>CM017558.1:67297319-67419819 GCA_007844125.1 Sinonovacula constricta | reverse complement strand
CCCGGGCCGCGACATACCAAAGTCGTTAAAAATGGTAGTGGTATAGCTCCCTTGCTAACGCTCAAGCAAATATAAGGGTAGTTCCACGACTGGTTGGCCCGGTGTAAGGATAATGTGACTGGGTGTGGTATCATGCCAGGTGTTCACGGCATGCTATACACAGTGAAGGCAGCACTATATCTGCTTCAAGTGAACACCGTCTCCAGATAACTGATATACTGTTGGTGGGACGATAGACCCAATAAACAAACAAACAATCCATGTAATGTGTACATGCTCGCAATTTTACTATACTGTCGAATTGAAGTTATAGTTGTACAATGGCGCAGATTTCAACACAACACAATGCATAAATGTAACAAAGAAAAAGAACACAATCTGTTTAAAATATATTTGATACATAGAGTCCATATACATGTCTGTTTTGCTACATCGCAGCGACGCAATTGTTGTTATATCTGCGAAGTCCAGATGGTGGAGGAAGGCTCGAGAAATTTGTCTGAGTAGAACACCGGTCAGCTGGAAGACGTATAAACATGTTTTACAATAGCCAGTAAATAACCATGCGTAAGGTTGTTTGTTGGAGATTACCGACAAATTCCCGATGTGTCCGTGGAGTCGAATCTCAACATACCTTTAATATTTACATTGAAATTAACACAACCTTACCAAAACATACCTTGTATGAAATATTTAGACATATTTAGACATCTGCAATTAACCTCACGATGTGGCAATAAACACTCGGTGAGCGTTCTATCCCGAATAAAGTGTTTATGATGCAGGTTGAGTTCGGTTCACCTTAAAATAAATTTTATTGTATTATCATTTAATAAGTCTCAATTCGTACCGCATTTTTATATCCGTAACCTCAAAAGCATTAAGAATTTTGAAAGAGCTTGATAACGTATGTTAATTTACGACACCAAGTTTTTTTTTAAAATATAAAGTTGAATACTAACAATTTAAAACCTAGATAGAGTGAATGCATTTATCAAAGGCCAGAGCCTTAGCCCACTGCTCTTTATTTGTTAAGTTGACGCTAGGTTGGTCTGCGTTACAGACTTATTGGTGCATGAAAATGATTTATTACCTTATAAAGCTGCTAATGGCCGGAGAAATGATTGTCTCAAATTTAAATTAGAATGGAATGGAAATATGAAAACGAAATGAGGCAATTGTTTATGTCGTCATTATCATCATCAAAACATCATCATCATCATCATCATCATCATCATCAACAACAACAACAACAACAACAACAACATCATAATAATCATCATCATTAACATCTATTTGAAGGGCTGTTATCGTCTATATGTAGAATTCGAAAAAATGGTAATTGATAAGCATTTGTACTTGATTAAGACATCATTTCTGCTTGAGAGATACTAATATATTTTTACAACATGTACCACTGTGTACAACATGTTTATGCGTGTAATTTTGATATCTTACTCTTCACAAAACTACTGTAAAAAGCTCTGATAGATCCAGGGTAAACCATCAACCAATACCTAAACTTAATATTAATCACATTAATTATTTGTGGTCAGGACGCGAGCACAGAAGACATAGTGATAATATCCAAGTTGTGCGCATCTTATGGCAAAACTAATAATAACGCAACATATTTTGTACGAATGTCTTAATATGTAGGACATACAAGAAAAAATAGTATTCGTCTTCAATATCTCTAAAATTACAGAAAGTGCACAGTCGTAAAGCTCCATCTCCTCTATTGTTTTGATATCTACCTGTTACTATGCGACAAAGTAGTCCCACATTTTTACACATTTCGCGGGTACCATGAGTCATAACTGGCCATTTTGTTATGCAATATGCTATAAAGACTTCAATGATGACCAATGTGACAAATGCCATATTTTTTCCTGTTACCCAACCTACTATTTTACCCTGTTATTATGCTACTTAGCATATCGACTGACCAAACATGCTACTTGACTAATGAGAAAACGTCAAGAGACAAGACAGATGCATGTTAACTATCATATCTGGCTTTCGACGAGGTGTTACTTCATGTGTTATAGACGTGTTTCTCTGTGAAATTTAGTTGTTGAAATATGACAAGTTATGACTTAAATACGAGTACTGGCAAATATTGACCATGCTGTTAAACTATGACACGTTATGACGACTTGTTCTGAATAGGGGTGCGAAGTAATATAAGAATGTTATTTCATGTGCCTTTTCTTGTTAAAATACAAGTTGTAAATTGAATATGCGATATAACAGATATAACTATTTTATATAGCAGCTGCTTAATGTTATAATACAAGTTATAAAACTAACATAATAACATACACTAGTATGTGGTTTGAAGTATTAAACAAATGCGAATACGAACCATGTTTCCTTGCAAAATGTGCTGGCCATGTATTACTATATTATGACATAAATTAAGTCAGGAAATTTAAGATTAAATTAACCATAGCGAGTGCATAGATTAAGAACATTATTTAAATAAAATAGATCGAACCACTTCCGTTGAATGTGAGCGGGCAATAATTTGGCATAAAAATATTTTCTCCAACACCAGGGCTTTGAGATCCCTAAACGAAACCTAATTTGACTATATAATTGAAAAAAGTGTTAGATTTTCCGTCACACAATTGTAACAAAAGATATTTTATATACAATTGCATTTTATAATCCTTCATTCACCATGATTTGGGATCAAGTTACCCCACCTCTGATCCTTACAAGTTATTATTACTGGTCTTGACTCTGGTTTCTAACAAGTTTCAAAATAGAAACCTTTAACTTAAACACTGGTAGCCTGGTAGTTACAGGAATAAATATTGCTTTATCAAGATAAATAATTATTCATCAGACAGAAATCTAAATTAATGAACTAGTAAATTATGGTCATTTTTTTACGAGTTTTTACTTTAAAAAGTGTGACGATTGATAGTGAAAAGGAAGTGAGGTTACCTTTATAATTATAATGTTCATTAAACAAAGGTTAAAATTTACATTTTCCTTTTAATTAAATATGAAACGTCCATGCTCATGTGTAATGTTTGAAAACTCTTATATTGTTCATAAGTTGATGTTTTTAAAGTCTAAAAGAACTTTGTACTTCATAGATTTTCACAAGCCTTGTTAGTGTACGTAGAATGTAAAAATATAAACTATATTTGAACTAAAAGTTATATCTAGATTCTTCCGGACAGCATGTAACACGACTTTCTAACATGTGCTTGTAACTCTACGACATTATTAAAACGATTCGTTATTTATGGTAGGAGTTTTTTTTCCACGTTGCATTGATTCAAGTCACAGATTCTTAAAATTATTATCGTCCTGGCGTAGCTTGTTGGACAAAGCAAACGTACGTGTATTTGAAAGAAGTCGGTCGGTGCTATAAATACGATTGGTTATTTATGATAAATCCTTTATGGCGGATGAACCCTTTTTCGACATTGCATCTCTGCAGTCAATGTCTCGCCAATGTTTATATCATGTATAGAAGACGGGCAACATGTAGTACAAAGCAACCTTACATTTAAAAATGACAGTGACTTCATTTAAAACCGTTTATTATTTATGGGGAATCCTATAACTTCATTCAAGTGGACACTATCTCTTAACACTACATGATTTATAATTTGTCAACATTGGCACATCCACCTGAGATGCCTTAGCGTTATCTTGTCCTACTTTGTATTTCGGCATTTCTTCGGATTACGAACATTTGAGCAACTGCAAGAAACAGGAAAGGGCTTTGTTTTGAGTTATTGCCTTACGTAAAGATGGCAGGAGAATATAAAGTAATTTCGATCGGTAATTGATGTAAATCTTGATCTGGTTTTGTGAGTTGTGTATCTCCTGTTTAGAATACGTAAACGTTGATGTTGTGGACTACGTTCATAGATCTTTGACAATACGTCATCAGTCAATATGAGTAAAGTCAAATCTGACATTATCATCATCATGAGCAGCATTATTATAATAGATATTGCTTTTTATGATTATGATGATGAGAATGATTATTATTATCATTTGAGTATTATTATTATTTATTGTATTATTTTTATTATTATAATTATTATTATTATTATTTTATAAACTATATCAATTTTTTACTAAGGCACTTTAAACAGTCTGCCTTTTCTTATTTCAGTCCAACGTGAGGAGGAAAGACGACCGAAGCAGAGCATGCATGAGCTGTTGTTGACTCGGCTTTCTTCCATCGACCAAACACACATCCGGTCCAAGGTTGACGTCAAACATCATTCGGAGGACATCTATGGAGACCCACGCTACATGCACGCCGACGGTTCCTCCGACACCTTCTCGGAAACTTCGACCAACAATTTCGAAAGCGTTGGTGAGAAAGTAGACTTGTTAATCAAAGAGGGCAAGGCATATATCACCATCATAGTGACGGCGGAGAAAGTGACGCCAATAGATCTGGAGTTTAACGTTTGGCGAAAAAACCAAGCCATCGTGACACGGACCATTGAGATTGACTTGTTGGCTACGGAGCAGCGACGCCGGTTGTACTATAAGGTGATGGAAGAACCGGGGTCAAGGTCATTGTATAGAGGTGGCCGGAGTGAGACACTTCTTGACAGTGAGCAGACATTGAACGTGTTCACAAGAATTCTAGGCGCTGCTGATGGTGAGGGCGACAATGAGGATATCACAGTGAGAACAAGCGCTTCCAATACAACCCGGCCCTTGGCAACCGGCATTGACCTTTTGTACTAGCGTCATCAGCGCTAGCGGATCTGCTTATTGTCAACAGATCTAGCATTTTCTTGGCCAGCTGTTCTTATGGTATAGATCAATGTATTTTGCTATCTTTTTATTTGTCGGGGTGAGTATTTGACACAACTGAGATAAACTGTCAATCTATAACCACAGACCTTTGTGAAAAAAATGTGCTGTGTTCAGTAAAGTGATTGATGTTAATTGCACCATGACTGTTTTCGATTGCTGCAGTCACTTTGTTGCAATACGGATAATTTGAGTTTTCGCCAATTTAATTAAGCAGCAGTAAGATTTTGACGTTTTCGATGTTTGACGCCATATTTTCTTACAGTTATAAATAATATGACCTTGAATTCAGCACTTTTTATTAAAGCATCAAAAGTTGAGATAAATTAACAACTTATAAGGTTGTTGAATTGTTGAAAGAATATGTATGTACTAGTTTTGTGTCTAAAGCCATTTTCAATATCCTGACATATTAGGTAATAATAAAACCTGCTTATTTCAAGAATTCAGATTTGTGAATTTGATGGATTGCAAATTAAAGTAAATAACATATACTGACCTTTTCCAACGAGCGTCGCCTATTAACGTATCAAACATAAGCCACTGTCATGAGGTGTGACGAATGTGTTGAATACATCTTGCAGACGCTTGATGCAAACACATGCAAGGCCTATTAATTTACTGTGTCTTGCAATAGGTATTTTTAAAGTAGCTAAGACACACTTTATTGCTTTGGTAAACCGGTTTGGTTCGCAGAACATGTTTTATTTTTTCAATACTGCTTCCGAATCGGATCAATGAGTGTACTGACGTGTGTTCGTGAACTGCATTTGCGCATGCGTACGATTATACAAGTACACAAAAGATGGATTTTCTAATGGCTAAAATAAAACTTAAAAAGTGTAAGAACACGCTAATTAGCCGAACCTACATTGTTTTCTGAAGGACAGCTTCTATATATACAAGTATTAACAAGGACAGTTTAATTAGTTGTGATTTTGATAAAAATAAACAATGTATTTAACAATGTTTCGCGTTTTTGGAAAATTTTACAATAAAATGCACACTTTACCGATCTGAGTCCATGTCGCTTTGCTGGGATTCCTCTCTACTGCACAACATAAACACGAGTTGTAATGGCATGTAGGATGCATTTAGAGGATTGAACTTCTATTTAAACTTATTTCTATATGTATTGTGTAATTAATTATCATATATTTTAATCGGCATGAGGTTTACTTTGATCTGTGGCGTACACATTTACGAGCTCAAAATTCTGCACAGTTTCACATCCTTGCATGTTAAAAATTCTGTTGTTATTAAATTTAGCATAACTTTGCAAAGTTAATAAATTATTATATCGACTGAAATAGCGTATACGTTAAGTTTTAAGGAAATTGAGAACATTAAATGTAAACAATTTAAGAATACCTTTAATTATTTCGTTCATTTGTTTCGACTTAAAGGTTCATAAATGTAGTTTTTGTAATCCGAATTCAGTATGCATCAAAATGCGCATGAACACTTGTATTATGCATGTTTTAATGTTACCTTGTTCATATATGTGCGTGTGTTTATATTCACCAGTTATTTATTTAATTGCATGCCATAAACTTACTAAAATTGATTGCCCGTTTGTATATCAAAGTACAATGCTTATAATTTCAGTTCACATTTTTGAGGAATTTACACGGTATTTAATAAACGGCTGCATACATTTTGTTCGTGTTATTTCTCAACTTTTATGGTAATAAATAATTATCTATTATATGCTATGAATATGGATTGTAGTCTCATCATACTGATACTTTTTGTACAAGAGACAAAGTTTATTTCATAGATTGTACTGAAATCACACATGATTTCAGCACTTAAGTGATTCACAACAGCTTTGTTTTTCCACTCTAAAGTCACTTACATTATCCTAACCTAAAAGACTATGTGCTTTTCTAATTTGAGAATATATGTTTGCAATGTATTTTTTAAACTAAATTAACCTTTTTGTATGCATATTTTCTGCAATTATAACATTCATGAGCAATAACTATTCATTTATATGCACGTTTCAAGAAAACTACTTTTTTCATACGAATGAGGAAGCATTTATTTTGATTCGGTTGATTTGTAAATCTTAACCATCTTTATCCTTTGTAAAATATTATATATATATATATGCTAAGGTTATTAATTAGGTTATTTATAATCCGCTGGAACATAGATCTGTTTAAGGCGCACCTGTAATGGGGCGTAAGATATACTAAGTCATGATAAGGGTGAGTGCATCTACTCAGGTATGTAGATGGGATGAGTAGAACAACACACCTGAGCAACTTATTTATAATGCTAGGGCAAAAAGTGTAAATCCAGATCAGCCAGGGGACTGGGGACTTTATGATCAAGATCTGCTACAGAGCCTTCAGCAATAAATATTTTGACACTGTCATGATTTTTTTTTAGTTTTTAGCAAAAAACTAAGATTTTAGTATGGGTTATTTACAAATGTAGCACAATAGGTGTTGTTTACTTGTTTCATCCAAATGCAAGTAGATTTGAGTGTTTATATTTTGTGATTTCTTGCCAGTAGTTAAAATATTTAAATATATGCAGTATATATACATTGATTTGGTGGGCGATCCCTACGTTAGTAGTAACTTCACCTTTACCTGATCAATTTTAGACTCATCTCATTTGCCAGTAAATCATTGTATATATCAATATATAAATTGTCGATAAAATATGATTACAAACTTAATTAGCAATTCAAATGTTAAGACTTAAGAAGTAATTTCATGTATGCATTACACACCACTGATAAACAACAATACAATAGTTGTCACAAATAAAAAAAAGATAAATAATCGAGTGAATTATTCTAGCAAAAATGTTCGAATAATACAAATCGTCTATAATAAACCAAGTAAGGTAACTTTAATATGATCGTTCGTGTAAGTCACGTGTTTGTATTTACAAATGTTTTAACTCGAAAGCACGTGTACGTTTGATGTTCATAATGTTTACATTGATGTTCTTTGCCTAATTGTGTTTTCCGGTAATGTGATGATATCAAATACGTTGTTTATAATCCGATATATTTGTTATATTGTTTGTTGTAGCTGAAGATTATTCTAATGTTGGTCTAAATTTGTATCTAAGCTGGTAGTATATAGTTTATAGTTTTGTCATAGAACTATATCATACATCCAAGAAATTGTTAACGTTAAAGATCATAAAGCCATAATAAACCAGTTTTCAATGGTGTTAGTTAAAAATAATACTAGAAAAATATATGTCAATAAATTGAGTTTTTTTCTTGTTTTTAGACAAATTCCTTAGCATACATCATGGCTTATTACATGAGCCACATCTTACTGACACATTATAGTGCTAACTGTTACATAACAATACATTTTAGCCATTAGATAATTTTTTTATTGATATAGATCATTATATAGATTTCTTGTGTTATCTTCAAAATGTTCTCTTTATTAAAATGTTCATTATTCATTTTCATTATGTTAACCAAATTGGTATTTGTAAATATCTAGCTGTCATGTGTTGTATATATATAAAGTTATTATCTCATGAATGTAAATACAAATATAATGCATGTATAATGTATAAATACACATATATTATAATGTATGATGACATAACTTGCTTAAAAGTGCCAAAGATAAAAAAGATAGTTATGAATGTATTGTTATTTGTCTGTGAAGTCTAAATACCCTTAAATGTAGAGCCAGAATGCCAGCCAGTTTCAGATCAGGGGAGGTAATATTGATTTGTGAGACTATGGGGATCCTTGAATGTAAATTGCAGACCAGTTTCAGATCAGGGGAGGTAAGGTGGTAATATCGTTTTGTGAGATTATACGGATATATTCTAAAGTTCTCACTCAAACTCTACATCGCTGGTACGTAAATCTTACACAGAGTACCACGTATGTATGGTTTATAGGTAAACATGAAGATTAAGTTTTCACAAATCACAAAAATCATAAGTTCGCCTAAAGCAACATCTGTGCACTTTAAATGGATAGTAACGTACTTGCGTATTAAATATTTTACTTGTATTGTTAACATAGGGAATTCCTGTTTCTCTATTGTTTAAAAATATAAACCAACATAGTCTGTGCTTATCTGACCTTGACACAAATGAAAACTACACATACTATAAAAGGCATGCAAATGCACTTTGCACTGTATGTATATGTCATTAGAATCTGGTTTAAATCATTATTAATGAATTAATGATGTTTTTCCCTAAATCAGCTATTATATATGTTGAAAAATATGTAACAATACTCCATATATTACATTATGGTTTCTTACGAATAACGGAATGTATTTGATTAATTTTAAGGCACGCAGTCAAACAGCTTGTTTTGATATAGGTTCTTATTTGTTAATACCTTAAAGTACATGTACATGCTTTATGCAAATTTAAAGATTAACTACATTTTAATTGCATTGCAGGCATGTGATGTTGGAAAGTAATTGTGCAATTATGTGACGCTACTGATGCAAGGCGCTTAAGTTTAACTTGCTTTTGAGCTGTATGCTGCAAAAGGTTACACCAAACATACGTGCCTTGTACATTTGCTTAACGCTTGCATGCAGCAGGTATATAAAGATTCTAATTTAAATTTTGATTAAAATATATATAAAATGTGTGATGACCCTGAATGTATGTATTTACTTTTCTGAGCTAAAATTTTGAAAGCAAAAGTGCATTATGAATTACACTATTCAGTCGTTTTATAACACGATAATTCTTTAGAACATTGAGTTTGCGTTTTTATTTTATTGTCCAATACCTATTGAAAAATGTTCAAATTTTCTACATGCATGTACTTTGCGAGTTTAGGCTAGACTTTCGATGTAAGCATGAACGCTTGATGGGTTGCACTTTTGGCTAACTTTGAAATGGTGTTTATTACAAACATACCAGTATAGTCATTAAACATCATGATAGATAACTTTTTCGCAAGTTTTATTTTAACGCATCTGCTGAAAGGACAATCGTAAATAGCATATGTCTTTTTATAAATGTAAATTAAGTAACATATAACCAACAGCTAAGATTTTTCATCAATCGAATTTCCTCGGTAATTTTAGTTAACTGACAACTGTGTGTTCGGATCATTTCGGCTATCTCTGCCTCTTTCCGTAGACTTCGGAAATGTCCTATGTGTTCCGAGTGAACTCTGTCATGTAGGCTGATGGAATAACCCAGGAAGTCTCAAGTGGCATATTTTAGTGACCACGTGACATTGTTTTCAACCTCCGTAGCGTTCATTGACGCCAATATTTGCGTAGTTACGGGTACCTGTTTACGTGGGTGTTGCTTTAGTCTTTTAAATTTGCAATATACACTTTCATGCGTCATTTCATACTTCTATATTTTTGTAGTGTTACGCCTCATTACTCCGCTTTCACATTTCCTTTTGTATAAAAACTAAATTTAATATTTTATGAATTATTGTATGTGTTTAGAAATACAAGTTTCTTCGGATTGTATAGAAGAAGAGCTTTAAATGTCAGTGTTTAATGTCTTTTTGAAGTGTGAAAGAATACGGCTTATTTAGATAAATGTATATTATTATTATTAAATATATGTCACATTATCCTCTAGTGTTATCTTTTTATTGACAAAACATATCTATAAGATGCCACGTCACTCATTTAACAAACATCACCCATTTAACAATCCGTATCCAATTCAATAAATAAAAATGAGTAAACATAACACTAACTAGGTGATATGTGCAAATGCTTATTATTTTCTCGTTTTGAAATTCTCAAGATGACGTTAAAAGTAACGCTCCCTATCCTCACTCAAAAGGTATGCTAATGGACAATTAAATGTGCAAAAACCAATTGTCAACGCGCTGTTGCCCCGGGACCGTTATATTATCTCGGTATGACAGTAGATATATTTAACTTTCTGCGCAGGAGTATCTGTACCACATTTGCGCATGCGTGCCAAATACAAATATTTACTCAACTAAATATACATATCTTCTGTAGAAAATAAATACAAGATACTTTTATACGTCATGGTAATGATGACAAAAACCTTGATATCAAAGGGTTTAAGGAAAATGATTTAGAGTGTGTTTATTTGCATCTGATTTGACCGGATATTAAAGGTGGTATCCGAGAGTTTAGGCCATTTTTCTCTCTAATTAAACCAACTAAATTTCATTTGAAATGTACTTCCTACCTAAGCCACGCTACAAAATTAGCTGTTTAAGCTTAACCAAAAACCAAACTAAAAACAACAACAACAAATAATAAAAAAAAAGTGTTCCCTAAAAGAAATCCTGAAAAATGCTGATCATTGATGCCTTAGATCTATGTGGACAGTGAAACATAAATCCCCACTCGTCATTGCTAACAGGTATTATCCGAGTCACGCTGCAGGGTTAGCTATTTTTAATTTAAGAAAAACGCGTAATCACTGACTTTTGTGATCATATTAAACTAACATCTGGGTAATCAGCTGTAACGTCGATATCTAATTTTAGCTGAAATATTTGTATTGCTTGTGTATAGATTTGGAAATAATGTGGATATATTTCATGGTTTTTGCTCACTAATAACTGAGGTAATGTAATAAATAGTTTAACTTAAACTAAAGTAATTGTTATTGCAGCAATTATGGAAAATTATCCAAAACAAGAGTGAGGTGCTGTTACACGTATGTATTAGATATAGGCAAACTGTCGATTTTTTCCTTTAAAGCAGCTCGTAGATATTCGGATTTTTCAGCTTCGTTTAATTAAACAATAACAATAAGGCTACACTTTGTTGTCAAGTCTTGAAATTATTCTAGAAAGACTTAAGCCTATTGTTGTATGGATCTCTTCCTAAGGATATATAACATTTTAAATCTCTCATTTTATTATGAAGGCCATCTTGTATTCATTGGCGCCGCCCTTTAGAGCGGTGTCCCTTATGGAAGGCACTTTTTATATGTGTGGGTCAATTGTGTAGCTGACAAAAACAGAAAATCGTAGCTGTTCTGTGAGACCTTTTTCAGAGAAATGAACTGAGTATTAACGTTGCTTGAAACAATAATGTGTAGCTTGAAATTATAAAAAAAAATTAAAATAGGTGGCATTTGTAGGAATTCGCAGCTTTTTGGCGAAGTATTGGTCAACAAAAAAAACCGAGAATAGCGATCTTATGCTACGGTCACATTACCAGCTGCCACCGCGCGATTAGTTTGACATCGGGAAAATTTTGGATTGGACTGCCGCCGTCCGAAAATGTGCCAATCGGGAAAGTGGTCACGAATGTAAAGGTGACAGCCCGACGACAGCGCGGCGACATTTAGTTTTCAAGGTTCCGGTAGGCCCTGACGTCATAACAAAATCGGGCGGTGACAGTGCTACCACCGCCCGGCGGCAGCCAATTCATGGACTGCCGCCGGGCTGTGGCAGTACGATGGCAGCCCAAAACTGACTGCTGCCGCGCGGCGGCAGCCAGCTTCAACTGCCGCCGCGTTGCCCCCGGCCGGTGGCAGCGCGATGGCAGCTCATTTTTAAGGGTGTATATATACCTGGCGAGTTTCATGCATAGTCAATCATTTATAATCAATCAAGCGTGATGGCGCCGAAAGAAGAGCAGCATCCACGAAGTTCTGCCGTCTTTATAGTCGATCCAGCCTCCAACAGAGTTCCGCAATGCGCAGGTCTTGGAGTCGCTGTGGTGGTATCAGTGCCATGGTAACGATTGTTGCTGGACTTCACCACATCCCTATATATACATGGTGCACGGCGACAGCCGCTACCCGGCGATAGCGGCACGGTAGCCGTCGGATAGCAGTCCAATATGAACAGCCGCCGGCATGCCACCGCGCAGCCACTGACCAGCCACCGCGCGATTTTACTAAATCGCGCGGCAACAGCCCGACGGCGACGCCACAGTAGGGCGGTATCTGGGCGGTGGCAGTTGGGAATCGCCCGATCGCCGCGCAGTCTAGGGGGCGGTCCAGAATCCGGAACGAGACCATAATCGCGCTGCCTCCCACCAGTTGCTGCACGGTCGCGGCGCTGCCGCCGCGCCACTCTGAAATGTCGCCGTCCTGCCACCGCGCAATTTCGAATTTGGGAGGGAAATCGCGCGGCGACATTTGAATTTTAACTTTTAGTTATAATCTCGACAGCCACCGCGCGACGTGTAAAAAGAGGACTGCCGCCGCGCGGCGTCGACAGCGGTCGCGCTTCCAACGGACGAATTTCACGAAAAACTCGCCGTCAAGTCGCCGCACAGCGGCATTTCTGGTAATGTTACCATAGCATTAGCAATGCAGCTTGTAAATACAGATGTAGCAGAGAACAAGGAAAACAAAGTAGCAAAAACTCTCCTTCCTATCAGAGTTGTGGTTCGTTGCAGTCAAATGTTTATAAAATTAATTGACCTTGTGAAAGAGTATTTAGTTCCCATGATAGTCATCTTCTTGTTTAAAGCGCATGTTCTCTACGGCGCCTTGGATGTCTCATATCCTAGCGTTTTCTTGTATCATCTCAGGAAAGTTCGAACAAGCCTAATATTCCATCGGTGTTCCTCGCGTATTTCCGTTACACTGAGTTATCAGTGGAAGCGCAGTAATCGCCGAGTATTTCCGATCGCACGGAAATTAGCGTGGTTTTCCGAGAGTTGTTTACCTGACACATAATATGCAGAGAAAGGAGCGCTTAAATATGCATGTTGTAAGTAATTCATGCGTGTAGTTCTCGCCGTCACCAGGTAAGATAAAAGAACCTAGGTAATGAAACACTTGTTATTCAACAATACATGTATATCTGTTTAATACCGTCACATTCCTGATTAAACTGTGCATGTTAACGAAAACAAAACAACACACAAGTAAAGAAAGTTTAATATCTGCCACCATCACTAAAAGTAAATCCAAGCCTAACTCATATCAAGTGAAAATGGAACAATTATTAAGATATACGCCAAGCAAACATTAATAATTCATTTTAATTTTTGTAAAAATGTGTCACCATTATCTGTTTTTAAAGCAAAAAATAGGAATCGCATTATATTTTTGTTGTTTAAAGTCTTATCTAGCACGGCAGCAATGGAATACAAGGCATATATTACACCCGCAGTAGAACCAGTGTCATAGAAGATTGTCTTAAATCAAAACAGATGCTTTGTCTTTGCTACTAGTTCCATTTTACGAAAACTCCATTTACTGGTGTCAAATAAATCGATAAAAATTATAAATAATAAAGTGAAACACATATTTTAAACCGTCTTCAGATAACTAAAAACAAAATGTTGATGGGACGACAAACCCAATAAACAAACATAGTTTAATGAATGAGATTTAAAGATGTAGTACATGCAGTTCTTCTTTGAACATTAATTATTCTGTTCATGTGTGACCTTTATGAAATTTAATTTAACTAGTTCATTAAGACGTCCAGTTACACTAACTGCAAACACAAATACGAATAGTATTTGAAGGGAATTAACTAGTAATGGATTCTAAATTATCATTTAACGTTTATCCCCCTTTTTAATCTACCCTACCACGTTATTTACACAATGAACAACCGCCGGTAAACGCTATGCGCTACAATAACCACAGCCGCTTCGTATGTGACCATGGAGTTGACCCATATGATCATTTATCGTTGTCTAAATCAGGAAAATTGCACAGATAAACATGTTCTAAACGTTTAAAATCATTAACGCTGTTTGGACCTTTTTATGTTAGAATATACATGTATCTCCACCCCCACTTCTTTCTAACATAAGAGTGACGAAAAGAGAAAAAAATGTAAGAAATTATTTTAATCTCTGTTCAAATAGTTTGATCAGGGTCTATTTATTGTTTCTGTGTTTTGGAAGGCATGGCACCTTTAGGGTAGAGAAAGCTAAACCTAAAATGTGAAGTTAAATTCCATGGCAGCCAAAAAAGAAAATAACAAAAATAAAAGAACATCACAATTGTAACAGAGAGCAAAATCGTCGGGTTCTGGTAGACTTTTGAATAACAAATATTAAAGGACAAAAGCATCTGTTTAAATACTGTAACGTCGGAAAGGATCATTAGCAACGTTTTCAAAGCTTTTGACTTTGTTTGACGAAAATGACATTTCATTAATAGATTTATCATTGGAATGCAGAGGAAATTAGCAGCGTCATACTAACTTTCAACAGTAAAATAAAATCACCTGTGAATATGATGCACGAATCCTTAACTTGCCTCGCATGCGACAGAGGGGTGAGACAGGGAGAAAATATGTCTACTTTCTGTTCTCATTTTAGAAGACGGCAATTAATAATTTTAAAAGAAATAGCAAAGCATGCATAAGCATAAAACATTAAAAGCCAAACTCCGCATCTTTCTTAAACTTTGATATCTTGTCTGTGGAAATAATCCACGTGTGTGACTGGCAAAATTAACATGTTATGTGGGAGACAGTAAGATACAGCACACTGATAGATCAATACAACGTTGTCACATCACGAAGACTAGATCAATTTATTTCGAACTGAATATAATATTCTCTCTTTTTGTTTGTGGGGGTACGTTAACAATTCAAAAGGCATCGGGATTTCTCCTTTTCAATATGGGATATCCAACTTATTGTAACTGTTTACATACTGGGCATATTTTATTTCTACTGGTTTATTTTTAAGTTAAAATTTAATTAATCACAAGCGACATCGTCCAAAGTTATAAGAAAGCTTGATTTCTGAAACACAAGATTGACCCTGCATGCGACTGACTACTCGCGGTCAGTTATTCATGCCTGGGAAGAAGTAGTGCGTGTACAGAACAAATATGTATGTCTAAGGAGACTAGACGCATCATTTTTGTCCAGTTCATTATATTGTATATATAGAAACATGCAATGCAGATTTATTAATTAACAATGCCGTGAACGAAAATTACGCTGCAGGAATATCACCTGAGTGACTGAAGGAAAGGGTCGAAACTGGGAGTGAACTGTTATTAGAACAATTGTTAAATTGACTACGCGTAATCTACGCGTAATCTACTATGACGTGTATGCTTTGCAATTTCCAGTGAGCTGTACTTTTTGATTTACTACGGAATAATTATGACCATTGTTTGCACACATGTTATCGCTTTCGGGTAAAACTAACACCGCCCAAATAGCGCTTCTTAAGTATACATGTTGACATCAAACATTTTGTATACATTTTTCGAAATGCAACACAGAAAATTACACTTTCGTAAATTAAGCAAATTGTTAATAATACTAATAACCAAATTGATGATGCAGTGGAAAAATACATATCCTTTGATGATAACAAATGTTTTTGAAGATATTTATTGAGCATGCAGACCGATTATTATTAGGCATGTCATACTGATTGAGTTAACAAAGTCCACAAAAGATCGTTGTTTTATAAAAGTGGTTTAAGGAAAAAAATGAGACAATCTATTGTTTGAAGCCGAGCACAGATTATATCTTGTGTTTGTGCAAACCGTGATTAGTTCCTACAGGTAATCTGGAACGTTATATATAGTTTGTGGTAGAACCAACGTTTTTACACAGTTACTGTGTTGAATTGCAGTCGGAACATAGACTATTTAGAATTAAATATATTACTTGTAGTGGCCGCAGCAGTAGATGCGTGACTATCCGTGAAATTCTAGGTGAATGTTGTCGTGGTGCTATAAAAGCCTTGCTACGGATCCATTACCGTATACAAATGTGATGTGTACATCAATCAAAGTGTGTACAGGCTTTGCACCCTAATCTTACAAATGCGATTGTTCACAGTGCTTATGTCATAGTCAGTCCTTAGTGCAAGACAGCAATAGAAATCAGTTGTTGTCTATGTAGATATAATATTGTATGAGTCAATGTCTGAAATAATCCAATCAGTCTGGCATAAACTCAGTACGGTACCGGCTACCGGTACACGCGTTTGAAGTGGGTCGGGCTGGTCCGGTCGAGTTGGAATACGCCGAACTAGGCCGAGTTGGAAAGTAGTCCGAGTTGACCCTTTACCCGGAGAGGCCTATCATAATCGTTATTAGATGATGTTTTCATACTGGCAGCAAGGCTGCTCGTCTAACACTGGCCATACATCAGCTTTCCACTTTCCAGGAAGGGTTTTCATCGCAATACCAACGTTAAGTCTTCTTGTGTGGGTGCCTTTAACAGCGGAGTCGCCGATTACCAACGTTTGAAGATCTCGTTTCTTGGAATAGGCTAAAGATTTCTTTTTTAAATGAATTGTTCCTCCTTTTAAGATCACGACTGTCAGTCGACTTTGGGGTTTCGTTGCTTTCAGAACCTTCGTTGTTAACGTTTGGACTCGTGTTTGATTTTGACGGCGTAGTGCAATCGGAATTCTTTGGGTTATGTTTCTGGTACAGTGATACTTATAGAAATCACGATCGTTTTGTTCGCCGGAAGTCGGAGGAATATAAACATGAATGTCTATAATGTAGTTCGCACAAAACATAAACAATGGTATCGTTTGACAAATGTGTGTCTGCTGAAAACTGAAGTATTTAAATTGAAAGACACCTCAAATTGAAGCTTAACAGGCATCGTAATGAGTGGGCTGTCATCCGAGCTGCCATCTTTGTTTTTACTTCTGTCACAAAAGTAGTCCCATTTAAGGGAATGGCCGAGGTGGTCCGACTTCCTACATACAACCGAGATGATTCGTGAATTATGCGAGGTGTTCCGATTGGGCGTAGTGTTCCGGGCGATGACGAAGTGATCTCCGACTAAACTTGTTATGTCAGAATGATGTGACGTCTGCGCGCCAAAATTCAACTCCGATACTTTGTTCCTCAAAATGTCCGATACGGATTGAAGCGTTTGACGAAAACTACTGCTGGTTGCGTCAAACTTTCATTTCATATTCTCTTTGTTTTGTTTGATCTCGTCAACACTTTCCGACCATGTCCCATTGTTCAGCCTATTCTGTATTCTTAGGCATTACATTTCCTCACGAATCTCGGATATTTGATTGGAGGTCAGATCCATATGGCATTTTACTTCTTTGCGTAATACCCAGGTTTATTTCATCCAACATTTCCCTGATTGCATCAGCAATTACCATTTATAATATATATTAACAATAATCATCATTACCCACAATAAGTTGTGTGCCTGACTTCGAGTCATCACTTGTGCTCGAATCATTCCCGTAGTCGACTTTTCCATTAACACCACCTTGTGTATCGTTCGTTTGAGGTTCATTTGTGTCGCTGTGTTTTAAATTACACGATTAAGCCAATCTTTGAATAGTCATGCAAATGTATTTTGTGTTCAATTTTTCAAAATCCAACTTTTTTTCTACTTTTCACATAATTCCAGGAAAATCCATATTAGAATACCGCGTTACTTGTCTTTCTTTCACAAGACAAGACCTTGTAGTGTGGTGCATATTGAGTGTATATACCCCATCTTGTCCGATGGTGAGCTTTGTTTCAAACAGATTCCCCTGCTGATCCATAACCGGTATATTCACACATTTGCTAAAGTGTCAGAATGGTAAAACTGTTTAGTGGAATATCTAAATAATTCGTATATATCAATACTTAGCTTCAATTTAAGTTCACCGCCGGTTTTCATTATGCTAACATCCTCTCTTTCTGTCGCTTTTAGTTTCTTCCTCAAAGCCTTGACCTTGTATGTCTACCTCAAAGCCTTGACCTTGTATGTCTACCTCAAAGCCCTGACCTTGTATGTCTACCTCAAAACCCTGACCATGTATGTTTACCTCAGAGCCCTGACCTTGTATGTCTACCTCAAAACCCTGACCTTGTATGTTTACCTCAGAGCCCTGACCTTGTATGTCTACCTCAAAACCCTGACCTTGTATGTCTACCTCAAAGCCCTGACCATGTATGTCTACCTCAAAGCCTTGACCTTGTATGTCTATCTCAAAGCCCTGACCTTGTATGTCTACCTCAAAACCCTGACCTTGTATGTTTACCTCAGAGCCCTGACCTTGTATGTCTACCTCAAAGCCTTGACCGTGTATGTCTACCTCAAAACCCTGACCTTGTATGTCTACCTCAAAGCCCTGACCTTGTATGTCTACCTCAAAACCCTGACCTTGTATGTCTACCTCAAAACCCTGACCTTGTATGTCTACCTCAAAACCCTGACCTTGTATGGCTTCCTCAAAGCCCTGACCTTGTATGTCTACCTCAAAACCCTGACCTTGTATGTCTACCTCAAAACCCTGACCTTGTATGTCTTCCTCAAAGCCCTGACCTTGTATGTGTACGATATAATAAGAAAACAGAATAACAATGGTGAATTACAAGAGGGGGCCATAGCTGAGCTTGTATAATTGCCGACTCGTAATTCCTAACCGCTTGGGTTCGAGTGCCAATCATTCCAGATCTTCAAGATCTGGGAAGGTTTTCTATTCGACCTGCGGTGCGCCAGTCGTTCTATCCTGCCATTTATCCGGGACCCTATTTTACAAATAATAGCTGGACGTCGCAAATATGACTAAAACTGTGTCGGTGGGATGGATCGATATTTTTATAGTATGGGCAAATTAAATACAATTATTCTACATGTATAATATGACATGAGTGACTTATTTACTCCAATATTCGAAATAGATTTTAGTGTGTCTGGTGACAGTTCTATGAACTGTGAGAGATGGTAGACCGTCACGATATAGAACCCAATTGTTAATGTTTAATGAATGTGTCAAAACTTTGCATAATTTATTCTGAGAACGGTTTATGATACATTATCAGTTTGACGTGCACAGATTCTCGCTGTAGGTGCAGAATTTATGTTTAACACAGACACACGATTATGTCTATTGTACAATGAATCAAATGGCAGTTTAATTTTCATTTGAGAACCTTTTTCTAGCCGGTCTGCAATGCGTCTATGGTTCTACTGCGTAATTTCGTTGGTATCTGTCACTGTCAATTAAAACTGATCAGAGAATGTGACAACTTTTAACGTGGTATCCTACTATTCCCCTGTATCAAATACATAAAACGTTAACAAAATGATTTTTGCTGGTATTTGGGATTTGTTACAGACTATGGACCAGTATAGGCTTGCCTTTAGTTATACTATTTTTATTCCTTACTACAATGATAAGAACAGGCTCAATAATACTTGTACCATCTATTTTCAGATGCAGTTTGAATTTCCGCTAAATGATTTCGGATCTTAGAAATACCTCCCTATTCGTGACTGAATTTTGAAACCGAATTATGATTATACATGTACGGCACAATTAAACCAATTAATGTACCAGATAAATAACCCGGATAATGTGGTAACTTTATTCATGCTTATGTAACGCTAAACTCCTGGTAACTGCTTCTAAAAATAGTTAACTATGATGCGTATACAGGGATTCACCTCATTGAAATCAGGATTGTTGTTACTCGACGACTCCAACATAGATCGATGACATTATTCAACGTATATCTTAAAACACGCTATACACAATGATATAAATCGCATTATTTTTAAGGTACTGCTGACAATAAACCTTCCTGTTTGTATAGCAGCATCATCAGACACCCACGACCGAACCATTCCGTTACTCTCCACGCATCGCCCGTGGGATATTAAGTTCACTTTTCGCCGTTGCGGGTAATGATATTTCATTGGTCGCTTCATAATCCGATGAAGCTTTCAGTCCAATGATAAAGCTCGTTCTTTCATTGTTTCGACAGACTTGTCAAAATGACGACGTCATTGTTATACTTCTAGTCTCCACGCTAAAGAGTTAGGATTTGTAAGCAGTATTTGATTGGTCAATTCTTGATATATTCAGTTCGATGAGACGACAAAAAATTTACCAATGAACCGACGGTCGACGAATGAAGTAAAAGAGAATAGTCCAGCGAGAGTATCCGACGATGATATAGAAGACACTTTACATGCAATTATTAAAAGTTTATTTGTAAAAATAAAATGTATTTTTTTATTAAAACACGGAACTATTTTATTATGCGTATTTATAAATCCCACAAATCGCCCATTTGTAAAAAGTCATAGTTTGGATGTTTAGATGTGACAAAAATCTAGTGACGTCACCATCTGTGTGTATTTTGACTACTTCTTTAGAGGGTAAAATACGTTAAAAACGACAGGGGGTAAAAAGAAGTGACGTCTAAGAGAGGTATTCGTCTAAGAGAAGTGACGTTTGTAGAGGGAGCACTGTAAATGGTTACCATACACTTCGCATTTTCTGACAGAAAAATGTTGGGACATCGCTTAAAATGCCATTGTGCAAACCACGTGCTTTTTTTCTTATTTTCAGTTGAAACTGCTTAGATAAAAAGAATGCAGTTTATAGTACTTGACAATATTTTAAAATTCTTATCACTTTTCTAATCGTTTGACAGACGTCACTGTGGTTACTTGTTGAAAGAAGATAAGACAATAACTTAAATTTTAAGATGATGTCTTCATTAAGACAGAATGCCTTATTGACAGTAAGATCATGTGCAAAAATGGATAACAGAACAAACACAAAAAGCGCTACTTTCAAAATATTATATCATTTTAGTCTGAAAGCTTAAAGTGACAAACAAATTCAACCAAATTTACAGAAAACAATGTCTATTAGCATTACAATTAAATAACATTATGTTGCTAAGCGCAAACCTCAAGTCTGAGATTATAAATAAATAAAAATAAAATTCTTACATTTTGTTAATAACTGTAGGATCTTCACTGTTGTCAACACATGAACTACTTATACTAACATTCTG
This sequence comes from Sinonovacula constricta, assembly GCA_007844125.1. Lineage (NCBI taxonomy): Eukaryota > Metazoa > Mollusca > Bivalvia > Cardiida > Solecurtidae > Sinonovacula > Sinonovacula constricta. The sequence goes on along the minus strand of CM017558.1, from coordinate 67,398,339 downwards.
TAAAGCGTTTGTCTGTCAAACTCCCCTTTTAAAGAAAAAGTAAAATATCCTAAGTGTACACCAAATGATAAAAGCATAAAACGTTCTGTCACGTGTTATTTGATTCGTGACACCTCGTCTGGTCCGCTGGCGTGCTAATAAAAACAAACCATGAGTTTACTTGATGACGTTACGTTAGGTGAACGCAAAATAAGCGTTCTTCGTTTCGCGACTACATTGCAGATATTTATATTTATATATTCATATGCATGACAGTTTCAGTTGGCATTGTCGTTGGGATGCATGCAGGACACGTAAAATGAAATGGATATGCGTTGCTAACATTTTACTTTAATATCATTGACGTTTTCTTAAACGGATTTCTAACTTTCTTTGTTGTTTTTGGAAGGAACAGGTCTAATAAGAAAAATGACTGTCATAGGAATCACGCGTTACCATAGCAACGGAATCCGTTTATTGGTGCGTGTTTGTATCATAATTGGTTTGATGACGTGTGCATGGCCCGTGGGTGAGTGTAAGGAGATCCGCCTGGCTTGGATGGTGCCGGGTTCGAGCTCCAATCGGACGGTTACGGCTGACAGCAGTGTGGGAGCCTTGAAGCTGGCTCTGCGGTCAGTGGCCGGAAGTTCGAACATTCTTAGGGGCCATACAGTCCGGTGAGCATACATTTGTAATTAAAATAAATGATTAACTTTGGTTACGTTTTGAAAACTGTTGATTCACTAAATTTTTTTGACAATAATGCATCCAGCTTTTTTTATAAATAAGAATGTTAAACTTGTATACGTTTTTTTTTTAAATGAGTTGCTTAACTACAACTATTAGTAAATTTTCTCCAATGGACATAAAAGGGTTGACAAGAGTCGGTTTACTTACAAATAGGGAAATATACAGCGGTCCTAGAAGACTTATCACAAATATTATTTTTTATGAAAGTTAAACTGTATGGAAGAATTCATATTAGGATGCTTATATTGCACTTTTTAATATCCAACACAACAAATAGAAAACGTTTTTACCTGGAGCTTCATCCTTGTACTATGGATCTTATCAACGGACTGACAGGATTGACCGGGATTAGTTGCTTAATCCCGTCCGTCTATTAATTAATCCATAGTACAAGGACGAAAGCTTTCTATGTGCTGTGCTGTGTTGGATATTTAAAGTGCATGGCCCGGACCCATGTGTCCTAGTAGTTAGTATGTGTATACGTGTACAAAATTCACCTCTTCATTCGTCACTCGCTGTTGTTTTGCGAAATGGGCATATCAGCCTCTAAAATGGGAAATCAGTTGTTGTTGTTGTTTTTGGTAAAACGCAGAGGCTTCTTTATTCCAGAAAAACTGACACGCGTCCTATGGGTTAGATGTGTAGAGATTTAAAATAATTATGGCTTTAATCTACTTAACTGTTAATTTTTAAATATTCGGTAACACGAGCTAAGACCAAGTAATTAAAAATAAGTATGTGTTATAGAGTCGTGTAAAAAACTAGAAACTTGCTCATTCATTTGTCATTTCCTGAAGTTCAGCAAAATATATAGTTTTTATAGTTTTATTGTACTTACGTTCTATAAGGCTTTGTTCTTTAAAGTGGTAAATGTTCACGAATATTATAACATTTCTTCCCGAAATAGAATAACCTTGAAGATTCGTGTTTTTTATGTTTAAATTTAACAATTCACTTATCATTTTGTCAGGCTGCACACCGTCTGAAATAAATGTATGGAAGGTTGACACAACCGCAAGATGGCATTTCACCACCTCTGTTATGTAAAGTTCCGTCGACACCATTTCGCTGTAAGGCCCGTTTGGTGTTCAGACACACTTTCAGCAGAAATAACATAAGAAAAAATCCGATTTCGTTCGATTTAATCATTTTTTTTTATTTGAATGAAGTTTCGTCTTATGATCTCTTAAATGCTATAATATTTATATTTACTTTTCTTTTCAGTAAAAATATATTACCTTAACGAAAATTCTTCATGGAGCAAGGAATACTAGCCGCAATTAGTTTCCTAATCTAGATTCGCCCAAAACCCAGAAATAACGTGAAGTGTAAATGTAAAAATGCCACCTTTTGATGTACTTTGTGGAATATCTAGCTATACGAGGTCATCTATTCGTCCATTAACATTATCAATTGGTAGTGAGAATTTTATAAATGATTTAGATAGTAACTAATTTCAAGGAGTTAAAAGCGTAAAGGAATTTTGTCACATCAAGTTGCGTTCTGACAGTATCCGGTCCCTAAAAGTCACAAAGGCGATCACATGTGGCACGGGAGTGTTAATTTAAGAGCTACCATTATCTTCTTTGACAGTTCAAAATTATTTCTGTCTAAAGTGTCACAATGTCCCTTGTCTATCAGAATGAATGGTATTTCATAATTTGTATGTTGTCGTCAGTTAGAAACAGTGATTATAATAAGGAATGTCACTACAAGAACGAGTTGTTGCACTTACAAGCACTGGACATTGGCCACTAGAAACATGGTTTTCAAATACCGTTAATTTACCACGTTTATTTAATCATGACATCATCACTTTACCTCATTGGAGGCTCGTCGATATCTTTATAACGAATGATGCTGTAGAACGAATAATCGCTTTCGTTCTGATGTGATCTTGTACGATCGAATAACATTAAAAGCTTGAAGGTTTTATTTCACCAACGGACTTCCCTTTATGAGAAACCATGTCAACATGTAGCGGATGTCCCTATTGTTGCGATGCCTTGCAAATGACAGATATGACAACCAGTAAATTTACCCTGACAGGCTTAACCAATTTTGAAACAGCGTTTTAAACACAGGTTTTATTTATTTACTGTTCTTTAACAACAAAGCGACAGTTCGTCTACAAATGAAAGGCAACCAGCCTTTTTGTGAAGTGAAATAGCTTCGCCGAAACTGCCGAACATTAAGGGTCATTTTCTCATTTGTAAAGTTGTATCATTTCTGTTTTCTGACCTTAGAGCCAAGCTGTTTGAGACCGACTGCCACGCCCAGTCAGCTATTGCTGTTGCCATGGAGGCCAGAAAGACTTTTGACCCGGACGTGATCATTGGGCCGCCATGTGAAGAAGGTTAGTTCAAGCAGACTTTGTCCTGTTAAATTGTTTATATCTAAGAAAACTGAATCAATAAACCGGACACTACCGTTCACCAAACTATACAATTTGTTAGAATTTCTATTTTAAGAATGTGTCATTTACCTTAATAATATTAAAATGCAACTTGCCGAAATAGGCATTCGAAATATCGAGATATAAAATTAGGCAAAATATCCAACCGAACAGAAATATAGAGAGATAAAGTTTTCTCGGAAGATGCAATGAAACGAACGCTAAGATATCAAATCTACCGGATAATTCAATCAACAAAAAGAAATATAAAATTAAGTAACATAGTCTGTTGTGGTTATTTTGGTATTGTCCTGGGACAATTCTTATACGCCGGACTGAAGCATACGTCGGTATAGACATGCACCAGACTTAGCAATGGGATGGTGTAGACTTAGCAATGGGATGGTGTCGGTTTTTACTAAGACCATTGCGAGTCAGTAATATACGGTAGACCAGAGATGCGATCTTTGAGATCTAGCTTTTGATTATATGTCACTCTAGCTATTGTATGATGTCGGTTGTAAGAAGGAAAAACATTTCGATGTCTGATTGTTTGAAAAGCAAAAACAATAGCATGCCAATAAGGAATAGACTTACATAGCCCCCAGTTCCTCTATAACTGTCAATGTTATATAGACTGTCAACGATTGACATAACGCAGCTGTTTGGCTGTTTATTCTACAATCGTTGTTGATGAAAAAGTTACATTTTATCTCACAATGGGTGGTCTCATCTATTAAGAATGCATTTTATATTGTGTGTCTCAAAATTACGACAGTGAAAGCATAATGCATGTAATTATTATTTTTGCTGATTGTTGTTGTTGGGGGTTAGCTGATGGTGGCGCTGGTGGTGGTAGCGGTGTTTTCAGTTCGTTCTGTGAGTTTTCTAATTTATGGTAAAATAAAAATTCAATTTATAGCAAGTTACAGATAAAGCGATAAAGAATATTCATAATGGCAGTCATAACAACTCACTTTATTTCTTCTAAAGAACTCATCCTTCGCTGTCATAATCATATCTAGTACTGGGTGGTTTATTATTCTTTAAAACTCATCCTATTATCCTCACATGCTCTCTTGTGTTATTTTATTACTATTATAATTGGAACACATCGTAAAACATTGTTCTAAGTTTTAAGCATAACCAAACTAAGGCTTTCTTCGTACGACGTTTTGTGTATCTAGGCATGGATATAATTCTAGATGACACGTTATACTGTAAAACTTAACACATTATCCGTTCATTTCTTCTGTTTTGTCCGTCCAGTATGGAAATCTAGCGTTAAGATTAGTTCTCTGTGTATTTCCTAGGCATGAAGATGGTGGCCCACCTGTCTCGAGTCTGGAACCTACCTGTGTTTTCCTGGTTCAACACCGGCCCTGTGTTCGATAACCAACCAGAGTACCCCACCCTAATCCGGCTTATACCGCCTCTAAACATCATGGGTAAGGTTGTACACGTGACTCTTGTGTCCTTAATAGTTTAATAAAGAGATTATAATTTGAGGTTTCATGTTCGTAAAAATCATTTGTATGATTTGTGCTTCATTAAAATTTCCCACACTTGGCTAAAATTTTCATAAGGATAAACAATAAAGATCTTTAAAATGATATGTGGCGTTGGCGAGGCATTAATTTACACATTTAATCGTGTCTATGTGTTTTTTTCTATAGAAAATAAGTTTGTAAGAACAAATATATCACAATATCATACATTTTTACATCAGGCGCTCGCTCCAGCCGCGCCTTATTATTCTGAAGTCCCTCACGTGACAGACACTAAAATTTACACAGAAGTTAGACGTTGCGGAGTGAAGGATCTTCTTTGTGGCATATGGCAGAAATTAAGTTTAAATGAATGTAGGATCAAGTGACGTTGTATGCACAATACACACTTATACTGTAGGGTATTGACTTAGAATTGTTATGACTTAAATAATTGTATAAATAACTATATATCCACCAAGAAAGTTTTATAGAAATACTATAGTATGTCATGCTATTAGGAATTTCTACTATTGCGAGTTGTGTTAATTGGCATTTCTTACAAGCTTTAGGCTAACTTGTAATTTTATATGACCAGTGACACAGCTTAGGGCAAAAAGTGGTAGGCCTTCTTGTTGCATTGTAATGTATGATACAATATTATTATTTAAAGCTAGTGAGAATATAAGAATATCCTGTTAATTGTTTATTTGTATCAAACAATGTTGCTATGTATATAAATTAGTCGTTTCTGGTTGTCATAAGTTTTTTTCTTTTTATTAAGTGTACATTGCTTATTGTAAACATTGTATTTGTTTGCCAGATGTGTCCTTGACGGATTTGAAATAACAAAAATTGAAACGTATGTTCATTCAGGCTAGCCTTGCGTCAGTATTTTGGAGTAATCCAAAGTGAAGTTAACAAATAATAATAATAATAATAATAATAATAATAATAATAATAATAATAATAATAATAATAATAATAATAAATAAATAAATAAATAAATAAATAGCAAATGTGACTCAAGAGGAGGTCGTTTACAGACGGTTTCCTTCTACATATTTAGATAGGAATACACTCTGACAGCTCAAACGATAAGTACTAGGCTTGTATTAACACAATGCCATTTTTACGTACGATTTTAATGCCGTTTCACTACAGTTTTCATAAGATTATCAAATTTTACTACATAGCCAAGTCTTTCGTGAATTTACTGAACCAACATGGCTGGCGGAAGTTCTTCCTGTTTTTTGACGAGAGCGCTCCCTGGCGAATGATGGAGGACGCCATCAGGAGGGAGATTTCCCAGACACACTTCCGGTTGTTAGGCGCGCACCTGCTGGACAAACATGTCTCCGACACAGATCTGAACCTGATATTTACCATCATAAAACGATATTCAACAAGTAAGATTAATAAAGTGTGGTATATGTGGAACAGTTTAAAACTAGATTTGGAGGATTTTCCGAATTTTCTGTCACTTTTTGTTCTTTATCCTAATTCTAACCCTTATGATTGACTAGTATATTAAATTATGTGTCTGCAATTGTTAAGAACAAGATAATACAACATAACCTTATTGTAAAGGCCATTTAAACGTTCTTAATCGCGCCCTATATTTTTAAGTGCGTTTTCGCTTATAAGAAATTTCTCTACGTACGTTTCATTTATACACCCAATAAGCAGCTGTTTGTTTCGTCACATTTCAGTCATGGTGTTCGCATGCCCCGCCCACATGATGAGGAGGTATGTCCTAGCAGCAACTAGGGCGGGGCTTAACAAGGGCCAGTATGTCTTCATCCAGCTGGATCACGAAGTAAATATAACATTCATAACCAAGAAAATACTCATAGATCCATACCACGATTTAAATCTCTACAACACAATAAACATGTCATTGTCGAAAAATGATTGATATAATGAAGAATATTTTTTTGCCTTTTGTGGTTTTAAAGTTGACCAAAATAAACATGTCAATGTCAAAGACAGAGAGGACATACATGTGACTTTAACGGTTTTAACGCCATGACCAAAATAGTTTACCATGATGTCGGTGTAATTGACGGCAGAGAAGTCAGGTAGCTTTGTAATATGGCGGCCATGATAAAGCGGCGCAAAGTTAAATCTTTGACATGTTAAGATTTAAATACAAACGGGTATCGTTTTCACAATAGTAATATTAAGTTAACTATAGGTTTAGTCTAGGATTGGCCGCCATTCATGGGCGTCTTGTAGTCCGTTGCAATGCCATTGACAGAAACGAACGTCTGACTGATCAAATATCTATTTCAGGTAAAGTAACGTTAATTTACAATATTCAGAGTTTGAACATTAATGCGTTGTATGCCTTCAAGGACACGTATATAAAACAAAAACAAAGTTAACCATCCGTTTTGATTTTATCGATATCATAAAATATTACTTTATAAATCTAAAAGTAACATAAAACTGTATTTTTCAATTAAATATAATCTTAATTACAATGTCATATTATCTTAATGAAAATAGTTCTGCTATAAGGCATCATTCGAAGCAAATGATGGCAATAGACAAACCAACCCGTTTGACTGAAACTATCCCAAATACGTAAAATAACAACAAAAACAACAATTTTCACCACCACCACAAAAAAACAACATTAAAACAACACAACAACAACAGTTAACATGTAAAAACTGTTTCCCGTTTTGCTTACTGTACTTGGTTAAAAAATCACCGAGCTATGAAGAGACATACGATTTATATTAAAGTTGCTAACAATTTTCTATATAGTATAATTGTTAATCCTTTCAAATATAAAAATCTTGTTTTACATGGTTTCGATTTTATTAGACTTTAATCATACCTGGCAGCAAGTTTTTGAACAAATTAATCACAAATTATTGAATGTTGGTATGGGGTGATAAAAACATTTTTCAAACCGAAAACGAATGAAGAGAAAATCTTACGTGCCCATACGGGATTCGAACCCACAACCCGCAGTTTATAATTAGTTGAAGCCGCTTTTTGATACTCTTCAATTGGAGGTGCTTCGTTATAGCTTTTCTATGACATGTTCTGTTACTCGCCAGTTCTACCCGGAAAGCGTTCTTCAAACGGAAGTGTTGTCGTCTGGCTCGTGGCGCCATGGTGATGCTGACGATGATGAAGCCAGGCGGGCTTATGAGCAAGTCATCAGGGTATGTATAAAACACTAATATACCTTGCTGGATACATACATACACCTTTTAAGACGTATAAATTACAGGTATTGTTTTCTAAGACAAAATATAAAAGATTAAAGATATTTATCATAAATTTTTATGTAACAATATAATAGTCAAATTACTCAAATACATTTATCTTGTTTTGCTCAACTCACATTTTGGGGATGTTTATCATCTTGTATTTATGGAAACACTGTGGAGTTCAGGTTGGACTGTTAGTCGAAGATAATATCTTGAACACAAAGATACATGAAACTGTTGCCATTTTTAAAGAGAATCTAAGAATAAGATGAGTACAACGATCAAGTCTCTCTGGTATCTTCTAGCTGGTGATCAACCCTAAACAGGACGAGGTGACGGCAAGGTCCCTGCCCCAGAACCGATACACAGAGTTCTGCCAGCTGGCCATTTCAGAAGCCAATAACACACTACCGGAATGGCACCTTCCGGGCGGTACCTCGGTAAGATACAACAATAACTTGATTAAAGTTATTTGGTATGTCTTCTTGCTTGTATTGACTTCGTATATCGAATGATATTTTAGAGAATCATTCATTCAATTTTAGCAATTTTCATTTATTGTATTCCCGAGCATGGTGGATATATGTATGCCATTTGTTTTTCTCAATCGCGGAAAATCACTTGCATTTAAATACACAAATTGTTTGAGAAAATACCAATAAACATATATATCATTTTTTCCTAAAGGCATATATCTGCGTCTGTTACTTCTCTTTGCAGCAATGCAGTTGAAAACGCCCGTGAGAGGCGTCACCATATTTGAACATTATATCTAAAAATATGTAACTGTGTATCTATATACATCATACTAAAGCCCTTCTATTTAACTGCCATATACTATAAGTACAATCTTCTCACAGTGTGACGTCCACTCTTTATTCCTGTACGACGCTGTTCTGGTTTGGGCCATTCTGGCGTCCAACCTCCAGGAGACTGGTTTGAGCCACCGGGATGGCACTCTGATGGCCAAAAGGCTATTGTCTGCGCCACCCGAAGGTACGATCTTATTTCAAACATATACATGACTTAATCACGAATAACAAGTTTAATGATATTGGGCTAAATTTAAAACCCTTTAATGTGGAATGTTGTGGGGAGGTCTTCTAGATGATCTGCAGTGCGCCGGTAGTTCGAGGCAGACACATGCCTTCATTAGGTCTTCAAGCTGACCTGCAGTGCGCCGGTGGTTCGAGGCAGACACGTGCCTTCATTAGGTCTTCAAGCTGACCTGCAGTGTGCCGGTAGTTCGAGGCAGACACGTGCCTTCATTAGGTCTTCAAGCTGACCTGCAGTGCGCCGGTAGTTCGAGGCAGACACGTGCCTTCATTAGGTCTTCAAGCTGACCTGCAGTGCGCCGGAAGTTCGAGGCAGACACATGCCATCATTAGGTCTTCTAGCTGACCTGCAGTGCGCCGGTAGTTCGAGGCAGACACATGCCATCATTAGGACATCTAGCTGACCTGCAGTGCGCCGGAAGTTCGGGGCAGACACATGCCATCATTAGGTCTTCAAGCTGACCTGCAGTGCGCCGGAAGTTCGAGGCAGACACATGCCATCATTAGGTCTTCTAGCTGACCTGCAGTGCGCCGGTAGTTCGGGGCAGACACATGCCTTCATTAGGTCTTCTAGCTGACCTGCAGTGCGCCGGAAGTTCGGGGCAGACACATGCCATCATTAGGTCTTCTAGCTGACCTGCAGTGCGCCGGAAGTTCGAGGCAGACACATGCCTTCATTAGGTCTTCTAGCTGACCTGCAGTGCGCCGGAAGTTCGGGGCAGACACATGCCATCATTAGGTCTTCAAGCTGACCTGCAGTGCGCCGGAAGTTCGAGGCAGACACATGCCATCATTAGGTCTTCTAGCTGACCTGCAGTGCGCCGGTAGTTCGGGGCAGACACATGCCATCATTAGGTCTTCTAGCTGACCTGCAGTGCGCCGGAAGTTCGGGGCAGACACATGCCATCATTAGGTCTTCTAGCTGACCTGCAGTGCGCCGGAAGTTCGAGGCAGACACATGCCTTCATTAGGTCTTCTAGCTGACCTGCAGTGCGCCGGAAGTTCGGGGCAGACACATGCCTTCATCAGGTCTTCTAGCTGACCTGCAGTGCGCCGGAAGTTCGGGGCAGACACATGCCTTCATTAGGTTTTCTAGCTGACCTGCAGTGCGCCGGAAGTTCGGGGCAGACACATGCCATCATTAGGTCTTCTAGCTGACCTGCAGTGCGCCGGAAGTTCGGGGCAGACACATGCCATCATTAGGTCTTCTAGCTGACCTGCAGTGCGCCGGAAGTTCGGGGCAGACACATGCCTTCATTAGGTCTTCTAGCTGACCTGCAGTGCGCCGGAAGTTCGGGGCAGACACATGCCATCATTAGGTCTTCTAGCTGATCTGCAGTGCGCCGGAAGTTCGAGGCAGACACGTGCCTTCATTAAGTCTTCTAGCTGACCTGCAGTGCGCCGGAAGTTCGGGGCAGACACATGCCATCATTAGGTCTTCTAGCTGACCTGCAGTGCGCCGGAAGTTCGGGGCAGACACATGCCTTCATTAGGTCTTCTAGCTGACCTGCAGTGCGCCGGAAGTTCGGGGCAGACACATGCCATCATTAGGTCTTCTAGCTGACCTGCAGTGCGCCGGAAGTTCGGGGCAGACACATGCCATAATTAGGTCTTCTAGCTGATCTGCAGTGCGCCGGAAGTTCGGGGCAGACACATGCCATCATTAGGTCTTCTAGCTGACCTGCAGTGCGCCGGAAGTTCGGGGCAGACACATGCCTTCATTAGGTCTTCTAGCTGACCTGCAGTGCGCCGGAAGTTCGGGGCAGACACATGCCATCATTAGGTCTTCTAGCTGATCTGCAGTGCGCCGAAAGTTCGAGGCAGACACGTGCCTTCATTAAGTCTTCTAGCTGACCTGCAGTGCGCCGGTAGTTCGAGACAGACACATGCCTTCATTGGGTCTTCTAGCTGACCTGCAGTGCGCCGGTAGTTCGAGGCAGACACATGCCTTCATTAGGTCTTCTAGCTGATCTGCAGTGCACCGGTAGTTCGAGGCAGACACGTGCCATCATTAGGTCTTCTAGCTAACCTGCAGTGCGCCGGAAGTTCGGGGCAGACACATGCCATCATTAGGTCTTCTAGCTGACCTGCAGTGCGCCGGAAGTTCGGGGCAGACACATGCCATCATTAGGTCTTCTAGCTGACCTGCAGTGCGCCGGAAGTTCGGGGCAGACACATGCCATCATTAGGTCTTCTAGCTGACCTGCAGTGCGCCGGAAGTTCGGGGCAGACACATGCCATCATTAGGTCTTCTAGCTGACCTGCAGTGCGCCGGAAGTTCGGGGCAGACACATGCCATCATTAGGCCTTCTAGCTGACCTGCAGTGCGCCGGAAGTTCGGGGCAGACACATGCCATCATTAGGTCTTCTAGCTGACCTGCAGTGCGCCGGAAGTTCGGGGCAGACACATGCCATCATTAGGCCTTCTAGCTGATCTGCAGTGCGCCGGAAGTTCGAGGCAGACACGTGCCTTCATTAAGTCTTCTAGCTGACCTGCAGTGCGCCGGTAGTTCGAGACAGACACATGCCTTCATTGGGTCTTCTAGCTGACCTGCAGTGCGCCGGTAGTTCGAGGCAGACACATGCCTTCATTAGGTCTTCTAGCTGATCTGCAGTGCACCGGTAGTTCGAGGCAGACACGTGCCATCATTAGGTCTTCTAGCTGACCTGCAGTGCGCCGGAAGTTCGGGGCAGACACATGCCATCATTAGGTCTTCTAGCTGACCTGCAGTGCGCCGGAAGTTCGGGGCAGACACATGCCATCATTAGGTCTTCTAGCTGACCTGCAGTGCGCCGGAAGTTCGGGGCAGACACATGCCATCATTAGGTCTTCTAGCTGACCTGCAGTGCGCCGGAAGTTCGGGGCAGACACATGCCATCATTAGGTCTTCTAGCTGACCTGCAGTGCGCCGGAAGTTCGGGGCAGACACATGCCATCATTAGGTCTTCTAGCTGATCTGCAGTGCGCCGGAAGTTCGAGGCAGACACGTGCCTTCATTAAGTCTTCTAGCTGACCTGCAGTGCGCCGGTAGTTCGAGACAGACACATGCCTTCATTGGGTCTTCTAGCTGACCTGCAGTGCGCCGGTAGTTCGAGGCAGACACATGCCTTCATTAGGTCTTCTAGCTGATCTGCAGTGCACCGGTAGTTCGAGGCAGACACGTGCCATCATTAGGTCTTCTAGCTGACCTGCAGTGCGCCGGTAGTTCGAGGCAGACACATGCCTTCATTAGGTCTTCTAGCTGATCTGCAGTGCACCGGTAGTTCGAGGCAGACACGTGCCATCATTAGGACATCTAGCTGACCTGCAGTGCGCCGGTAGTTCGAGGCAGACACATGCCTTCATTAGGTCTTCTAGCTGACCTGCAGTGCGCCGGAAGTTCGGGGCAGACACATGCCTTCATTAGGTCTTCTAGCTGACCTGCAGTGTGCCGGTAGTTCGAGGAAGATACGTGCCTTCATTAGGTCTTCAAGCTGACCTGCAGTGCGCCGGTAGTTCGAGGCAGACACATGCCATCATTAGGTCTTCATACACCAATAATAAGCTGGACGTCGTCAATATGACTGACTATACGTGTGTCGATGGAACAAAGCAACTCAAACCTTTAGTACATGCATGTCCTGTCAAGTCTTGCCTTTACTGGCGGTTGCATCATGCAACGTCAATTTTCTCAGAAAGTGCTACCACGGCATGTGGGTTGTCATGATTATGTTACTTCCAGGGGGGTGGTGTGCAAGTGCATTATGTGTTTGCTTTCGTCTGAGATGGCTGTACTCTTACTGTTTAAATAATAAATTACGTTATTCCAAAACTTCAAAGACCGGATTACTTCAAGCCAAGTGAATAAGGACATTGTGGCTATAACTCTTTATACAGGTATAAACTTTGTTAATACAAGGTAACTGTGACATTCACTTGCAGTGTCCGGGGCCACGGGTAATGTCAACATGACCCTTGACCTCGACAGAACTGGTACAGTGTTCATATTAGACATGGATTCGGATGGAAACTTCCAGCCCGCTCAGATAATAAGTTCAAACACCGATAGTAGTCTCAGCGTAATTGTAAGTATACTTTGCATTTTGTCAGGTTTTTTTACGATTTGTGCGGATCATCGACGGTTGTCGCTAAATAAGATGTGTGGACGGATGTATTTCTGTCACAAAATCATATTGAACAATGATCAATATGGTACTTTATATATGCGTAACACTTTCAGTCTACTGAACGCACCACATCTCTCTTGTGTGCTACAGTAATCATGTCTCGATAGTCACGTGATCATAGTGGCGATCATGCTTGTGTACATCGATATCGGTGTCAATGTAACAATGTCCAAACGATTGACATTTATCAAAATCAAAAACATTATGTTGTCATTGTAAATCTTCCTAGACGTACATTTGGTGACCCTATTATCCAACCTTTTTTGTGACTTAATGTCCCATAGGTTCCTTTATAGGTATATTTTAACTTCCAACACCAGTTAAATAAGCTTGTAAAGTATAACGTCTAAGCTGATGAACAACGAGTAAATGAAACACTAAGAGGAAATAAGACGACCATACAAAACACAATGGGCCATCTTTGATTAAGGCATGTGTTACCACATAGTTAATTGAAAAAAATGAGTGCGCTTCAAAATGCCGATATTGTCATTTTCTGCTGAGATAAAACAAGTCATAAGAACAAACAATCGAAACTTTTAAACTACGTTAAATGGTTTGTATTTATCTTCAATCTAAAATTCCAGGACGTCAAACCCAGCGACCAGTTGTTCCGCTGGGGAGGCGGTCGGTCAGGAATAAGCGAAACACCACGTGACTCTCTCGTGACTGACTCCATAACAGGTCCACGTGACTCTCTCGTGACTGACTCCATAACAGGTCCACGTGACTCTCTCGTGATTGACTCCATACCAGGTAAGGAAATTGTAATTTTGATCATAGCATATAAATGTTGGGTTTGTAAAGTTTGTATCGAATGCTAGCGGTACACTTACATTTACACAACAAAACTTTTGATTTAACTTAAAATGTTGATTATCATTATTATTTATAATGATTTATAAACATGCACACAAGGTTATTACTTAAGATATAATTACTTGTGCTAATAAACTTAGGTACTCCCTGATACATGTTAACAAGTAATTTGAAATAGCATGAACTCTGAGTCGGGTTACGTTGCAGTTCCAAAAAATTCCTCAATGTACGACACTATGCGATTGTACATGGATATATCTGTATAAATGTCTACAAATATGTCATTGTTGTAATTATGTAGTGGGTGACTGAGGAAAACATGTATCATGAGTGAAAAAAATTGTTCACTGTTTTCTATTTTCTTAATGCACTTACTATTTACTCACTTTTACCATATACATTTTAGACCGCAAGACTGTCCAGAATGCAGTCCTTATGAGACGACCAACCCCTACATCGCTGACTCCGCCAACATGGCCAACCACTACCACTACGACTACACCATATACGACAACAACTGAGGCAATATCGACAACCACCGAATCTCCAACAACTTCTACTACTGAGGCTCTCACAACTCGCAAAACAACAACACAGGCGGTAGACAGTGGTCCGATCTTTCAACCAGAGCCGGAGATCAGGACGGATGCCAACGCTGTTGCAAAACTTCGCGGTACGCCAATGGACTCTGTGAGGGAGATCCTTGCCAGACTTATAGCACTGGAGAGGTCAATAAAATCGCAAGGTAACAAGCCGGTCATGACAACGGGACCTGAACAAGCGAACAGACAAGATCGAGGAAGGGCCGCGGCTGAAATTGGTAAGATGAAGATAAGCGATAACAACAGGAATCAATTAAGTGACCGTGAACCACTTGTCGGGATGGTATCGCATGTGTTAGTTTCAACAACCCTTGATCAAATGGCTTCTGAAAAGGCGACGGTCCCAGTTCAAAGCGAGATGAATGGATTCAACAGATTACGATCAGAAAACGTAAAAGCGAGTGGAATTACACAGGAGCAGATTAGAAATAATAATCAAGATGCAGACAGGACGATGGCAGTTCAAACGCACATTGAGTCTAATTTAAACAGTCAGCAAGGATCACGAAGTCCCATAACGACTAACAATCAACAAACAAATAATAGGGATAATAATCGAAAATCAGAAATGCCTCTTGCGAATTTAGTCCAGCATGGGTTAAATTTAAACGACCAGTCTGGACCAGAAAACCCAAAGCGGATTGCAATTCAACAGCAGTCTAACAGAAACAATATACCTAAACAAGAAAACCCCATGACAATTGCAGATTTGCATGGATTAAATACACAAAATGAACATGGGTTAGAAATGGCGGCCGCTGATGGAATTCAACACAGGCAAAATATGAATATTAATCATAATTCCGGCATGCCGATACCAAGCCAACATACGCCTAATGAAAACAGTCAACAAAGAACAACAAGCCAAGTGACAAATACAGTTCCACATGTGAATAACTTAAATTACATGAAACCACAAAGTCCAATAGAGAATCCTCCTCATCTTGGATTTAATAGAGACAATATTATAGGTTCGGAGAGATTGGTAAATGAAGCTTTTCAACATGACTTCAATGGAAACATCAAACCTGATTTTAAAAGCTCGATTTCTACTCACAGTAGTTCTAATATGAACAATCTGCAAAAACCAAAACCGGCGATGTCAGTTACAAATCAACAAGAGCCCTCAATGATTAATCAACAAGATCAAAAAGACCCCAATTTGACACCATCCCTTCATGGGTTGGTTAGAAACACCATAATAAGGTCAGAAACACCTGCTGCGAATCCAACCCAAAATGTTCAACGATCAATAATTAATAATCAACAAGGATTAGATTCGCCAATAGTCATTGCAACGCAGTCTGATTTCAACACACAAAATATATCGAAAGAAGAAAAGCCAGTGGCAATTGCAGCTCATCACAGTTCAAACAGAGGCGATATACTTGGATCAGGTATGACTGTGATGCGTCCAAATCAGCAGGGGCCTACAAGAAACACTGAACCTAAATCAGAAAGTCCTATGACGATTGCGGCTTTGCATGAATTGACAAGAAACAACAGACCCGGGGCAGACAACACGATGGCGATAGGAATTCAATGGGAGCATAACTTAAATAGCAATCCTGAATCAGAAAGAATGCTGTTGAATCCAACACGGCCATTGTCTGATTCAAACAGTCAGCACAGATCAAAAACTCAAATGCCAACGGCAACACAGCAGGTCTTCAACAGAAACGATAACTTTAACTCAGAAAAGCATACGACTAATGCAGAACAGCGTAAGCTAAATAGACACATTAGACCTCAACCAGGAAACACTGTGACGATAGAAAGTCAACCGAAACGTAACGTAAACAATATTCCTGATACACGCGGACGATTGGAGAGTCCTATCAAACAAATGCTTACCAGGAACAACCGGATTAGACCAGAAAACCAGAAGACAATTCCAATTCAGCAGGAGTCTACCATAAACAGTAATCTTATACCAAGTTCAGTGGTGGCATCAAAACAAGCTGCTGAAATATTGACATCTGCTGGTGCAGGCGTAAACCAACACGGACAGAATGATAATGCTGGTTTGGATGCGATGGTCGAGAAGATAAGCCAAAACGTCTTGAGACAGCTGTCGGGTCGATTTAGCATTGGTATCAATATGGCGGATACATCGGCACAAAACCATGGATCAGGTATCATTGATGCACAGGAAGCAATTAGAACAACAACCACTCCCAGAATGCCAGCCAGCACCAGAGATTCTAACAACAATAACAACAACAACAACGATCTGAAACTAATCATCAGTCAGCTATCCTTGACATTTGACCAACAGTTGACGCATATGAGGGAATCTTTGAACAACATCACTAAGAATATATTCAAACAAAACAACAGCAGTCCGTCAGAAACTGATTCTCTGGTACCTCCACCCTCAAGCATAAACAAATTGCCAATGACACACCGTACAAAGGAAAATTCACT
Organism: Sinonovacula constricta; assembly: GCA_007844125.1. Taxonomy (NCBI): domain Eukaryota; kingdom Metazoa; phylum Mollusca; class Bivalvia; order Cardiida; family Solecurtidae; genus Sinonovacula; species Sinonovacula constricta. Next base: position 67,381,428 of record CM017558.1, on the reverse strand, counting down.
ACAAAACAAGATTAACCATGAAAGAAACCTCCAAAGCAAAATTGATCAAAATCTGGTTGATCTGATCAGTTCAAAGGTATTGCAACAATTGACGGAAAAACTGCAGACCACGACGCCCTCTTCTGAAAACATGCATTCCCCAAATGTTCTAGTTGATTGGATTGATGAGCTTCCGGCCAGTGTCATCAGAGACATCCATAGAATGAGCAAGCGAGATATGCGCCTTCGGGAGACTCAAAGCAAGCGGGATATCCGACAGCCAGTTCCGACAATATCAACTGACAACCCTGGTCTCCGAGGCAAATTCAGAAGCAACATATCTAACAGTCAGCGGGTGCCATTTTCTCCAACAACCTCGTCAACGGTGTCATCAACGCCACCAAAGTCACTTAATGTTCCAGTCATGGCGGAGTACACTCCAACTTACCTTTCGCAGAAAAATCAACACCCGGAACATCCAAATGTTCAGCAAACACTTCCGGTCTCTCTGCAACCGTACTTCAGCCTTTGGCAGAGATTTCTGGAGACGCCCAAATACAGGTTACAGGATCATGTTGCCATGACAACCCAGCCAACGTGGCAGGAATTTGAGAATCAACCTCACGTGCGGCAGCCGCCTGTTTGGGCAAAACGTGACATGACTTTTCCGAAGAACAAGCTCGCCCACTAAATTCAACCTTGACAGCAATCTTTAAAGGAATTTTCAAATGATTTTTAAATGTCATCTAACACTTTTAAATAAAATACACGTATCTCCAACTTGAGAACGCTAACTGGTTAAATCTTTGCTACTGTACTAACACACAGCTTGTAGTGAAGTTTATAAAATATAAGGTTATCTAAGCTTATTAATTGGCTTAATCCCCAAAAAGCCATTCCGGCTGCTCATTTCTTTACAGCCCAACCAACCAACCAACCAAGCAGCCAACCGACCAACCAACCAACTAACCGATCAACCAACCAACCGACCAACTAACCAACCAAATATTTAAAAAAAAATCTACATAAATATCTAAATAAATATGTAGATGAATATCTAAATAAATATCTAAATAAGTAAATAGATAAATAAACAGATAAATAAATAAATAAATAAACAAATAAATGTTAATTAACTCATTTGAACTGGGTACATTAATAAACAAATTATAAATAAAGGGGTTCAATAACCTTTTTTAATACATTTGTAAGAACGTTACCAAGTAATATAAAAGTTATAAATACAATTCCTGTTTTTCTACCTTTGAAATTAAAGGTGTCCTATATTAAACTAATATTCGTTTTTTGATGAATTTTGACATACTTTCTGCAAAGACTCATACTTTCTTAAATCTATTTTGAACACTTACTCAATTGTTAGACAGTAGAACCGTGAAATAAATAGTTCTTAATGTTCATTTTTTTCCACATCTATAAATAATCACGGTGATCATGTCTGCTTTAAACATATCAATGACATAAAGGATTACGCAAACAATGATATAAATTGATCTCAAAGGGAACTTGCAACGTGGTTTTCTTAGTTTAAAGCAACGCTGACTGCATCGTGGCTCAGGTAGGAAATACATACCTGTAAGGCCGCGTGGGGTGTTGTGCTTTAATGCTCTTTAAATATATAATTTACAATAAACAGCATTTTAGGTAACAATGATGTATTTAGTCGGTTGTTTGAAAAGGTAAGACAGTTGTCTAAACTGTCGGATATTCCTTTACATAAATAAACCCATGTAGCTCCGGAAGTCGAACCAATAAATTGATATGCAATCACAATTATTCACTTTGCTAGAAATAAGGCAGAATATTTGGCATTTTCAAAATGTGTCTGTGAGATGGTTTAAGATGTTTTCAGAATATATAATAGTTCGGTAAGGCATGGGTGAATTACTGCATGGTGCCCTTTGCACCACCTTTGTTGTTATGAATCACAAGAAAAATTCATGAGCACCGCATTTACGTCAGGTGGCGATCAATCAGAACTCCTCGGGTAATTCCGTCCCCGGGACAATCATCCCCCGGATGTATCTGGTGCAAGTATACTAAATGAAACCAAGATCGTTTTGTTCGCCGGAAGTAGGAAGAAGAAAAAGCCTAAAATGTAGTTCACTCAAAACATGAACAATAGCATCGTTTGACAGCTGCATGTCTGCTGCGGTGGGTAAATTAAACCTGGATGATTTAAAATTGAAGCCGCCACAAGTTGAAGTTTTACAGGCTTCATACTGTAGTGATCTGTCATCCGAGCTGCCATCTTAGTTTTGACGTCTGTCACAAAAGCTGTCCCATTTAGGGAAATAACCGAGGTGATCCGACTACCTATATACATCCGTGAGATGATTCGTGAATTATCCGAGCTGTACCGATTGAGGTGGCGATGTGACGTGTTGTAATAATCGTGATTTTAGAAATTGCTTTCTTTTAAATCTTACTTCAGGTTGGTGTTTATTTGTCCTTTGTTATAGAGACAAAGCAAACTTTGTTATATAGCTTTATAACAATGTTTCCTGAATATATACTATAATATTGATGTCTGTTTAAAAGGTGGTATCCGCCTGTTTGGGCCAGTTTATTCTCTCCCATGGAAACATCCGTGAAAAAAATAAAGCATAACACCCACTTGTCATTATAAAAATGTACTTCCTTTACGAGCAAAGAATAAGTTTATCCAGAAAGTATGTAGGAATTCTCCAGAACAGGTGTAAGGTGCTGTTAAATGTATTAAATATATGCAGACTGTCGTATACCAACCTTAATTACGGGCCAATAAACGGTAATTGATACCCTCGATAAAGATGTGCGAAGAAAAGTCATATAATTTCCATTGTTCATAAACATTAGGCAAAAGCGATGTAAGTGTTGTTTTATTATCACTCTTTATTTTTTGTGATGAACTACTTCCATCGGCTTGCGTCAGTTATGCCAATTGTAGAAAACACAATTTGAAATTTTAGCGATTTTATGTTCAGATTTTATTCGTGAGAAAACTACAAAGATTACGCAAAACTTTGCTTAAAGGTCCTGGGCTTCACTTGCAAAACATTTCTCACTTGAGAGATTGTTCCAGCACAAGTTTTTGAATGGGATTTATTTCCGCATTGTATCTTCAACACTTCATTTAAATACCTCAAACCACAACCTTTCCAAGTTTGTAGAATAAAAATAAGAAATATTAGCATTATGGCTGTGTAAGAAGTATTTCTCGAGTCAATATTAGAGCTAGAGCAATATTTCAGCTGTTAAATAATACTGCAAGCGCGGACCGGCCCATAGTTTGTCGTCAGTTTCATCAGTTCCCATAATTCAGAAAATGAAAAGTTATTTTTTACCTTTGTAAAATAAATGAAACCATCAAATATATTTAGGCCTAACAGTACCCTTTTTAACATAAACAACAAAACACCCACAAAATGGAAGCATGCGGATTTCAAATAGGCGAGCTGGAGTGAGAGATACTTGCAAGTAACGACTCGACTATCCAGATAGATGCCACAATTACGACGTTCATAAATACATGTAGTGTTCGTTTAACTTGACTTAATCGGAAATTCTCGACCACTTTTGTAGAATGAACCGTTTAAGCAGTTACTTTTTCAACTTTACTAGGTTTTTAACGCAACCGAAAAATGGCGTAGAAAATAAAAACAAACGAACTACGCGAAGATCAATTTTTTAAAAGCGCATTAAGTCATGGCGTTTAATCGCAACAGCAACGGTGGTGCAATGGGAGATGGGGTGGCATAATGGGGGGTGGGGGGGGAGGGGGTGGAGGGGCGCAAACCCAGTGCCCACACGTTACTGTAGTATCTATTATTGACGGATTGAACCACAACGGTATCGGATTGAACCACAACAACAAGACGTTAACACGAGGCTACCATGTTTATTCTACGCAGAAACTGCATACGTCACACATACATATATGTCATCACATGATGTATAATATAAGGGTTGATCAATAAGTTCAAGTGTACAGACACTACATCCCTCCTTTTTTTAGAAATGAAGTTAACTTTAAACTACAACTAAAAATGCAAACAATGTCTTTATGACATTAGATTTAAGACTGAATACAGTAGCAAGACATTAGGTAAGAAATTTAGTGTATTCCATTACCAATCTAAACATTTAACAGCATTCAATCCAAAATTTACTGGATTTCAACAACATAGTCTTTAAACCATTCAGGTGCCCGTCTCACTCTAGTGGGTCGAGCCACTGGCGTTTCCTCGCTCGCAAGTGTATTTGTATCGGTCTTGTCATTCGGTATGACCGTTTCGGAAGGTTCGTCATATAGATCTACTTGCTGCGAATTGCCCTGGTGTAAGTCAATCAGTATGAAAATCTGGCTCTTCATTAAAAGTATATTTCATACCGTCTCGCCTCTTGATTTTTTTTACCTGGGTAACGTTCCGTTTGTACTTGACCCCCGTATCTGACTGAACAGACACACTATTGCCTTTTTTATCAACCACAGTAAACGGTCGCGGGTGGAACGGTGTAGACAACTTGTTTTGTCTGTCTTGCTTGACAAGAACGTCATCCCCTACTTTTACTTCACTTTTAACAGCGTTACGTCTACTATCCGCATACCTTTTCCCTTTCTCCTTGTTTTCTGCGTCCCTGTCTCTTATCGCCGTGTCATCAAGACAGAATTCCGATAATTCCGGCAATTTTGTTCTAATTTTTCGCCCAAAAAGAAGTTCGGCGGGACTGACCCCGGTAGTTGCATGTGGTGAACTACGGTACATTACAAGGTACGAAAGCAAGTCTGCTTTCCAGTCACGTTTGTTCGCAAACGAAATGCGGATTCGTTTCAGAATAGACCTATTCTGCCTTTCTACCTCCCCATTTGCCTGAGGCCACAAAGGTGTAGTTCTCCTATGCTCAATACCATTCTCTGTCATGTAAGCTTTAAACGTTTCGCTTACAAACTGTGGACCATTATCTGTCTGTATGGAAATCGGTAATCCATGTGTTGTAAACATTTTGGTCAACGACGCGACGATTTTGTCGGCAGTTGTCGATTTCATTATCTCGACCTCGAAAAACCGGCTATAGTAATCCACTACTACGAAAATGGATTCTCCACTCGATAACGGTCCTAACAGATCAGCTGCCAGATGTTGCCAAGGCTTAGATGGCAACTGTGTTCGACTCATAGGTTCTGGCTTTGAAGCCTGTGAAACAAGTTGACAACCGTAGCAAATTTTGCAAAATTTCTCGACACTATTGTCGGTTCCGGGCCACCATACTCTAGTACGCAAAATCTTTTTCATGTTCACGATTCCTGGGTGCCCTTCGTGTGCAAGGTTTAGCACTTGATCTCTAAGTTCCTGTGGAATGACTAGTCTGGTACCCCTTAGCACCAACTTTCCAATCGCGCTTAGTTCTGTACGCATAGGCAGATACTGCTTATTCTCAAGTGTATGCCAACAACCATTCAAGAGGCATTCTCTTATGCTCTCCAATTCTGTATCATTATCTGATGCTCGCTCGATCTGTTTTGTAGTGAGAGCCATCGGAGTAGACTCTTCAGCCACGAACCGAATATAATCTTGCGCAACGTTCGATTCTACATCTACATGCTTTTCTCCCGACTTCGGCAAAAGTCGTGACAGCGCATCAGCTATGTTCTTGCAACCCGGTATCCACTTCACAGTGTAAGTGAATGGCTGCAACCGCAAAACCCACCGCTCAATTCGTGCACACGGCTTAGATTTCTTTGAGTAAATGACCTCCAACGGCTTGTGGTCAGTTAACAGTTGAAAAGACGTACCGTATAGGTATACATAGAACCTTTCGCAAGCCCACACTATTGCTAGTGCTTCTTTCTCCGTTTGAGAGTAACTTTTCTCTACATCGGTAAGGCTTCTACTCGCGTATGAAATCACCCGATATTCACCTTTCTGTTCCTGCACAAGAACAGCACCTAACCCTACTGGCGACGCGTCAGTAATGACTTGTGTCGGCGCGTTACAGTCATAATACCCTAAGGTGTCTGCCCTAGCTAAGAGAGATTTCAACTCCTCAAACGCGTGTTGCTGTTCATCACCCCACACGAATTCCGTGTCTTTCCGTAACAGTCTACGTAACGGCTCGGAAACAGTAGAGAAATCTGGTATGTATCGCGAACTGTACGTAATGAGACCCAGAAAACTCTTCACCTCGGCCACGGACTCTGGCGCACGCGAATCTACCACCGCCTTGACCTTGACGTCTGCGGGACCAATACCTCGCGCGGACAAAACATGTCCCATGAAAACAAGTTTTGTCATGTTCAACTGACACTTGTCTACCGCTAGAGTGAGCCCGTTCTCCTTCAAAACTTGAAGAACGTTAGTCAAACGCTTATCGTGCTCTTCTTGATTTGCACCATGAACAATTATATCATCTAAGATATTTCGTGCTCCCTCACACCCCTGAATCAATTGTTGTATGCACTTTTGGTACATTTCCGAAACGCACGAGATTCCGAACATTAGGCGTTTGTACCTGAACAAGCCCTTATGTGTACCAAAAGTGGTGATTTCACGAGATTCCTCATCCAGCACAATCTGATGATAACCCCACCGGAGATCAAGCTTGCTGAAAATACAGCTTTGGTTCAAATCCTGTAGGATTTCATCAATTGTCGGGATGGGGTATCTCTCTCGTTTTACTGCAGCATTTGCCTGTCTCATATCAACACACAATCGGATATCCCCTGTCTCACCTTTCGGAACACACACAACTGGACTCGCCCACTCACACGGACCATCAACTTTCTCAATTATGTCAAGTGACTCAAGTTCCTCTAACTTCTTACTTAATTTGTCACGCAACTGATAAGCCACACGTCTCACTGGTTGTACAACAGGTTGAACACTTTTGTCAATTGGTATCTTAAGTTCAAAGTTTTTCAGTTTTCCAAACCCACTGGTCACTTCCGGAAATTTTTGAAGAATGTCTCCCTCGTCAATCAGGTTCACTGACGGTCCTACCCGTAGTAGATCCAACCTCATCGCAGTTTCTCGGCCTAGCAACGACTGACCTTTCCCCTCAAGGACGCTGAATTCGGCATCAGGTACACTTTTGCCTGACACGGCAACATCGGCTTTGAATGTTCCAGCTACTGGTAATAGTGTTGTTGTACCATAGGCATAGATTGTCTTGGTATCCGTGGAAGACTTGCACTGAATCCTTTCAGCTTTTAGATGTTCCCAGACAATACGGCTAATCACGTTACAGTCAGGTCAGAATCACCGGTGTGACTGTCTGCTACTCTGCTTATCACAAAAGCATACTGTGTATCGTCAGTGACTTGACGAACATTTTTCTGTCCCTGCTTCCTTCCAGGTGTTTTCGTCTGATTTGTTCTGCACCTCGCTTGAAAATGTCCAATGTTCTGGCATTTCCGACACTTCTTGTTTTTGGCAAGACACTTGGGATCCTTCGCTTTATGGCCTTCATAACCGCATGCAAAACATACTATGTTCTGATAACTTTTGTAACGCCCCTCTCTCCTGTGATTCTGCTCTGGCACAGTCAGCTTGTTTACATCGGACCGCACCCCCTCAATGGAACGTGCCTGGCGTTCGCTGTCCTCTTTGGCCCTCGCAATGTCCTGTAACTGGGTCAATGTCAGAGTTCTTCCCCTCTCCAACAGCTTTCGTCTTAGTGCATTTGATGAGCATTTTTCAATGACTTGGTCACGGATCTGTTCATTCACAGCATTGAAATCTCCAAAGTCGCAAGTTTCGGCTTGAATTCGTAATCGAGTAATGTACTGATCAACAGTTTCGTCGGAATTCTGGCTCATTGATCGGAACGAATGGCGTTCGAATGGCACATTTGATAATGGCGTGAAATGTTTGTCAAGGGTTTTCTTTACCTTGTCGTACTCAGAATCGCTTCCGTCTCCTTCCTCCGTCAGCGTATAAAATACGTCTTGCACCGATAAACCAGCAGAATGCAACAACAATGCTCGTCTCTGTTTCGGTTCCACAACTCCTTTCCCGTCCGCATAAAGTTCAAAGGCTCGAAGCCATCGCTTCCACTTAGCCGCCAATCCGGTCGCATCCGAACAGTCGAAACAAGGCATCGGCGCCACATCTCCCAAAAATATTGCTGCCATAATAACCAATAATGTCTTTTTTTACCTCGTCGCCACTTTGTAGTATCTATTATTGACGGATTGAACCACAACGGTATCGGATTGAACCACAACAACAAGACGTTAACACGAGGCTACCATGTTTATTCTACACACCAACTGCATACGTCACACATACATATATGTCATCACATGATGTATAATATAAGGGTTGATCAATAATTTCAAGTGTACAGACACTACAGTTACCAGATTTCTTTATCCGGGCCTGCACTGCTTATATGCTGACGGCTCCGTTCGCGCCATCCTAATGGCACATCTACATCTGTTTCTCCCTACAATCAATACTGATTATAACAGGGAGGTCGGGGACAGTAAATTAAAAAGCCAGACACTATATAACAAGTTAGATTAAAAATAAAATATTAAAAGATACATGGTTACGGTTTGAGTGAGATTGACATGAGGCCTTGTGCGAAGCTTTCAGGCCTTGCACTTGCCTTAATGTCAACAGGCAGAGCATTCCAAAGTCTGATGTTTCGTGGGAAGAAAGAGTTAGAGTGGTACTGAGTTCTTGAGAAGGGTACAATGAAGTTATGATTTCTGGATTGGATAAGATGAGTGTGGTCAACAGCTACTAGATTGTGAGAGATCTTATACAACATGATAAGTGAAGCTTGATTTCTTCTCTGTTCTAGGCTTTGCCATTTAAGTAGGTTAAGCATAGTTGTTACACTGCTGTATGGGGAGTAATCATTTAGGACATAACGTGCTGCTGATCTCTGAACCCTTTCTAATTGGTAACTGTGTGATTTTTGCCATGGGTTCAAAACAGTATTACAGTACTCTAATTGGGGTCTAACATAGGTTTTGTACGCAATTTCTTTTATAAGTTTGTTGCTTGTATTGATATTTCTTTTTAAGGGTGTTCATTGACTTGGCAGAAATATTATTTATGTGTGATTTCCAGTTAAGATCATGGCTTATAGTTACCCCTAAATACTTAATACTTAAACCCCTCGACACCATGCAGTTTGTAAGGGTACAGTATAGTATTCTTTTTCTAAGTTATTCTTATTATTTCACACTTATCTGCATTGAATTCCATAGACCAGGAGGATTCCCATTTTTCAAGGTTTAAAAGATCAGTTTGTAATTTATTACAGTCATCTTCTGAGTCAATGGTAAGATATAATTGTGTCATCAGCGAATAGTCTAGCACGGCTTTTGACTGAGTCAGGTAAGTCGTTTATATAACATAGAAATAGACATGGGCCAAGTACTGAGCCCTGTGGAACCCCAGACATGACAGGTACAGACGTTGACTTTTGCCCATCTACAACAACTGTTTGGCTACGGTTTTCGAGAAATGATTGAATCCAAAGAATAGTTTGTTTGTTAAGACCAAGTTTCATGAGTTTATATATAAGTAATTTGTGGTCCGATTTATCAAAAGCCTTACTGAAATCCATTACAATGAGAATTGTTTGTTTACCGGCCTCTAGTTTATCAAAAGTTTCTTGGGTAAAGGACAGTAATAGAGATTCACAACTGTGTTTGGCTCGAAAGCCGTGTTGGAAGGGTGTAAGTAAATTATTGTTATCAAGGTGTTTCATAATGTTTGAGACAAGTATGTGCTCCAACAATTTTGAGGCAATGCAGGTCAAAGATATGGACGATAATTACTAGCTTTACATTTTGGTCCTTTTTAATAAACAGGTGCAACAATAGCTGATTTCCAATCATTTGGTGTAATACCGACTTCCAAGGAGGCCTTAAAGATTTTTTTTAAGAATGGCGCTATTTCTTTGCTAAGTGTTTGCATGAGCCTTCCAGGCCAATCCAGGTAATACTATCTTTTGGTATTTTTTGGAGAGATTCCCAAAGGGCTGTGAGGCATGACAGATCATTTTCATGAGGCCTGTAGAGTGATGCCGCATAGATACACTTAATACCAGGTATCGTTATTTTTGCCTAGGTTATGTTGCCAGTGCACTTTGTTTTGAGGTCAGGTTGTTCCTCACTTATAAACCTTTTAGAGACTGCCAGTAGGACTCCTCCACCTTTGTTATCAACTCTGTCATCTCTATAAACCTCAAAGAGATTGTTTTCAGGGAAAATTTCAGAAGTATAAATATCTGGTTTGAGCCATGTTTCAGTACATACAACAATATCTGGCTTTGTTTGGTCTAATAAAAGATGGAATTCTGGGATTTTGTTTCTGATTGATCTACAATTAATGTTCAGTACAGAGATACGTTCATCATTAGGGAGCTTAGTTTTTTTTGTGACAATGATTATTTGTTTTCTGTTGTGTTTTCTTGTGTTTGGGAGTTGAAGTGTGTTGAGGTTTCATGGATGGTGGGCTTTTCAGAATGTCAAGGTCACTATGATCAGTAGGGATATTAATCTGAGAACCATTAGAGGAACATTCCAGGACTGAGAAGCTATTAGCATCAGACAAAGAGTTTAAGGATTCTACAAGGGAGCTAGAATAATTAGGCAGTCCACATCGTAAACATATCCATACATGCCTAGAGTCAGACAACTTGTCATATGTGCTCTCACCAATACCTTGGCAGGATGTGTGGTACCACTGCTCACATTCGTCACAGAGAATACCTTTCTGGTTCCATGTTACCTCATCTTTGCAGTAACCACAGGGATATTGGAGTGTACGTGGTCCTGGGTTGAGTTCTATGTCCGAGGATTGATTAACGAGTAATGTAAATGTAGATAAGAGTGGTTTTACCTCTGTGTTGTTTAAATGTGATATCTCTGTAATGTCTTATTTTTAATAGGTTTTCTACATAAGTTGAGTTAATTTTGAGTTGCGATTTGAATATGGTGCCAGATTGTGATATTTGCGATAGTTGGCCTGTGTCATTTATGGTGATAATGATGTTGAGTGCCGTTAAGATAATTATGCACAGGTGCATTTTGAGAGAGATCAGACGCGGTACTACTGAATACCGAAAGACACTTGTTTACCGAAAGGTACCGAAAGACACTTTGTTTTACCGAAAGACACTTAATAAAACGTAATAGAAGCATCTTTTGTTGTTTTCTTTAGTTAATATGTTGAAATATAAGTATATGAACAAAATACCAAATATTCATTGTAATAGAAATAAGCTTTTGATAGTTATAAGACGTTGTTTACAAATGCCGTGAGAAGTACACAAACATGATAAATACCACTTAATTGGTACATGACTTTCATTACCGAAATACACTTAATACATTGAAATTAAAGCATAATTAGCTGTTTTATTAAGTAAATATGTTGAGAAAAAAGTATATGAAATAAATGCCAAAGATTCATTGTAATTGAAATAAGCTTTTGATAGATATAAGACATTTTTACAAATGCCACGAGAAGTACACAAACATGACAAATACCATTTGCCGCCCAGATAAGAAAAAATAATGTTTTAGAATGTTAGTTTATGGTATTTTACAATAAATACCCATTTTCACTCAAACAGTGTTATTATTATTTTTCCTTACTAGTGTAAGAAGCTTTCTGCACTCATACGGGATTGAACAAATAACATAAATACATTTTATGAACATAAAATAATTTATGTATTTTTTAATCGTTCTCTTTGTCAAGTATATATTACTTGTACATGATGTTAATATGGGAACCAGTCAGATCGAGGTTTCAGATCACATGTTTCATATGTCCAATCAGAATCGAGATACAGATCACATGATCCAGTCATCCAATGGGTTCAATTGGACGCCATTCTTTTTAGCGTCAGCCTTTTGGAAGCCAAGTTTAAATTTTCGATTCAACCACCTCCACCCTTACCTCCACCTTTTTGTCTGGTTCCCAGAATTATTATTATTTTTTTTTTTCCATTTTTCTTTATATTACATGTATGTATTTGACATTAATGTATTTGGGCGGCGTTTTGCCGCCCAGATAAGAAAAAATGTTTTAGAATATTAGTTTATGGTATTTTACAATAAATACCCATTTTCACTCAAACAGTGTTATTATTATTTTTCCTTACTAGTGTAAGAAGCTTTCTGCACTCATACGGGATTGAACAAATAACATAAATACCATTTAATTGATAACTTGACTGTGTTAAGTTATTATGTGGTTGTGATCGGTACTGTTAGAACATTGTAAAAAACTTATTGTTAAAAACAATAAACACAACACAACATGCATAAGTATTATGGCATACATGAGATACTATTACTTATGCCTTTTTGTCTGAAGTCATTCTGAAAAACATCAATACAATGTTGTAAAACAATCAAGTACAATTAAGACCATTCAAGATCAAGAAGAAGACAATAAATACATATCATATATACTTAAAAACTGTCCACTTACATACATGTATATGCTATAATACAATTAAAATACATTAATACATTCATATCAAGAATATCTGCGCAGAAAATAACACACCTCACCAAACTAACAAAGGCAGTGAAAAGATAGCATGTTTTTATAAAATGAACACAAATAATACACCATGATGATGATTGACAGAGGTACTTGTGTCAAGAAACTCTGACTTGAGCGTACCATGTAAGTCACCATGCGTTGCCTCCTGAACAGAATCAGCTATTAAGGAACAAATATCACCTACTGATATATCGGACAATGAAAAATGACCATTTTCTGACATGCTGACATTCCCAAACGAGCTTTCACCTGGGCATAATGGATAGTGCGCAAAGCTATCCCCAACACTTTCAGTATGAGGCGGAGTTTGCTTTTCTCTACATTTCAATTGATCTTGTGAATCAAGTTGGGGAATGTCAGCTTGGATTGTCACGTTTTCTGTTTCCTGGATATCAACTAATTTTGAAACTCCTCTAGATTCTAACGAGCTATCACATGGTTGATAGGTATCAAGGCTGGCATCTATGGTCATTTGTTGCGGAGGCTCTGAGTCATCCTGTTTTCAGACGCACACAAGACAAACACTAGGACAATTATTAGCACAGATGATTGTTATATTCAGCCAATGCCGCGACCCACTGGCACTAAATGATACACAAACAAATGAGTGGTATTAGGAACATGGAAGAGAAAGGGTGAAAACAGTGACTTACTTGTAAATATTTTTTTTGTTGGTTGTTTACTAATACTGTACTAAATTCGGATGACGTAAATTCGGACAATTTCAGAAAACTGCTATTTATTCAAGAATATTAGACTCGCTGGACAAGCTGATGGATTTCTGAAATAATGTTTTAAATTTTACCTGTAACCAACAAAAAAAGTTGTGTGAAATGAGTGAACTTAAGGTAATTTTGCAGAGAAAAGTTTATTTTTTAAATTTTCGATCTGCCCCCGACGCGCATACATTTATTTCAGTACATGCATTTATAGCGAATTTCATACTGTTACCCAAGCTGTTACTTTTGTTTTATCCATTTAACGTAAAATTCAACAGATGATTTCTTTTATGATGGCCCCATGTGACTTAATCTATAGTCTGTTTTACTAAACGAAAGCTTTGTACGAGTTTTCTCCCCTGTTTAAAAAAAACCCCACACTCTTTCACAAAAATCTTTAACCAATGTTGTTATTCACAAAAGCCCAACAAGCAATGCAACTTTTGATCTAAATGTTTTTTTGTCTTTTTTCATTTTTATCTAAAACTACTGATTTTTTAAAAAAATGAGCTGCAAATTAGCTGTTTGACTAGTCATTGCAATTTTAACGGATTTGTAAATGTTACGCTTCGCAATATCCGCCAGATAACTTCCGCTTGAAAATGGAGATTTTACATTTTAGGACTCTGACGCAATATTTTGCCATTCTTTTATTGTGTATTCTCAACTCACTTTTAATTAATTGTGAATCCAGTGAAAACAAATCAGCTTTGTTTGAAATCGAAGGAAAGGTCGAGGTCACTTCAACCTCTAACAAAGATTGGATCGGCCAAACGTTGATCCAGGTCGAAGGTGGCAAATACACAGCATATCTCAGGTAGCATATTTCTAATTTAAGTCCTTGTTGTCTTTTAATATGTATAATAATATATCACAACTAAAAGTATTTTTCATTTTAATGACTTCCCGATGCTGTTAAAAAATTATCCGTAGAAAAACTTTGGTTGAACCACAGCAAAAAAAATAAATAAAAAAATGCTTACCACTTAAAAAAATCTTATCTAAAAGTTTTAAACGTGGCCAGGAACTCGAGCTGCTACAGAGATAGGTTGGCAGAGGATCAGATATGTAGGCGGATTGTAGCCACTGATCATCAAAGCTGTTCATTGACAAGATTTAGAATAAAATCAAAATCAAAGCTCAAACCTGAAACAGTCAGCTAAAACAGTTAACATTTTTCAATGTATACATTTAATTTATAAAAAATAAAAGATTATTTCAAAGAAGAGATGATATGATTTAATCCAAACAAGCTCAAACTTGGCTTTAAAACTCGTGTTTTATTATGAGACAGCATTTCTAAAAATAACACACTGTGTTTTTTACAGATTGTTGTGTGACCTGTAGAGTTTATAACCTAAGCATTGGGGCTGACAGTGTTGACTGGTATACTGAGTGAAGTAAAAAAACTACCAAAATACAAATGGCCATACACATTTGAGCAATATTTTGTATAATCTGGCTGCTGCTACCATTTTGTGCATCCTAAGTCAAAGATATTGATGAAGTGCAATCATAAGTAACCAACTGAAAATGTAGTCTGAAGTCGAATCCATGTCATCATCAAGGAAGTTCATTCGAAAACAGCCCGGGCAATGCGGCCTGCTAGATTTGCATTTGTGGTATTCATCAGCAATAAGAGTTTTAAATTAGGTTTTGATTTTATCGACTCAATTTAATTTCTTGATTTAAGAATAGCAAATATTGGATGTAAGCATGAATTTTAATAGACATACAATTTACTGTAATGTCCATATTGTTATGACATGGTTCGTTGCAAAACTTAAAATTAAAATTTTTAAATATTATTATTATGTATTGTTCTGAAATTTAATCGAACAAGACCGTTGCAATTTGTAAACAACATGGTCGAGTTGGATGAGTCTTTTGAAAGAATTCCAAATAAAAGTGACTTGTGGGTCCCCTTCAGGCTGAAAGAGGACAGATCAACAAAGAAAAGAGTTACTTTGGGTTGACATTTTATATGCCTCTAAGATACAGCTAAGGCCCAACCAACCTTAATACACTTGTATATCATAACTAAAATTCTTTAGGAGCATCACACTACACTGTTGTGAAGTTTTGCAGGTAATTTGCTGTTTGTTTGCACTTTGCAAACTTCTAGTTGTAGTACTTATTTTTTTGTTTCTGTGTTTACCTGTTGTGAATCTTATAAAGTTTATGTCAAATTTTACTTAGGTATTTGTTGTTCATTCTGATCATAATGTTGAGTGCAATAGCTCCTTATAAAAGTTTGTTCAGATATGGCAATACGCTCTGTCTGTATTGTAATATATCGTGGTATGCTTCAGTCATATTGTGATAGCCCTACCAAGCATGTGCATATGGATAAGAATATCCTACCATCTCAGCAATGTTGACTGAATAAATCAAATCAGGTTAAACATGTGTTTTCTTCCTTTTTCAGAAATGATGGAACATTTACAATAGGCGGACTGCCATCGGGTACATTTGTTGTAGAAGTCACTAGTCCTAAATATCTGTTTGAGATTATCAGAGTGGACATTGCACCCACTGGAAAGAAACGTGCCAGACGTGTAAACTATCTCCAACCTTCTCTAATCAAACAGATTGCATACCCTCTAGAGTTCAGAGACAGGAGAAAGGCAAACTATTTTCAACAGAGAGAGCAATGGAAAATAACAGATTTTCTATTCAACCCAATGGTAAATAACTTAACTTTTATAATTTTTATCTGTCTTTACACAAATGGAGTCTTCCGACCCTGGTAGTGCAATCAATAGAACATCGGCTCCAGGTACAGGAGGCCCCAGGTTTGAGCCACGACATACCAAAGTCGTTAAAAATAGAAGTGGTATAGCTCCCTTGCTAACAAGGCAATATGAGAGTAGTTCCACGACTGGTTGGCCGGGTGTCAAGATAATGTGACTTGGTATGGTATCATGCCATCATGCCAGGTGTTTACGCCACGTAATACACTGTGAAGGCAGCACTTTATCAGTTTCAAGTGGACACCGTATTCCAGATAACTGAAATACTGTTACTGGGACGATAAACCCAATAAACAAACAAATGGAGTCTCTATTCTACTACATTATAAAATAGTTACAGGAATTACTGTACATTATATATAAATTTTATAGTAATTAAGAATTATAAAAGGAAAAACATAGCAAAAATCTTTTAATTATATATTAGTCAATTATTGTAACACTAGTCAATAATTATAACACTTTTAAGTTAAATACCAAGTACACTGGTGTCACACTCAGTGGTGTTGGTCGAAATTCAAGGGAAAAACTGATTTCCTACAGAGAGTGCACAGGGTACATCTATAAAATCCCACAGCCACCATTTTGAATTCACTGACATGCTCGAATTTTGCCAGTCACTCTACTTGTCATGTCTGTTCCCCTCTAGTCGAGTCTGGTCTATGCTGGGTTTATCTCTAAATGACATCTATTATACAGCTAAAGTATCTCAAAACAGAAAGCACTGATTAAAGAATACCATCTGCTTAAGTACTTACTTCTCAGGATGTTTAACATAAAATTAAGTTCTCAACATGTTAAGCATCAAACATACAAAAAACAACGAGACTACTATCACCTTATGGTCATTGTCAACATATTTTGCATTTCTTGAACATGATTGACTATTTACGTTGAGTGTAAGTTATTAAAATATTTTAAGCAACTTTTATTCATACAAAGATGCTGTTATAGTGTAATATATGTGAATGTAACCTCAAATATTAAACAGAAATGCCATTATATGATTGTCAATGGCCGATAACATTGGCAATTTTATTGGTTTTGACTTCTCTGGTGGTTTGGTAAGACTGGGGGAAATAAGCTTTTTTATATTCTCATGGATTGTGTTCACCCCCACTTTTAGGACATATTCTGGGGCAAAACTGCCCACTGTCTGTAGTCTTGGATGTGATTATGTGTAATAAATGTTGTTTTTAGCTCACCTGAGCACAACGTGCTCAAGGGGAGCTTTTGTGATACCGCTTCGTCCGTCGTTCGTCGTCCGTCGTTTACCTTGTGAACACACTAGAGGCCACAATTTTTATCCAATCTTCATCAAACTTGGTCAGAATGTTTGTCTGCATGAACATCATCGGATGAGTTCGTAACTGGGTCACGTGGGGTCAAAAAGTAGGTCACTAGGTCAAATCTTAGAAAAAGCATGTGAACACACTAGAGGCCACATTTATAGCCCAATCTTCACCAAACTTGGTCAGAATGTTTGTTTGCATGAAATCTCGGATGAGTTCGTAACTGGGTCACGTGGGGTCAAAAAGTAGGTCACAAGGTCAAATCTTAGAAAAAGCTTGTGAACACACTAGAGGCCACATTTATAGCCAAATCTTCACCAAACTTGGTCAGAATGTTTGTCTGCATGAAATCTTGGATGAGTTTGTAACTGGGTCACGTGGGGTAAAAAAGTAGGTCACTAGGTCAAATCTTAAAAAAAGCTTGTGAACACACTAGAGGCCACATTTATAGCCCTATATTCACCAAACTTGGTCAGAATGTTTGTCTGCATGAAATCTCAGATGAGTTCGTAACTGTGTCACGTGGGGTCAAAAAGTAGGTCACTAGGTCAAATCTTAGAAAAAGCTTGTGAACACACTAGAGGCCACATTTATAGCCCAATCTTCACCAAACTTGGTCAGAATGTTTGTTTGCATGAAATCTCGGATGAGTTCGTAACTGGGTCACGTGGGGTTAAAAAGTAGGTCACAAGGTCAAATCTTAGAAAAGGCTTGTGAACACACTAGAGGCCACATTTATAGCCAAATCTTCACCAAACTTGGTCAGAATGTTTGTTTGCATGAAATCTCGGATGAGCTCTTAACTGGGTCACGTGGGGTAAAAAAGTAGGTCACAAGGTCAAATCTTAGAAAAAGCTTGTAAACACACTAGAGGCCCTATTTATAGGCCAATCTTCATCAAACTTTGTCTGAATGTTTGTCTACATGAAATCTTGGATGAGTTCGTTATTGGGTCTCGTGGGGTCATAAAGTAGGTCACTAGGTTAAATTTTAGGAAAAGCTTGTGAAAACACTTAAGAGGCTACATTGATGGCCAAGTCTTCACCAAACTTGACTATCATGTTTGCCAGTATGAAATCTAACATATGTTTTGAAGTGAGTCATGAGGATTCAGTTGGTTACTTGGTAAAATTCTAGAAAATGTTATCAACCCAGTGGCCAATGGTCCAATCTTCACCAAAGATTTCTAAAGTAAATAACTTAATGCCAGATTTGAGCCTACGTAAAGCCTGTGTCATCAGGTGAGCGATTAAGGGCCATCATGGCCCTCTTGTTTCATTTCCTGACATTTATGTTTACCTCTGAAGGCAGCACTATATCTGCTTCAAGTGGACACTGTCTCCAGATAACTGAAATACTGTTGGTGGGACGATAAACCCAACAAACAAACATTTATGTTTGGGGTGTAATTTGTTTTCAACATGGCAGCAGGTATAACAATTTAAACGAATTTTAATTTAACATGAATATAAAAATGAAATTTAAACACATTATATTTATATCTTCATTTATCATAAAAAGTACTAGTTTAATACCCTTGAGCAGTGTACAGTGCATATAAACATTTTATCCAAAATATTTTACCTAGTTACTACTACTAGTAGTATATATCTTATATATGACCAACGATCCCCAATACTCTCTAATAAACCTTGATGCAACACAATAATGTATTGTGTGATGTATATCGTAAGACTTACCCTTTCGTCCTATCAGCACATCATTGAACCCCTTATAGATATGCTGTAATGTACAGCAATATTAATAATAAAGGCCCACACTGTTAACCATCATTTCAATGTTTTGCAGGTGTTGACCATGGTTCTGCCGCTAGTGCTGATTGTTATTCTACCAAAGATGATGAATGCAGCAGATCCTGAAGCTCAAAAGGTAAACTGTTAAACACGTAACAATATCCACATAGTACTTAGTTTAAATGTGCAAGATTCCTTTGTAAACTAGACTTTAAAGTTGGTAGTAGTGGCTTCCCTCCTAACGCTCTGGGCAAAGGGGACAGCATGATGCCTGACTTGTCGGTGTCAGTATAATGGACCGGCCGGGTTCAGAACCTGGGCACCTCATAAGTGCCCCTGTGCTATAATGATAGAAATGTCGCTGCACATTATCGGCAAAAAAGCCGGCAAATCCCATCCCATCCCAAATAGTATATTACTTTACTTTCAACTTGTGTGTGTGATGGAACTTACTGTAATGCATACATGCAATTGACACAATTCAGACAAATTATGTTTGATTGTTGCTGCTGAAGGTATCTTGTGTTGAAAGGGTCTGATGGCCTAGAGTTGCAGACTTGTAAGTCCTTTGAGCTCTTTTAAGCCTCCCTCCATATTAGTGGGGGAGAACCTAATGTGATAAAGTCTTTCAGTGACCTGCAGTGTGCTGGTGGTTCTGCAATGACAATAATTGGTCACTACGATGAATTTCAAAAGCTTAAACAATCCATCTTGTAATGAAGCATATTTTCAACAGAGTTCGACTGGTCAATCAATACTTTAAAAATGGAACACGTATGCTCTGAAGTATATATTCGTAATCATTTGCATATCATTTGTATTATTTAGTTTGAATTGTTTTGTATACATGGCAAAATCACAGTTGTGGTCATATTGGTAATATACCGATATGATTGGTTGAGAAGGACCCTAGACAGATGGGTAGAACCACCTTGTCACATAAGGTAGCTGTAGGACCTTGTGATTGTGAATAACACCCACATGGAGTGAGGAGTTACAAGTCTGACTTGTCAGTAGATGAAGCTGCTTGGCCGCGTTGCCTCATTTATATGATTGATGTCATTTAAATGTTCATACCCTCTATTGTAATTATTGTAGCCATTGTAAAATAAAGGAGTCCGGATATAAATCATATTCATTCTAATTTTAGGAGATGCAGTCTCAAATGAAGGCCCTAAACGACAAGTCAAGTATGCCGGATATGTCCGAGATGTTAGCAGGATGGTTAGGTGGAGGCAGCAGCAGTAAGAGTGGCTCAAAGCAGAGCAAGAGAAGATAGTCAAATCAGTGTGCAATACATACAACCAACCCTTCTGTGTGTAAATAACATCTGGGCTCAAATTTTTAAAACTTCAAGAAGTGTTGCTTACCACCATTCTCATTCTAAAGAATCCTATTTTTTAGATTTGAAGTAATTTTTTAAAAATCTGACCAAGCTTAAGCTCCAAAAATCTGTGTGTAGAAAACATTTTCGTACCCAAGGTTATTGCAATCTCTTACAAAGGGATAAGATAGAATGACTTGGCGTGTTGGTAATCTTACAACCAAAAATTGATTAAATCTAACTTTAAAACATCAGCATTTATAATTATAAATAAATATTTGCATGCAATTGAATGCAAACATTCTCAAATCAGATGTGTGATTGATGTTACTTGTTTATAAAAAATATAACAACTAAATAGTAAGTGTGTATATTTGTACATGAATTATTACGTCAAATGCATCAACTGGAATTTCAAACAATTGAAAAGTAAAATTTAATTTGTTTTGTATAACTAAATTAGGGTAATCATAAACCTTTCCCTGATTGCATCTTTATTTATTTATTACACAAATCTGCATGTTAAAGCATATAAATGAATTGCTAATCTTTAATTGAATTGTATATAAAGTAAATCTACAGATATTATATATATGTATATCACATTGCTTCAATGGGATTTGTGTTTTTACCTCACAAAAATCTTACCACTTGTTGATAATAAATGTATGTTTGTAATTTGCTTAAACTTTAATTTCTTGAAAGACGATGCTTCTAGCAAGGTTCAAATTTTGTGTTTTTCTTTTATCGAACCCATTCCTTTTTTATTCATATGTCATTTTGTATATATATACATGTGCATTGAAACATATTTCACTTTTCTTTTATCAGATATGGTTTCTGTTACTTTTGGCATGCTTCTCAACATATTGACTTAGGATAAATCAAAATTTACCTGTTCCTCATTGTTAAACATGAACACATTGTATCTGCCATATAAGGATTTAGGCCTTTTAATTCACATAAGACTTTTTTAAGTGTAATACATGTTTTATACACATTCTTTTAGGCATTTTTATGCTCCCAGAATGAAAATTAGGGGGAGCATATAGTCGGCGCGTTGACCATCCGTCAGGGATTTCTTTCCAGGAATTGAGTACAGTTTTATAGCTGGATGAAAGTGACTTTATATTTTGACTTTCATGGGAAGCATAACAAACACAGTATCATAATACAGGTACTTATTGTTTTGTGTAACCCAGAACCACAGATAAGAGGGGTACAGTTTCTGCTATTATATCTTTAAATTAGAAAACGTCCCGATGCAACAATTCTAATGCGTACCCACACTGTAGTGTTTTGTTTACAATTTAGGGATATGGTGAGACAAAATCCGATTTATTTTTGTTACTTGGAGGTTTGGTATAACTTTTAACATCTGATAATACATTAGTTTAGCCTATGTCTGGGGCCTTCATCTATCAATAGCAAGCAGACACCACTATAATGACAATTCAAGTCATGTCTCAGTGATGTATTTAAGAAACATGTCAAGATTTCAGCTATTAGAGAACAATGGCTTATTGAAAAAACAACTTCATAAAGCAATTTTTAAAATACTGTTTTACATGCTATGTATTCACAAAAGTAACATAAACCATATTTGTTGTGAGCATTTACCTATAAATTCAAACATTCATAATTAATGTATTTATTAATTAAAAGTACTTGTAGATTTATAAGCAGGAAATGATTTGCTAAATTTTGTCTTTATGAAATTATTATTAATGTTCTGATTAACTTGTATCTACCAGATATATTGCTGGTCATTAAAGTAGCTTGGTCACTGATGTTCAGATTAACATTTTTAAATGTTTTGTTAAAAAAAAACAAAGTTTGTTTTGCCATAATGAATTCAAATACTGTCTGTAGTCTTTTGATCATATCTGAACACTTTGTCCTTCAAAAGATTTTGTTGTAACTTTTCTGGTTCGAAGAATCAAAACTGTTGCAATTGTTTTCATTATATTTAATCTTTTTTTTAAGCACGACACCCTATGCAGAAAAATACAGCACTGACACCAAATAAACAGTTTAGTGATTGACTCAAAAGTGACACATTAATTTAAATAGACGTGAAGTATGGATCCCATCATTTTAATGTCTTATAGTAATCTGTGACCAAGTTATTTTAAACCTAAACAAGTATAAGCAGTTTGTTTTAGTAGCACATTGTTAAGTACAATTTTCCTTAAAGTATTTTTCATATTCTATTTATTTTTAAAACACTAAAGAAATAATTCCTTCTGGTACATAAATGAAATGAATCAATGTTTGTTTTAAGAAATGTCCTCTCTAATGAAGTTTTTTTTACTCAGATTATCTGAGAGATTTTGCAGATTTTAATTAATGTATTTAATGTCTTCACAAAGATAATAAAATAATAAAATGATTTATGTTTGTTGTTATTGTCCTGAATGGTTTTAGACAGGAAAATTACGTGCATATACATTTACCATGCACTATCTCCGTGTTTTTTGTTGTTTTTTTTTTTAAATTTCCAATGACTTAAAATTTCCAATGACCTTTTTTTTCTTGAAAAGATAAGCGAAATATTTATCTTATCATTATTATGTCAACTATTTTGTTACACGCCCTGTAACATGGCATTAAAGATACATCACTCAGATTTACAAATATTTCTCGTCAGAGCACATTAGTATTTATCTCCCTTGACTCATCTTCTATTCCCAACCACAGACAGCGTGTAGTAAAGCTACAAGAAGGCACAAAGTACCAGAAGCAGCACTGCAGAACTAACTGACTGGAGAATGCTTGAAAGGTCAAATATACTATCACTTGTAATAAAGGTAATGTTTTTAAAAATGAGTGTCTTTCATTTCAAGAAAAAAAAATGTTAATACAAATCAGTTACATGAGCGGTTAGGGTCGCTGGTTGGCTAAACCCCTCATCCCCTCACCACATGGGTTCGAGTCCCGGTTGGGGTGAGAACTTTCATGAAGGGGATGTTTTCCAGCTAACCTGCAGTGCGCCGGTAGTTCTTCCCAGATATAAGTCGTTGGTCTTCCTCCACTAATAATTAGCTGGACGTCGCCAATATGACCATAATTGCATCGAGGCGATGCAACAAAACAACACGCCATGCCCTTAATGCATATTAATCCTAATGCTTAACAAATGTTATTTTAGGACTTAAAATAAAATTTATGGCGCAATTTTTAAATCGAGCAAATACACACAATGCATTGACATAGTAAAACAAAAATTTTGAAACAAAATGGAACGTAATTTTGATTCTAGCACGCGACAAATCTAAGGGAAATACGACAAGTTTTATGGAGCCAAATTTTTATATATTAATTTTTTTTTAACTCTGACAAGTGCATATTGTGGTCATATTTGTAATATACCGATATTATTACCCAGTGCGAATCTTTGGGCCAGTCGCAACCATGTTCAACATGGGTACGAAGACTTGAAATAGTCGAAATAGTCGAAAACTGTTAAAACTTCATCAAAGGCACACACTTATTAAAATGGTATGACCATCCGGGAGGTGGACAGTGCGCCCTAGGTGTATCTTGTATCTTTCTGGTGAAGGACACTTCCACCATCTCCCAGAGGGTCCCAGCTTACCAATGGAGATGTATCGGGGCAGATGCACACTCCGCATAGTGGGCTTCCATTCCCGCTCTGGACGATGGACCTAATGCTGGAATGTCTTCCAGCTTTATTTCGGGGCGCCATTTGGTGCTACCCAAACATTTGTATGAGGTCTTCTTCCACCAAAATGGATAGATCTCGCTTTAATAAATAAAATGGTGTCGACTCGATGCATTAAAATAAAGCACAACAAAAATATACCCGTGCGCATTGCTTGAAATACTAGCTATGATGCTGATTTGCAAGCCCCGTGTAAGGATATAACCACCGGATGTGACCATACCCATTGCATTACCTACTTTAATATTCAATTTGTCTTCATCACAATATCATTGCGTTTATTAAAATGCAATAGTCTCTGTCAATTCAGACGCAGATCTGTTTTATTGCTGAAAACAATCAACCGAATTAAATGTCAGGCTTGTCAGAGATCCTTTGACATTTTTGAGAGCGGTGCCTCTTATGGAATGTATTTTTTATGGGGACGATAGTGCGGCAGGCAACAACAGGAAAACGCAGCTATTCTGTGAGACCTTTCAGAGAAAAGAACCGAGTATTCCGCTTTTAACGGTGTAGCTTGCAACAATAAAGTCAAGCATGTAGTTATTATTTATTGATATAATTTTGTCAGAATCTCGTGGTAAAGTGAAATCGTCAAACTTTTATCGCTATTTGATAGCCGCATTTACCGACGTTGTTTTTTTGTGACTGCCCAGGATTCTACGCATTGTTTATTGGACCGTGACATTTCCAACGTTTCCAAACTGCATGTTCCACCAGAGAACCATTATCTAAACGACCACATGTAAATAAATTCTGATCTTAGTCTTAATCCATGTTTTGTAAATGATCAAATCATTTCTATTTCGCAAAACAGCAGCGAAAACAGCTTGTTGACACCGTATACAATGGTAAAGGCTTTGACAGTCAGAACACACCATTCACTCCATTAACATTAAACACGCCCCACCCTAATGGGGTTTCTAACCAGTAAATTGTTAAAAACTTCAACATGATCCCCACCCACCCCAGAAAATTGACTTTTTGTTTATATTGTTATTGACACAACATTCTTATAAATTCATCCGAAACCAAAACCTATACCACGTACAGATAACAGATTTCGAACACAGCCTGGTAAAATGTTTGCGAGACGTTGACATACGGTATATACATTTGTACTGTAAATAAGATACATTCATAAACGGTGCACATAAGCATGAGCATGTACTGAAAAGGGCTGTTTTACGTGTTATTCATGACTCTTAACGAATTCAACATTTAACTCGGAAACAATGTTTTATTTTACAAGTACCTCACGAGTAACATTTATTATGCATAGTAGTATGACATCATCTGCTATAAATTTTCATATTTGGTGCTGTTTTTTCACCCCAAGTAACTTTGTATCGTTCACTAGATGGCAGGTAAATATCACACAGCCATTAGAAGAGTATTAAAAGTTATAAAGGTTTAGAAAATATGTCTATTAAATTGGTCATCTTCTTTAAAAGCTGTAAAACTGAAATAAACAAAATGTCAGCATTAGCGCATATGTCAACTCTAACTTTGAAATATTACGATTGGTCTAATCAAAGTTATAATGTCCAGATTCCATATTTTAGGTTTATTTTTTAATGTCTGCCATTCGTGTGAGACATATGTAACTGTGAGTGCTTAATGGAGACGAAATTGCATGTTCGTATAATGGAAAATGTCGCAATAGAATAAAAGGTATATTGTAATTTGCAATTATCATTTTAAAGGACTAACTACTTAAACGATGATTGATTGTGCTGAATGATGCTGTACCAGATTTGAAACTAAAAGTAAATTGCTGCAGTGAACAAGAAGCCAGTATAGAAAATGGGTAAATGACTAACAGTTGCTATTGTTTCAGCCAAAGTAAATGTGTTCCTGTAAATTAGAATTGTCTCAATGCAACAATTCTAATGACTACTCACACTTTAGCGTTTTGTGAACAGTTGCTATTGTTTCAGCCAAAGTAAATGTGTTCGTGTAAATTAGAATTGTCTCAATGCAACAATTCTAATGACTACTCACAGTATAGCGTTTTGTGAACAGTTGCTGTTGTTTCAGCCAAAGTAAAAGTGTTTGTGTATTAAACTCGACACACATGTTTTCTAACTTATGAACCCTTTCAATAGTTTTTGACTTAGATATATTGACAGCTCTAAATTCCATTACGCCAATCAAGAACTGCAAACAACACGTCACTATTGTTTGTTTTTCTGTTCGAGTAGGGGTGGTTAAAGGGTCGGCTTCCAGTAATCCTGTTAGTCAAATTGCGTTTTTATGCTTAATTAATTTGAGTGAGTTCGCCATTCCAAATCAATGCCAAATCACACTACTCTCATTATAGAGAGAAAAACAACAACACAAATCTGACTCACGTATTTACCTATATTTAATGTGTTGTTTATTTCAGAACAACACAGTTTTACGACATCGTGTTTTCTATTCCCCACTTCGACATTAGTGGTTTCATAATTATTGATATAATTACTAACATCATAAGCCCCCTTGAACGTACGAACAGATGTCATCTATATTCTCATAAGTTTTCTCATCTAGCAATTTTTTACTCATAAATACCCACATTATTATCTACAAGTTCGTGCCTCTTCGTCCGTATTTTAGGGACCTCGTAAACAAACTATCAACTCCCCGAAACGATAAACCGACTACACTGTTAAGTTTAATGTTGCTTATCTACCAGTTGATGCTGTGTTTTCTCTTGTTTTCGCTTCTTTGCCACCTACGTACTTAATATTGCCAATAAAACAGCTTTTGAAGATGAATAAGTTGCAAGGAAAGTCTTTGAGTTGTTTTTGAGACATGTCTTTAGTTTTATACCCGCTCAAGTTGCATTGCTGGCGGCAAAACAGCTGAAAAATATAAACATGTTGTTTTGTACTTATAGCGATTAAGGTAGAAAAAAAGGTCTGTAAATGTCTATCTTGTGTGTTGTTATGCTGTGTACTACCAGTCCTCTTACTAATATGCGTAGTGAAGCTTTCTAACAAGTTTGGCAATATCTCCAGCATTGTAATAAAAGTTGCTAGAAAGTTATTGCAAAACTAACTGCACACATTAACGTGAATTGCAGCAAAGAGGAATTATAATAAACATTTATTCACCCACAAGTTGATTGACTATTAATTCGATTTCCGTCCTGAAATCAGAAAACTGGATGTTACAAAACTTCTCTTGATGATAGCCTACCTAATTGTTAGACAGGACAAAAAGTAAAAGAAAAATCTCTCTTAATATTCATTCTTCCCAAATATATAAATAAGAAGAATTGTGAACCTGGCCTGAAAATAGGTATCGACGCCAGAGCGGACTACCCGGATGACGATAAATACGATATAACGTGATCTAAAAAGTAAGTTGTCACGTGGTTTCTTAGTTTGGAAATAGCTATCTCTGCAGCGTGGCTCAGATAGGAAATACCTGCGTACCTGCGTACAGTGACGATTGTGGATTCATGCTTCACTGTTCACATAGATTTATGACATCAATGGACAGCATTTTGCAGGACATTTTCAGGTACCACTGACTGATTTGATTTGGTTTGAGCAAAAAATATTTGGTCCGAACTGTAGGATACCGCCTTTAAACAGTAATCGGTCAACTCCAAAGCGCTGCACTTATATCCACAAATCGTTTCCTGCACATTTTTCTCATCGAGAAACTTCCTTGGTGTGTAGTAAACAACTAGTCAATCTAAAGGATGCATTTTTTTACCACATCAGAGTATAATATAGATATTTCAAATATCGTTCTACACTTAAGAAACTATGTCTCTTAAGAAAACAATTAGAAAACAGCTAAGATCGAAAAAATAATAAAATAAACAGCTCACATAAGAAAACGACTGAAAAGCTAGCTACTGTTTGATAAGTAAAATGAATGATATTGTTTATTAAAAATGTAACTTGAACGGTTATAAATTATATTAATTCAACACAAAGTGTATACATTCTTTTAAAAAAAAACAAATATGCATTTGTGTTGTGTTGAATTAATATTTTCAAATTTGAACAAGTTAGAGTAGGTTAAGCCAGTACCCATCCCCGCCCTCCCCCACACCCCCCCCCCCCCCTTTAAGAGTTACGACCTTTGGTAACTGATCGGCCCACCAGTTAATATCTGATACGTCTCCATTAGTTGCTGTATAATGCGTAATACGGCGACCTAATGCCGACAACGCAGATAAATAATCCACAAGAATCTGGAAGATGCGCAATGTATAGCTGCGTGACTACCCTTCCGGTATATAAAGGAAAGCGCGCATACTTTCTAGTCATTGTACGTAAAGGAAGAAGTTAAAGTTGCTATTAGAGACATAATGTTGAACATAAAAAATGCCAGTGTTTTGGTTTGTTTTGTCCTCATTGGGTGTTGTTGGACTTCTGAGGCTGTTCAGGTAATTTGATAATTATTTTTTATGTTTGAAAACCTAATTGAAATTTATACATGCAATTACAAAATAAAAATACGATCTTTTCTTTTATTTCTTAATTTTGTTGTTTTATCCTTTCTTATTTTATTTGTTGTTTTTTTTGTTGTTGTTGATGTCCTTTGTTGTTTTCAGGAATTACGTTAGTGTTTGTCTAAGTCACTAGTCCGATTAAGTTTAGATAAAAATATGGCGGTGTTGTTTATGATGATGGACTGTATTATATGAAATAAATAAAATAAAGGTATAAAGGTATATGTATTATCGAAAGGAGAAGGGGGGGGGGGGGGGGGGGGGCGTTACGGTAGTTTGACAATTTGACCAAACATTAAACTTTACTTTTGAAATTTATAAAAAATAGATAAAATAATTGAATGACGCCCAAATGACGCTGAAATTGTTTACATTTATCTCATACTACATCTACATTGTATTTGACTTTGCAAAATCTAAATTCTCTCATTATTTTATGATAATTAAACGTGCAAAACATTCTATTATGCATTAGGCATCTATGTACAGCGCTTTTGGCCTTAAAATCCACATTAAACGCTATCCACATTCCCCGGGGGAACAAAGATTAAAATGTATCTCATTAAATTAGTTATTTTATTTATCTGAATATTTGGAATAAGGGTTTAATAGAACGTTAATCCCAGCAAACAAATACACCGACAAAGATGTCACGTCTCTTATAGCCAAGTATAATGCTTTCAGGGCCGCCCGTGGGGTAGAGTGGCTGACTTGTAATTCCTTTGACTGCTTAGCCTCCCATTAGGTTCGATGACGTTCGGGGCAGAATACTAAATGTGGGAAGGTATTCCAGCTGACCTGCGGTGCGTCAGTGGTTCTACCCAGACATTCGTCTGGGGTCTTTCGCCACCTTAACAGATGGACGTCCCTATAATGCGATGTATGTCAAAAACAAAACAATGCTTTCATCCTATTGCTCCAGGTACTTGTTATAAAATGTCAGCAGTAATATTGACCTATTGCGAAGTTTGTTTACCACATGATTTTGATGTTACGTGGCAACAAACTACTTCAAACGCTGATTACTAAGGCAACCTACTTAATATACCAAACTTGCTCATAGGACCTTGTCATATTTTTGTATAACAACAAAAAGACCATGCGTCATGGCCCGTGTAAAGTGCAATTGAGTTCACAACACTTGCACTCTTACTGCATATCGATAGGACTCTTGACGGCCCTTCACCTCTGACCGCCCTGTGATTGGTCACTGCATATCGATAGGACTCTTGACGGCTCTTCACCTCTGACCGCCCTGTGATTGGTCACTGCATATCGATAGGACTCTTGACGGCTCTTCACCTCTGACCGCCCTGTGATTGGTCACTGCATATCGATAGGACTCTTGACGGCTCTTCACCTCTGACCGCCCTGTGATTGGTCACTGCATATCGATAGGACTCTTGACGGCTCTTCACCTCTGACCGCCCTGTGATTGGTCACTGCATATCGATAGGACTCTTGACGGCTCTTTACCTCTGACCGCCCTGTGATTGGTCACTGCATATCGATAGGACTCTTGACGGCTCTTCACCTCTGACCGCCCTGTGATTGGTCACTGCATATCGATAGGACTCTTGACGGCTCTTCACCTCTGACCGCCCTGTGATTGGTCACTGAGATGGCCACTGTTGATGGTTTGCATCAATAGAGAATCTAATGATAGAATGAGACCGACATTGTAGATTGCAATAATGGGGTGAGATGGTTTATATGGATCGGACAAACCCTCCTGGTTAATTGCAGCATGACAGTTCCACTGTTGGTGGATATCATCGATGCGTCCCTATAACGTGGATAGGTCAATAAAGGTTTGATTGGACAATTGATGTTAAATCGGTGCGTAACTAAAACCCAACCGGCGATATTTGTGTCGGTACGGTGTTATAGTGACACAGACCAAATGAAAGACACAAATGAGCACATTTAAATCACAGCCAAGTCATGTCTGGTTAACCATTTTGTCAATCACCTTGAATGACTTACACGCACAATAGTGAGCAACACGTTGAAGTTTTCAGCTTTTCCAAAAGTGGAACATATAAATTAAGAGATGAGCGTTATTAAGGACATAACATCATGCCATTTGCAGTGCTTTGGAATATTTAGGCAAGTCTCATTTGGGTTGAGAAGAACCCTCTGACTATTTGTACCAATATTTGGACACCATCGCGTCATACTTCAGTTCGCTTAAACCTATGATAGCTCTGGCAGATATATGGTTTAAAACTAGTACTATGACATATTCAATTTCTATCATCGAATCCTTGGTTTTATATGAACCGAACTAGGGACCTATTGTGTAACAGTCGAATGCTCATCAGACTGCGCCATTGAGTCTTGGTACAAGCATGCTTTTTATTGTCATATTACACTACGATTTGCACAATGTTTACATATTCATACGGATTTTAACATAGCATGCTTTAAGATTTTGACGGACTCCAACAGGCGCTTTCAGGTTTTTTAGATTTAAGTCGGTCCAATTAGGGGGCTCAATCGTTATTGTAATAGTCAGTCAACTGTGTCACATACTTCTAATTGTGAATTATTTGGAACCAACGCATTGTGTCACGGGACTTAGTATGGCTGTTAGTCACATAAGAAATAAGGCATATGAGGATCGGTAAAGACATCATATCAAAAGCAACTGGTAAATAAAGTTTCTTTGTTAAAATAATTAAAACTTAAAAATAATTAATTAATAATTTTGGCTCATACGCTAAAAGAGCACACTCATTACGTTGTTGATTTGTGTTGTCGTTTTTCCTTCAGATTAAGCATTGCGTACGAACCTTTTTACTTATTTACTTGTCGACAGTTTAAACATCCATTTATGAGACAAGCATTCCGAAATATAGTTTTTATTTTGTCCAAAAGCACTAACGCCTTGCTTAATGTTGGATAGAATATTGAAGGCTAAGAGTCTCCTCTTATAATCATTACCAGTCTAAGACAATAAATAGAAGTGCACGTCGGAAGATACCATTAATATAGGACTACTTTATTACTTTCGACGTATTAATTCAGGCGTGGTGCCGCATGAATGTCTTCAACAGACTACTCAATCTGAATGCATGGAACGGCGTGGTTTGTATTAGACACTATAACTTTCATTTTTTGCTTAAAATAGGAACATTCCATCACTGGCATACTTCCTCAAAGTATTGTAGACACGTTCCTACGCATATTTTCCTAACAAAATAGATAGGCGAACATATCAAAGGACAAAATGTCTTTTATTAAAACCAAACTTTGATCTCGAATGTTCCTTCTGAAGCCATGCGGGATACCGGATGAGCGGTCAGATGCAATCCCCATTATAAATTACCTATTACTTATTTTCGCTCTACGGTCATGTTTTGTTTATTGTCAAAACTTATTCCTCCATTTTTTTCACAATTGTTCAGTTTTAGCATATCATGTCGAACCAAGCAGCGCCCCTATCCGTGAACTATTCAATATTAACGGTTCTATTTAAACACGACAATGTTTACCTACAGCCTTGTATTATTTCTAGCTTATGTTGTTGTTTGTGCATCTGACAATAAAAAAAACCTTACCATCGGCGGATCCTTTTCTCCGACACACACATCTAACCAGTGTCTACATTTTGGTTTGAACCGAGCTACGCCCCTGACAACCGAACAATGCTCATGGCAACCGAGATACGTGTCTGACAATCGGAATAATAAATTTAAATTCACTTATTACAAGTTATGCTTTTGCGAAAAGGCAAACTACTCGTCGTTGACACTCACTTGAGTACAAAAGTTTTACAAGAGAAAAGTACAAATTATATTATCTTTTTGATATTAATTCTAGTATTAAATCAATGGAAAGGGAATTTTTTTCTTCAAGATTGTAGAAAATTAGCGATGTATTTGGTGTTGTTAGTAAATACTTGTTATGCTTAAACAGCATAAATAATAAAATTCTCTCTTTGAAGTACATTATTACCAAGTTTCAATTATTTAGAGAAATAAAACTATTGTGTTATTTTGTCAAGGCAATTTGTAACTTGCATGAAGTGTGCATAAAATTATGATGATGATGATGATGATGATGATGATGATGATGATGATGATGATGATGAATGCTTTGTTGGGATTGGTGAGGCGCTGCTGATGTTGATGATGATTATGATCTGTTGCAGCCTGATGATGAGCTCCTAGAAAGGCTCTCCCATTTGAAGAACAACTCTCAGTTTTGTGCCTTCATGGGAATGGAGGACAACTGCACAGAGTGTAAGTACCGTGTGGTAGATATTGGGATAATCTGTCTAGTATGAACACTGTTATCAAGTAGAGAACCATTTAATGTTTGTTTGTTTGTTGTTTTTTTGTATGTGTGTTTAAAAAAATAGTATCCTTTATCTGTTGAGGGAATTACATTAATTACATATACATGTACAACTATGATGGCATAGTCTCACCATTACCTAATTATCAGTTTTCATGAAAATTATATGAGACGCCCTAGTTAGTTATCTGCTACAGTGAATATGCAAACCGCTATCATGATACCTGATAATAGCATTTTAACAGGTATTTGGCATGTAAGTGTTTTATATTGCCACAACAATCACGTTATCCTAGTTTCACAACATCTCAAGTAGTTTCATGAAAACAGAATATATATAAAAAGTTTTCGTAAAAATTACAAGAATTTCATGATGCCCCTTGTCTAAAAACAGATTACATATTTAGATATATTTATGCATTTCCACTTGAAGAAGATACAGTGTTGCCTTTCTGGTGATAGCTATGGTGGCATATTCTCGACACCACGTAGTTATCATTGTAGTGCGCGGCATTAATATGTAAACGTTCCTAAAAAGTATTATGGATGACGCCATGTTTTTCTATAAGCAAATAAAGTGCGGCGCTTTTCATGCATTGAATTTCGGTTTTTATTAAACTTTTGAAGATATTAGAATTAAATAAGAGTGTAGTTTTAAATGTTACGCTCTATTCTTTTGTTTGTATATGGATGCCTGTGAAGACATAAGTTACTGCATATAATTTTAAGACATGAAAATTTGACGGCATTATAAATCCTTTTATAACAACAATGTTTTACTGTTTCTCGGTCGGGTTGTTGTTATGCAAACGTGTTCAATTGTTGAATATTACCTCGACGCCGACCTTTGATGCTTGGCATCAACTTTCTCTTGTTTTCCATAAAAAAGTATCCGACTGTCACGTCAGTTATCTAGTAACGTAAAAGTACATACAGTTTTTATAATACAGGATAATATAATTTTAGCAGAAATTTTGGACTGTTCGTGCATCCTGACTGGAAATCACATACTTGTTTTTACTTTACGATATCAAAAAATATGTTCATAAAAAAGTTATTATAGAGAAAATTTTCTTTTTTTCTTCAGTATTAGACGATGTTATTCCAGTCGATGAGAATAAAATGGTCGTGTCTGGGGCAGGTAGGTGTACATATATAATATTTTCTTTCACTAACCACTACTTTAAACACATTTCGTATACAATCTATATAAATAAATGGTTGCCGTATTTTGGTCGGAATACATATATGCCAGTTTCTCAGTCTTTGATATTTTTATTTTGTTAATGCAGTGGTTCAGAGTTAATAACTTAAATAGTGATTCAGCAACAAGTAGTATAAACAGCGAAAGAAGCTAAAGTAACTGCTGCTCAGTGATATGTAAATATCGGTTATTAAATTAAACATTGGCAGATTATTTAAGTAGATGTCAGTTAAGTATTTTTCCTTTATAGTAACCGCATACCCACAAAACTGCGTAGGGATGCATGCGTACAATTCTACTACTCTGCAATGTGTATTGTTATTGAGTATTTAAATACCTGTTTCCACGAAGTCATATTTTTAAGATCGCATTATTAAAATCATACTGACTTTCAAATGTTGATTTTCTACGCGACTGGGGCTGGATCCCACGAACAGAGTGGATGGGGCTCCATGAACCAACTGTAAAGGAAGACATAAGTGGTACTTGCACAACTTTTGTAAACTGGTGGTTACTTCCGATAATACCTCATCATTTAACTGTTACAGAGGAGAGTAAAATCGCCTTGTTTGACGCCTGCAACCCCAGAGAACAGACGATCGCCTTGCCGAGACATCCCGATTCCGACATCACAATATGGCCGTTCTGCACGCGAGCTCTCCGCTGTGGAGGTTGTTGCACAAGTGACGTGTTCTCGTGTGAACCAACAGAGACCAGGGACCGCTTTGTTAAGGTGGGCGCTTAGTTTGGTTTCTGCTATACATTCTGTTTATTTACGTTACAAACATAACCACTGTAGTGCTTTATATTATATATAGGCCTAGGTTTATCAGCTGAACATCTCAGCCCTGACTCCTTGGAATTAGGGTATATGAATTATGAAGAATCTGACAATTAATAACAAGAAAAACATAGGTTGTTATATATCAATTTATTTTTTTATTTTTTTGTTAATCTACAAGTTACAATTGGTTATTTGAAATAAAGTTATATCAGAAATGTTAACTTTGTACAGGTAAATACTTAAAAAAAAAAGAAATTTGTCACAATGATAAACGTAAGTTACAATATGAATTCAGCTATGCATTTTATGGTAAAATAAAGTGTTGTATGCTTCTGTTGTCCAAAAATAACATTTAAAACAACATGTATGTAATTGAACCCATGAAAATACTTGTCAAAATAATGCCTGAAATCAACGTTTACCGTATTTGTTAATAATTAGTGGTAATTTAGTTACTAAATTTTAAATAACAAATTAATGCATATGTAATCAAAATAGTTAACTGTCGATAGTGCTGGTCCTGTCTTATCTTGAACTACACTATTTGCCTAAGTTAAGACCATACTGACAAATCCTTACGCAGCAAGTAAATATTTGGTTTTCATACAATGACTAGTGGGAACAACTACACCAAGGAAGAGTTACAACTTTTTGATCATATGCTTAAAATAACATGGAATGTTCATTCGTGTTTACTGTTGTGCCAACTTGAAGTATGATTGATTAGTGTATGGTATAGTTTAATAATAAATGTGTTTGAATATACCAATTACAATATTATGATCATTATATGGCGACGCCCAATTATTTTGGTACTTGAATATCCCACACAAATGTCTGAGTAGAATCACAGCACACTGCATGTCTGCTGGAATAACTATCCACACATAAATGATGGTATCCGACAGTTTGGATTTAAGATGTTATTTTCAAATAATCAAATAAGTCATTGTTCTCTGAAAAGGTCCTGCAAAGTGTTGTTCATTGATGCCCTAGATCTATGTGAACAGTGAAGCATAAATCCCTACTTGTAATTGCAAACCGGTATTTCCTATCTGAGCCACACTGCAGAGATACCTAATTTTAAACTAAGAAAACCAAGTGATAGCTTACTTTTACTATCACATTATATTGTCATCCGAGTAGTCCGCTCTGACGTCGATATCTATTTTCAGAAGAAATCGCTATCGTGCTTATTTATAGATTTGGAAAGAATGAGCATTTAGGGTGATATTTTTCGCAATTTGTATTGTCTAACAATGTAGGAAGTATTAAAATCGTCTTAACATAGACATAATTATGTGCTTTAACAGGAATTATGAATAAATTCTCACAAACAGTGGGAAAATACCGGTCTATTAAATAAATATAAGCAAACTGTCGGATACCGCCTTCAAGTCCTTTGCCCCGACCGGAACTCACACGCAGTCAGAGAAGTAAAAGTGCGGATGCTCTACTTCTCGATTATGGACGCCCCAAACACGAAAATAAACCACACAAGTACTTTCTACATTATGTATGCATATTTGATACACACACGTTTAGAGGAACTGTTTGGGCCGTCAACGATGAGTTTCCTGTAAGTTTAGCCCTTAAATAGATAAATAACTTCATCATTTGATCAACGAATCATTACACCATTTAAAGTAATTTGAGTAATTCATTATAAAATTAACCTAAATATACTATGTTCATTAAAACAGTGCGGAAAAAACTCTAATGACCTTTGGGTACCCGATAATTCAATTAAACGTTTATCTCATTCAGATTTTTGAGACGCGGCTGCCATACAAAGGCTCACAACGGTTCATTTTCCTGGGCGTCAAGGCGGTTAAGATCATCGAGCACGTGCAGTGTGACGCCCAATGTAAGACTAAAGCTCACGAGTGTCATCGCTTCCAGATGTACGTACTACCTTAATTATTTTCTGGCTTCCTTAAGAATAATGCATTCGAATCATATCACTATCACGCTACATTTTTCAATGACCCATTTTAAATTGTCATGTCAGTCGGTAGAGCGTCGATTCCAGGTATGGAAGTCCTTGGGTTCGAACCCGGACCACGACATACTATAGTCTTTGAATGGTAGTGATATAACGCCCAAATCTACGCTCTAGCGAATATATAGGATAGTTCCACGATTGGTCGGCCCGGTTTCAGGATGATGTGACTGTACAAACATTTTTATGTACCCGGATTTATAACTAAAGATAAGGTATATATTGATAGAGACGGGAGCTGGCTGATCTTTATATATACTATTTATCTTATCTGTATCAGTTCGTGCCAAGCAGGCTTAGCAAAGGTTATACTTTAGCTTGTCACTAAAGTTACGAAAAAATAACTCGATGCTATGAGACTAAGTAGGACTTGTTCTTCTTCTTCTGGACTGTTTGCCCAAAATAATACACGCAATAATATATATAAATGGAATGATCTATGTATATTCTTTTGTATAATGAATTGACATTTTGGTAGCAAATCATTTTGTTGAAAAAATACAAATCTATTTTTGCTACTAAAACGTTTTGTTGGTAGCAAACCAAGACAGCTCTAGGAAGACCCACTTCACTGCCTTCGGCAGATGGGCAAATAACACTAAATGCAAGCGCGAGCCAAACGGTACGCTTGTGACAGCATGGGAAGAGTCATCTGAACATTTCTCAGCCCCTACTGCAGGAGTTCGAGTCCTGATAAGAGTGAACACTCTCTGTCTGGTAATAAGGTCTCCTGCTGACATGAGGTGAGCCGGTAGTTTTATTTAATGTCTGGCGCCTTCCTCTGATAAAAGTGGCTGGCTGTCACCTGGATGATACTTATTCTATATCTGCGATTAATGTAAAGTGTAGGACGGGCTTAAGCAGACACACATGTACAAAATGTAGATAAATTATAGTGTCAATATGGTAAAGTATGCTGTCATTTTATACAGGTATGAAGAGCGGAAGTGTCGTTGCACGTGCCGGCCGGAGCGACTGAAGCTTAAGGACTCATGCCATAAGGGTCAGATCTGGGACGACACAGAGTGTGACTGTATCTGCCCCAACAGGGCCACGACCAACTGCCCAGAGCCGTCCTACTTCAACTCAGACACGTGCAAGTGAGTTCCTCCTTTGTGGTCCATAAGTGGCTCATTTGGTCGCAAGTGTTTCGGATTATCATAGTTTTATTACAGTTATGTCAAAGAATATAGCCATGAAATTAATATTAATATTATAAAATTTCCCAGTGTATGGTCCATTAAGACAAACACAACCAACATCCATTAATAAATGATATAATATTATTATAATATAATATTAATATCAATATTAATAATATGTATACAACTTTACTTTAAAAAAAAGCTTTGATAATAGGGTTGTTATGCAGTGGTTTGGCGATTAGTCGATAAGTTCCTTTTATGCAAGAGATTTTTGTACTTTCATACTCAGAACGATCACACCTGGGTAATATCTGGTGGAGGGATACGTACAGAATTGCTACTTTTCAGTTCGTCTTTAACCATTTGAACCATTTGTGTCTTGCGATTTCTCAAAATGACATAAATGCAATCTACGTTTCCCAATATCATGACATTTTGCTTGAAGAGACGGTACTAAAGCTCTTATTAAGCAAGGTATTCATTTCTTGTAAAAATATATAGCGTGGGGTCAAATTTAACATTAATGGTCATTGGCGCTTGTGTTTGAGTGCCTTTTCTATTGAAAAAAAGAAGCATGTATTGGTAAAATTATTGTTTAAATTCTTTAAATGGTAACCGAAACCTCCACCACCAGTATAGCATGCACGTACCCGCTAGAGGTCATGCCTGCACTTCATATCATACGTAGCTACTCCCCTGAAAGAAGTGAGGATGTGGGGAGGATTTCCAGCTAACCTGCGATGCGCCATAATTTCTACGCCAATATATCCAATATATCTGTCTCGGTGCAATGTAACAAAACACACACACAAAAAAAAACCACACAAAAACAACGACAAACAACAACAAATACAACAACAACAAAACAGTGATGACTGACAAAGAAAACTAACAGCTTAAACAATAATAAGCCATAGAAACCGCAACAGTTTTCTTAAACTTTTTAGATGTACTTTGAAAACCGGTGTAAATGGTGAGATAGACCTCGACAAATTGTTCGCACAGATCGACAGTGGCCTACTCAGTCCAACCATATTTAAACCCGAAGACGAGGTCGACAAGTACTTAAACACTATCGGCGATTGGGGTGAACAGGGTGACGGAAGTTTTACCACGACGACGTTAGAAAATCCCGACGAACCTTCAGTGGATGTCACAACACTAAAACCAACCACTTCGGAAACATCAACTTCTACTACGACATCTACGACAACGACCACAACTGTCCCAACAACAACAACCCCAGTTCCAACGTATGTTTATATTTAAGATATTTATTGTTGTTTGTATTAATAATACTAATGATAACTATTATTAGACTTATAGGATCATCACAATCAACATTAAACAATAGTGAAAAAAGGAAACAATTTTAAATAAAGTTAACAATTTAATCATACAGTACTAATGTTTAAATCAAACAAGTTAACAATTGCTATCAGATTAGGGTTTGGATTTCTTGATACCGTCCAAATAATAAATAAAAAAATAAATAGAGACACGGTCTATACAAGTAAATCGTGATTTACATGTAAAGTCTCTCTGAAAACTCGTCCAACTCTCCATACATAAATATTGGAAGAGTTTAAACAATTTTAGCTTTCTTTATAGAATTTATATAAACATTGACGGAAGTTTACAAAATCTTTCCGAACGTTTACGAACCAGTACGGAAAATAATGAGTCTCAGTTTGATCTGTATGACTATGATCATCTCTTTATATTTAACAGTAAGTGTGGATCTGTAAAATCCCCAGATATATGACCTTTTCATATAATTTACTAGTATTCTCTTTCCATTTCTAGGCCCGAACCATGCCTCCTTAAATGCTTTGGTGTTTGGAAACCCATCAGAATGCCGTCGGGGTCCTGCCAATGTATGCCTCCGCGCAGATTTCCGTATAAATCGGACGTCGGATCACCATCTCCCTAATTGAGACTACTTTGTGACAGACATCAACACAAAGATGGCTGCTCGGATGACAGCTTTCTGCAGTGAATAAACATTTTTTTTTTTGTACATAATTCAATAATAATACAGTGGTATATTGAGCTACAGAAACGCACACGTACAGACAATATATAGGGTAGTATCTGATATATAACTTTTTCCGAAGCCTGTTGGCAACAGGGCCAGCGTATCTCTCCTGTCAAACAATGCCAGTAAAACGTCAATTTGGTGCGGCTTTAAATTAAAATCATCCCTTGCAGACACAAAGCTGTCAAACTATGTTTTGTAGAACTATATTTTAAGCAGATTCTTCTTCCTACTTCCGGCGAACAAAACGATCGCCATAAGTATCATTGCATCAGATACATCCGAGGGATGATTTTCTCGAAGACGGAATTACCGTATGTGTCATAACAATGTTTCAAATACCACGCGCGCTTCATCTTTCCAGCTTGTTTCCTGTGATGATGGTCTGTAAACAAAGTGAGACCGGGAACCGATGCAAGGGCGACCACTCGACACACTCTGGTGACGTCACACCGAATGGAGCATTTGAGTCGTCTTGTATGACAATCAACACGTTGTAACTGTCTTTTTTTGTTCTTATGTGCTATTACATTCATTTCCAATTAGTTGAAACAGATTCGGAACTGCGGAATACGCATGTTCGTCAATTGAATTAAAATGACAATATTAATGTATGTAAATAATAAATTTCTTTTCGAAATAAATAAATGTTGCTTCTTGGTATTGTTCACATTAAAATACGTTGATATTTATGCCCCATTTACACCTTATATAAGACGACATTTTTTGTATCTTAAACTTGTTCTTGATTTTTTTTAAATATTTCAACAATAATAATTAAAGCTTTACATGTGGTATCCGCCAGTTTGCCTACATCTTATATATGTAACAATATCAGTAAATAAGAACGATTGGGATTCCTGCTAAAATAGACATCGACGTCACTGCGGATGGCGTGGATGAACTAAAACATTATCGGTCACTTGGTTTTCTTGGTCTAAAAATATATAACTCTGCAGTGCGACTCAGACAGGAAATACATGCTTGTAATGACGATTGTGGCGTTATGACTCACTTTTTTGACAGGAGTAGGACATCAATAATCAGCATTTTATGAGATCTGTTCATATAACAATGGTTTACTAAGATGAATAATGAAAATATTTTTGATCCAAACTGTCGGATATACCACCTTTAAACATGCGTCGCGTTGTTATCATAACTAAGACAAAAAATTTATGCTTTTTGTTTTAATTTTAATCTGGTGGCATCCAAACTACGTATGGCAAGAAACATAAAAATAACATGTGACACAATAAAAAAGAATAATAAATATGAAAAAAGTACATGTTAAGCAACTTGTACTGAAGGACAAATGATTTGAGCTCGCAAAAATTTGGAAATAGATTCGGTGGCTCAAAGTTCAGACTTTAACTATTCACAACAATACATGTATGTTTTAAGTATATAGTTTTTATATAGATTTAGTTATATATTTGTATTGACTGGAAATAAGCTTCATTTGTTTTTCTGATTCAGTGTGCATTTCTAAAACATAATGCAGATAGCTAAAGAAAACCCCCAAAACATGCCAATTTAACAAATGATATATGTTTTAGCTGCAGTAGCGTTATTCATCAACTGAACTGAATCAATTAAGAGACATTGGATAGGTAACAATACAGAACTAAGGCCTTACTCAAACACAATTAAATACTTAATATGACAAATAACTGGGTCCATGATTTAAAATTAACAAGTGCCTGTTTTAATTTACAACCTCTTTAAGTCCCTACTGTATATAGTATAATTTTTCTTCTTACAGTGTAAAAAACTTTCAACATGGTTCAAGTGTTTTAAACCATTAGATCTTGCATCCAGAGATGACACTCTTACTTAAATTGGCTTTTAGAATACTTGTTAATTAATGTTGTCAGAACAAACAAGAATAAATATGTATTTCTAATCATTTTATTATTTTTCCATTTCGTTCATGTTAAGTTGTTCAAGCAAGAACACAGATTTACAATGTGCAGAAAATAATTGAATGTGGAATGAAAAATGCATTTATGACAGATATATACAGATAAATTTTAATATGCAGACAATGATTATGCAACAACACTGTCTTTTTAATAGACATAAAGGTCAAATAATTTATTAATGTTGTTTCTCATGAAAGCTTAATAATTATATTTTTAATATTAGCACATGTTTCATTCTCCCTATACCATTTGATATAAATTGAATATGTGCAAGTACTCGATAAATGTGCCATTTAGTGGTTCTTTTAAAGTTTTAAATATGTGATTTATTCTAAGTAAAATACACTTCAAATATTTGTTTTGATAGAATTCAAAAACATGACTCTGTCACCCTTTAGATGGTCAGTGAATTAGATTCTTCTGTTATGCTGAAGTTTGTTAACTGTCAAATTATTTTGTAGATTATATGGACAAAAACAATATTTAACATAATCATGAGTTGTGATGTGTTAAAACAGTTTTATAAAAAGTAAAATTTAAGAAATGGTCTACCACTAAGAAAGCAATACTGAAACAGACTGAAATTTTAAAACATTGCAACAGCAACCCAATTATCATAGTTAACTTATAGAATTGACAGTATATGCCAAACCAAACATAATCACGTGGATAATAATTTAAGCTTAAATGTTTGTTATTGTTTTGATGGGGTTTGGACAGTACTGCTCCAACACCCGACTTAACAGATGTCAATTACAGTTATACGCACACTGCGAAGGCTTTCTTTCGATTCGCTGACATTGATGTGTAAAGATTTACGATTTGGTACTTAAATATCGCTATATTTACAACGATAAACACCATAACTTCTTTCGCTACATTTGTTATTAAGTTTTACTTAATTCTTAGTATTTGTCGAACTACTTTATCACAACTAAAACCGTTGCATTGCTGGTATAGAGTGTGTACAGGCGTGGGTTCAGTAGAAGCGAACGTTGGCCGGTAACGATATTTGCCGTTAACGGTGTTATTGTACGACTCGTTTTGTTCGCTCAATACCTTCGGAATCCGTTAGTGAACGTTAGCGGCCAACGATTCGTTCAGTAGACACGGATAGCTACTGTTCGCTAACGTTAGCGAACGTTCGCAATCTCATTAAAATCATATCCTAATTTCCCTCATCTACTGTCCGTGATTAGGATCTGACTAC
This sequence comes from Sinonovacula constricta, assembly GCA_007844125.1. Lineage (NCBI taxonomy): Eukaryota > Metazoa > Mollusca > Bivalvia > Cardiida > Solecurtidae > Sinonovacula > Sinonovacula constricta. Next base: position 67,338,311 of record CM017558.1, on the reverse strand, counting down.
ATCGCATAAGAGGTCGTGTCAAAATGACCTTTGTGTAATTGAATATGCATAGACAAGTGCCCGTATTTCGACCAATGCAATCGCTCCTTTCAAAACTACTATAGAATCCTTCCCGATACAGCAGTCAACACATACCACTTTTTAAACCGCTGAATCAGCCATCCTTTCTATTGGCATGCATTAATTTTTACACATTTTGTTCAATCAACAATTTATCTATCGGTATCTACCATAACATTTCATAATTCCATTTTTAAGTAGAATACGAAAGGATTTTCAACGCAACCCACTGCGAAAACGCTTTCGTTATCCGCCATGACAATTGCAGCGAGCGAGTTGTGAATGTATTTACCAGTGTTACTAAAATAAGGATTTCTAGTTCAAAACTTCTTTTTGTTGGATGGTTTATACATATTTGTAGAGGTTATATATGTCTCTTTTGAAATATGTAAAGTTAAGTTTAAGAATGTGTGTAGATTGCATGCAATCACGAGTTAAACGCGACCCTTTACCATTAAAATTTTATAGCGTGTAGAACGTTGCTCGCAGTATACCACAAGATTTTGTTGCCGAGAATTTCATTGGCTACTGAAAAGGTCAATTTGAGGTGAACCGTAATGGGAAGTCATCAGATCCTATTACGCGTAATACTGGAGCTGATTTTAATGAGATTGCGAACGTTCGCTTCTATTGAACGCACGCCAGAAACCTTCCAGCGGAAGCAGACTGATCTGATCCAACACTATTTGATAAATGTTGCGGATGCAACCCCTGCATCCCTGACACAGAAAATACAAAATGTCGGCCACTGACATAATTTCGTAAATGAAGCAAAAAGAATAAATGAATAAATAAATAAAATAATAATAAAAACCCAACCTACAAACAAAACAACTCAAAACAGCAACAACAAAACACTACGTCTGAACATACCTTTGCCAATTATACTAATTAGAATACACAATTAAGTTACTTTCATAAAAATAAATCATGAAAAATGCAAATAATAGTTCTAGAGATGGAAGTCTCTAAACGCAAGTAAATATGCATTTTATCCAAAACGCAGCGTACAAGAGATGAGTTCTTGTACACGATATTCGCGCTAGAATCTTCTTACGATAATAAATATGTTGTTTCGATAATACACACCCAAAGACACTTGGGCTGTCAATGTTTATCTTTTCGGTTTCGATTTATTTCCCGTACTATCTAGCATGACGCAGAGCTGGTACGATCCTATCTGTACCGTTTCAGTGGCACCTAGACAAAAAACAACAACAACAACTTTCTATAACATTCTTTTGTCTGCCTCGATCTCCCTGGAACAGAATATTTGGCACGCACATAATGGGGTTTATGAAAAAATTGTATGTAAATATTGAACAAATACAATATAGAGATTTTAGGGACCCCTTTCCACGCCAAAATGAAAATAAATCTATTTTAGAAAAAAAAAATCTCGATTTTTGAATCCTCATTTTGTACTGCTTTCTCCGCAAGTTGTACTCAAAGTTCAAATACAATCACCTAACACTGAGAAAAAAGTTCCTAATTATAAATTATTAATCAAAATATTTTTTTAAAGAACGCAAAATCAATTACAGGCACTTTTCAAATACGATATCATAGGGGTGTAACGATACGCTACCCTCACGATACGATACGTATCGCGATACACAATATTTTGGTACTTATGATACTTTTTTGCTTATCACATAGGTACACTATTACACCATGACATATTGAACAATATGTTAGCATAGCTTCTTACTGAAACTAAGAACTTGTAAGTCTGTAAGTCTATAATCAGAATGTATGACATAAAAGGTTATTCACAAATTAAATGATTTAACTATTAGAATAACCTAAAACTTTAAAATGTTAGGTCTTAAAAAATAAAAAGTAAAATAATATTTCTTCAGATATCTTTTTCTTATCTTTATTGTAAATTCTGAATATCCCTCACAAATAAATATACACCAGTTTGGTACACTATAAAAAAACAACAGCAACAAGATAAAGTTTTATAACAATATGAAGTGTCAACACAGTCAGCTAGTAAGTATTTAGTGCTTTGTTTGAAACATCAGAGAAATAACCTGGCAGGTTGTTACTTAGCTCTGTATCGGTCAGAATCATCGCTATTGTGTGTGTATCAATACAAAAATGATCGATATTCGATATATCATGTATCAGAAAATACATGTAAGTAATGTTTTTTTCTTTTGTTCACAAATTAATCAACTATTGCCACAGTCCTTCTTCTATAACACGGTGTTAAGTATTGATCAAGATTATACAAAGTAGGTTGTTTCCTTTAAAATTAAAAATCATGGTATCTATAGTATATATATGATTAAATAAATTCTTTTCAGCATATGAAATTTGTTCCCTGGTATCAAAACATACTCATGTCCTACTGATGAGGCCAGCGCATTCAGATATTATTCTGCTTTAAAAAAAAAAGGTGATCTGTACTGATGTCATCAATTGTGCTCGTGGTTTTACATTTCTCATGCTTTCATTTTCATCATCACCTAGGAAATTTTGGTTTTATTATTTTATATCATAAGATTAGCAAATAAGGATAATGCATAAATGTCATTTTTTTAAATGTATAATGTCTTAACACATCGCCCCCCCCCCTCCCCCTCCCAAATGACAACTTCGTCACTTATCTAAAATAAGACCAGCAACTATTTCAACAGTTTCTAACTACAGTCACACTTGTAATAAGCAGCCGACCAAGGGACAGCCTAAATTTCTCTGATTAAAACTATAATTAGTTGGCTGCTTAAGACAAAATATGAAATTATTGCTTGTTTGCCTATTACTGTGATCCAGTATGCTTATTCATAAGTATTACATGTACTTAAATAGTATATCTCAGGGGCGGATCCAGGATTTCAGAAAAGGGGGGGCCGAGGAAGTAACATTCGGCCGCAGGCCGTAGCTGATCGCGCCGCAGGCGCGAAATCCGCGGCGGGGGGTCTGGAAGGGGCTCCCCCAGAAAATTTTGAATTCTAGATGCGCTGAGATGCGATTTCCGAGCATCTGTAGGGCATAATTTCTTATCTATTTGCTCACTTTTAAGGGCAAAATATACACTGACTTGGACATCTTAAGGTTACTGAAAAGAAACCTATTATCGTAAGAACACTACAATAACCAAGACACTGTCAGTGTATAGTAAAATGAACGTCCTGAATGTGAATAACTATCACTTTATCTGTAAAAAAAGATAAATGCAAGGATATTCCTAGCATTTGCTATTTTTAGGCATATAGAGCATAGAAATGATATATTTACATTGCCAGTCATTCTAAAGCATGAGTTTTTTTCGAATCATCTCTCGGATGTACGTAAGTGTTCGGATAAACTCGGCCAGTTCAAAAAGTGGAACTCTTTTGAAGCAGGCGGCGAAACAAACATGACTATTATTGACTACTGGGTAACAACTCGATTAAAAATGTCCGGGAAAAAATCGAATCTGTAAACAGTAGTTACCCTGAATTGCACGAAAAATGTGCGTCTGTCACCGACGTCTGTGAGATAAAGATGTGTACATGTAATAGGTAATTCATGTCAACTGTTTTGTTTTGTCCAAGGTTTTTTCGCTTCCTGGTCACGTGACTCAGTGGGCGAAGCGATCTACCCGCTGGCGTGATGTTAATTCGCGGGCGATGGAGACTAGAGTCACGTGGTATATTGGCGCCATGGTGTAGGGCGTGGCGGCTTTTGCTGGGCTACACACTCAGTAAAGGCCGTCGTTTCCATTAGAGCATTTTTGCAAAATGACTAGAGCTATGTTCAAGAAAACATTTAACATGACAACAGAAGTAGGCTCGTCGCCGCAGAAATATGCGTGACAAAGCTCTAGTGGAAACGGGCCTTAAGAGGCGTAGCCCTTTGAAAACCTTCGCGTTAAAAAACTAAAAAAATAACACTTTTTTGTTGTTGTTGGTCGTCGAAAAATAGGGGGGGGGGGCGGCCCCTTCGGCCCCCCTCTGGATCCGCCCCTGTATCTACTGGAAAGTACTGTTCAAATAAATATTTACCACTATTATAACTGCTTTTTAGAATGTCAAAGTATGATTCAGAATATCAGAAGTTTCTATCTTAAGCAAAGAAATTTTGCTCCATTTAGTAGTCTGGTCATGTAGGTACAAAGAAATGCCATTTGAAATTAATCAGATCAAATTTATACTGAATGTTCCAACATATTCGTCAAATTGTAGTGCGAACAATTACCTAAAAGTAAACATATATTCGGACGGCCGTGTCGGATGGTGTGTGTGTTTAACTATTTTTAATACAAACTGCAAGCATTGTGTTATTAGTCGAAGTAAATAATTTTAACATCACTTAAACACGGTTTGTATGAACAAAAACCAAAAAGTGCACCAATTTTATGTGATGCAGTCAAGTAAATTTGGTGGTATCAATCTATGCATAAATTAACTCGCTCAAAAATAAACGCTCCTGCTACCAGTTGCATTCACTTCCGTATATGCTGGATATGTAGTGGCTGAGGCATTTATTTTGCTCTGACAATCAGGTGAATGGTCACTAGTAATCTTTTTCCATAAGGAGATAGGGGCAGTTACGTGTGATCATTTGTCGGGCAAAAAAGTCATAACAAATACCGGAAGATAATTTCCTCTGAACAACTTCTTTAATATATATACCTAAGCAAAGATAGAATAAGAAAAACATTTTAGTTTTCTTTCGTAAAAAATTAAAATTACTATACAATTTCATAATGACGGCAATACACTCGATTAGCCGAAGTCTCACTAGTCAAAGATGTTATCAATCATGCCAAAATCTTCAACGGATTTCTTTTTGCAATATAGATTGTCCGACTTCATCAGTGAATTCTAAAACAGATGTTACCAGTTTTCGACAGCCGCCATTTTGAATATTAATTAGCTTTTCCCAATGCCTTTTACCGACCCAAGAAATATTATAAGGCTCAGCCATTTAATTTTCTTATGATATAAATTAGAATTTAGAACGACAAAATACTGTTCTGAACGATCAGCTAAGCTACTCTTGAAAACAAGACTGCTTACTATTCGGAAAACATTGACATAAAAATACTATATCTTGATCCACATTGTCGTTTTCCCGGTGTTAAATAATAGTCCACTACTGACTCAACAACGACTCGACGTGAGCTCAAGAGCACAACGTAGGATTTTTACTCAACTGGATCTCACGGTTCCTACCGTAGTTCTTGAGAAGTGAACCGTGAATATAGAACCGTACGGAATATCGTTACACCCCTACGATATCATCCAGATTGTTAGAAAGAGGAGGTAATTATTAGGTACTGGAATATCATAATACTCTGTATGTAGTACAAGATAAAGTAAAAATCCTTTGCTTTTAAGCGACAAGGCCGCCATTTTTGTTCTGGATTCAAAAAGGAAAACGTGGATTTTAAGTAAACATATGGCTGTAAAGTATTAAATTGTATATACACGCTAAGGTCAACGTGTGATCTTGTAAATATCAGTGTCTATTCGCTGTAATGGCCATGAGGGTTGTGAACAGTTGTGCATTCTGTAAGTAGTTTTTAAAACTTTCACAGAGGAAACACTATTTTTATTACACTGATCTCATATTGCTTGGCATAAGAATATGTATGTATATTAAAGTTGTTCTTTTGACAAATTGGTCATCTGGCAGGTATTGTTAGAAGTGTCCAGCATTCTACAAAGAATTGGCGATTTGTCTGGTCAATCATAACTACTAGTCTATCTCCGTTGTTTTCGTGAAAGGATGTATTCGTGAAAATAAATGGCCAAGGTGTTACGACTTCTTCCTTGATTTTTTCTTTCTTTTTTTTTGGAAGCAGTCAAAACTGTACATTTTTGACGCAGTATTGCGGACTATATAACACATGTTGTGATTAACAGAGTTCTAAAAGAATTAGACCATCTAAAAAAATCCAATGAACATTTTGTGACATTCTTTTTATTAAACCATCAATAATTAATATAATATAAATGCTGTGTGCTGTTTAAACCCTAATTAACGAAAATGGAATAAAAACACACACTCAAACTAGTACACATTTTATTTGGATAAGAAAAAAGCGGCGGGACAATAAGAATTCCTGGAAGGAAAGCAATCAAATAAAAACAAAATTCTAACAGATGTTTTACTAAAATGCTATGTGAAAAATAATCATTTCACAACTTAGTGGCATAATGTGGTCTGTTTTTTCTTAAATCACTTCAGAAATTATTGTTTCCATGTAAGTTAAGAACAAGAGCAAGAAATCTTGCACATAACTTTTAATATCTAGGATAAAACATTTTGTTTTTTAATCACAAAACCAATGTTTTTTCACATTGTCATGTGCCACCAAAAAGGCTTGCAAAATGTTACTACAATACAGGGAAAAGTTTTGCTTGTGTGTTTATACATCTTGAATATACCTTGTTATATATTTCATTATGATTTTCAGCATCAATTATGTACTGTATATTCTACATTTTATTCTGCTTCTATTTTCTTAAAAAATACACATTTACATATATATACATATATCAGTAATATTCGGTTTTCGATCATTACAAGATTAAATTTAGAAGTGCCTATTTATAAATTGGTGAACCTTGTACAAGATTTTTACCACAAAATGTTATTGAACAAATACATTGATATCCCATATACCAAATAATTAGTGCTGTGACATATACATTAAGAAATATTTTGAAATATTGAACACATACCTTAGACCAGACGTATTATAAAAAACACCTTTTTTCCAAATGGTAAAACATGATACATGTATTTTGTTATTTTACCCCAATCTATAAAGGAGCCATTGTTAGTGCACATAAAGGTGAAATATGTCTGGTGTGCACATACTTGTAAATGAAGTCAAATAAAAATGAACTGCATTAAAGTGCAAAATAAGGGCAGTCAGTCTTAAAATAGTGTTACTTTATACCATTATAGTTCTACATTTTTTAACCATACCATTAAATACTCAATTAAAATATACCATAATAGTTCTACCCTTAACCATACATTTAAATACTCAATTAAAATATACCATTATAGTTCTACACTTAACCCTACTGATAAATACTCAATGGCTATATTTATAAAATTATACAAAGAACCAGAACTATAAGTTTTCAACAAATGCAGATTAACATAGGAGTACATATATAACCACCTTTATCTTGACAGTACTAATAAAAAAATGAAATTGTATCATATGCATAGTCCAATAAATACTCCAAGTCATTATTATTCAACACAAACTGACAAAATCTTGCTACTTGTAATGTTATATAAACCTGACTGTGATCAATGTTTCTTTTCATTAGGAAAAGTTAGGGCAAAACTTCTCTGTTGTCAAAGTAACTATTGCATTTCTAGTTTATCTACTACATAAAGGAAAGCTATTCTTAAAATATAAGTAAAAAATATCAATCAAAATACTACTAAAGCAATAGTTATTTTCCATTCAAAGAAAATAAACAATATATGCGGACATCTGTCAAATTTATTTTATTTATTCATAACTTCTTTAAAATGTTACATTAAGCTTAAAAACTAATTAACAAGTGTATAAATTTTGATTCTTCTTCTTATAAGATTCTCAAGTACGCGTGATGTTTTGTTTTTGAAATGCATTGCCGCTACTATTTATGTTCATTATAGCAACATCCAGCTTTTTGGTGGAGGAAGACCCCAAACACATGACTGGGTAGAACCATCGTGGCACCGCAAGTCAGCTGGAAGACCTTCCCACATTAAGTCCTTTGCCCCGAACGGGACTCGAACCCACACCATAAGAGGCTTAGCAGTCAGAAGAGTTACAAACCGGCGTCTCTAAACACTACTACATGGGGGTCCAACAAAAAGTATGCCTGATTGGATTGTGATTTTATAAGATTCCATAATTATCATAACTGACAACTATGACTAAAAAAACAAAAAATGATAATTGAACACATCAATTGAACTACTGGCTAGTAATTAATTGTGAACTATAATTGTGAAGCAAGATGAATGATATGTTTGTTTAAAAGGCATGACTCTTAAGTCTCTTAAGACAAAAACAAACTAAATAAAATGGAAAAAGAAAGACAGGGTATAAATCAGGGGTAATTGATGTAAATGCTTTTAGTTTGTTCATCTTCTTAATACTACTTTGATCAGTTATGAGTTGTAACTGAAACCCTTACTAGCATTTTATCATAAATTGTTGCCTTACTGATCATTCTGAATACTCTGTGTTATTTTCAACAAAGCAATTTAAACTTTAATTCATTTTTTACCCTGTGTTTCCTTTTCATTTCAAACTATTTCATATTTGTGTATCTTACACAGGTTAATTAAATCACAATTTCACACACATAATAACCAATTTGTGAGGAAACACCATCAATTAATACTAATCACAACAATTATAAAGCTTGTTAACAATTCATTTCAAATCTGTGTTAAAAGGAGTTATTGCTGAATACATCCAGACCAAGTGCCAATTGTGTACATCTTCAGACATGTTTCTGTGCATTGTATGGCTACAATTACACCAACAAGTACCAAACATATGCACATGACAATCCAATCATCAACCATTGTACTCTCCTGTCATAATATAGTCAGCTTTCCAACACATATCAATATATTAATCTAACATAAACCACACATTCCCTAGATTAATTAACTACATGTATATATCAAATTTGACACAAAACACTTTATTAACACAACTTTCAATTATTGAATTAATGATATTCAAGTGTGTGTTTTTTTATATAATTATCACAAAGTCTTTAACCATTAACATGCAAGACACACCATTCAGTCTATTAATATAATGTTGCACCCAAGTTAAGTACCATGAGGCAAGGGCTCACTTCTTTCCAATCTGGGGCACAAAGAATCTGGAATGCTCTACCACAACATTTTCAAGAAGCAGGTAGTCTCAGCCATTTTATAAGTATACTGATCACTGTTCTTGTGTCTCATGTCACACCAATTGATATATTATGTTGTTATAACAGTTCAGGTATATACACTTCAACCACGCTTTGTCAAATGTGTTTTATTAGGGTCAAAACATATTATGAAAGGTTAGTAAATAACTTTTCTAAGCTAATGTTATTTGTTACAAATATAAGATTCAAATGCATCAAACTGACAATAAAAAAAGCTTCTATTGTATTGTTTACACCCTATATCCCACCATAATTCTGTTTCCAGCAATTAAAGGGTTAAAGATCAACAGCACCTCTTTCCTATCCCACTGTAATGGTGTTTCCAGCAAGTAAAGGGTTAAAGATCAACAGCACCCCTTTCCTATCCCACTGTAATGGTGTTTCCAGCAAGTAAAGGGTTAAAGACCAACAGCACCCCTTTCCTATCCCACTGTAATGGTGTTTCCAGCAAGGAAAGGGTTAAAGACCAACAGCACCCCTTTCCTATCCCACTGTAATTGTGTTTCCAGCAAGTAAAGGGTTAAAGACCAACAGCACCCCTTTCCTATCCCACTGTAATGGTGTTTCCAGCAATTAAAGGGTTAAAAATCAACAGCACCCCTTTCCTATCCCACTGTAATGGTGTTTCCAGCAATTAAAGGGTTTAAGATCAACAGCACCCCTTTCCTATCCCATTGTAATGGTGTTTCCAGCAATTAAAGGGTTAAAGATCAACAGCACCCCTTTCCTATCCCACTGTAATGGTGTTTCCAGCAAGTAAAGGGTTAAAGACCAACAGCACCCCTTTCCCATCCCACCATAATGGTGTTTCCAGCAAGTAAAGGGTTAAAGACCAACAGCACCCCTTTCCCATCCAACCATAATGGTGTTTCCAGCAAGTAAAGGGTTAAAGACCAACAGCACCCCTTTCCCATCCCACCATATTGGTGTTTCCAGCAAGGAAAGGGTTAAAGACCAACAGCACCCCTTTCTATCAAGCTAATTACTCTGGAACTACTAAGCATTAACTGATCAGGCTAAAGCAATAAATGAAGATCCATTTCTGCCAGGTCCCACTGGGAGCTGTATGATCGGAATCTGCCTTTTTTTGTTGAAAAATCTCCATCAATATATCTTGCAATCTGTGCATGTTGTTTAATAGCAAATATAGAATGTTTTATGCTGGTTTATAATAAATATAGCATAATAAAGGCTAAGAGATACATACTTCAAATTCTAGTTATTAAAATTGTATATATCAAATAAATCAATAATGGTAACACCATTAAGTCTGAAAGCAGTCTTTACTGCAGCTCATAAGTGAAAGGAATTTCTCTGATAATGAACAAAAGCAAATTTAAAATGAGCAATTATCAACATCTCAAAACCGTAAATACTATCACTGAATTTGTTGCATACCGGTACTTTATAAAGACTAAATGCTATTAAATTTCAAGCCAGTCACCACAGTAGCCTGAGGTGAAAATTAGCTAGGCTGACCCACTCTTTTCCCCAGTCCATTAACCCCTACTGTGTCAGCTAAATAAGGCAATGGTATATGAGGGCCCTCAACTATCAGAAGTTAATTAGCTCTAGAAAAGGGAAAGTCAAGAAAACGGGTCAATTTCCATAATTAAGAGCCAGTAGTTTTCTGTCAATACAGACCTTTGAACAGTTATTGTGGATAGATTATAATTGTTTCTCTGCAACTTGATTAGAAAACCCACTTGAAAAACAACAACACATCTACCCAAAATGGAAGACAAAATAAATATTCTGCTATCTTTTAATTTATCCCTTAAAGATAGGTGAAGGCTCTTTTAGAACAGTTCATCATATTTACAGCCAGCTTTGCTTAAGATAAATGCCTTAAAACAGGCCCAGACACATAAAGTGAGGTTCAAAAACACATAAATGCATATAAAACTTCACACTTACACACATTCACATATGTAACTATGTAAGTATGTAACAACTATACACACAGTCAAATATGCAATCAACCATGTACATTTTCAGAGAGGTGTGTAAATTAAAGGAAATTGCTCGCACTCAAGCAAATGCACACCAACACACATGTGCCTTGAACATTACTAACTGCACAAACATTTAATTAACAGGCAAGTATAGCTATATATCCTGAACAAGAGATATTGTTCACACATGCACATGCTGTCTTTGTCTTTTCACAAGTTAAGATGTCTTAAATGAAGTTATTGTGAACACTACCTGAATAGAAGACCAACCTGACATATTTTTAAGAAACCAAACATTAAGGCCCATATTCACCAATCATTTTTAATTAGGAATTGTACAAAGTACAAATTTCTGGACACAATATCTCTAATAACAGTATTTTATTTGTTTTTTGTTACATCACACCTGAAAAATTAGTCATATTGGTGACGTTCAGCTTATTAGTGTTGGATGAAGACCACAGGTATATGTCTGGGTAGAACCAGCTGGGCTCCACAGGTCAACTGGAAGATCTTCCCACATTCAAGTTTTTGCCTACATTGGTACTCCACGCCACATGGTGAGGGACTTCAGAGTAACAAGTTGGCAACACTAACTGCCTGGCCTCTGGCACCCTCTCTATGGTATTTTAAAGGCACAATGTTTGAATTGACAGACCACTTTAACCACTTTAACTCCTATTATCCTTCTTATCTGATAATCATCAATACAAAATCTTAGTTATTTTCAAAGGTTATCAAGTCATGTTGCTGCTAAGACTCCAGCAAATAGTGCAAAACCTGGGGTCATATTTATAAAAAATCTTAGGTAATTTTCCTTAGTTTGGAAAAATCTTTAGAAATTTCTTAGATTTAACAGTTTTAAGAATCAAATTTAAGTATATTACTTATATCTAAGAAAATCTTTAAAAATTTCAGAAAATTTCTTAATTTTATTTAAAAAAAATAATAACTAGGACCCTTAATAAATATGACCCCCAATCAGACTGTCACCATTTTATGCTTAGCAGGAAAAGAAATAACTTTAGCTACTACAAGCAGCACATGTGGAAAAATGGCTTCATTTTGTTTGTATATAAATAAGAAACTTGAGTTCAAGTCCTGATTAAGAGTTAAGAATGGTAGGTGAATACCACCTATAATCTACTGAGAAACATTAAAATCTTGCACATGTCTGTCTAAGATCAGTAATATTGTCATTTAAAGAAATAAAAGGTTGTATTTGTAACATAGGAAATATAAGTAAAAATGGATAATGTTTACTAAATTTGTATGATAATCGGGACATACTTGGCATGTGATGAAAATATAGGCAAGCATGGCTGATTCTGAACAATATTAGGATAGGCAGATACAAAAAGAAAGACTTTTGTTGATAATTAAACAAGTCTGGTTTTGAATGGTCAAGAGAGAGATGATGTGGACATTCAAGCAGCTTAAAAACTGGATACAAAATTAACAGCGATCTTTACGGGTTTTACTGTACGATTTTTAAAATAAATTCTTTTAAGGCTCATTCTGACATTGAAAAGGTTGACTGAACCTGTAACATTTAAAAATTGCCAGTTATCATAAAAAAAATCACAGGACTTGATCACAAAAAAAGGTTATTAATATTTTATTCATACATGTGAACTTTTCTGAGATCAAAGTGGGAGATTTTCACTTGCAAAGTAAGAGATTTGTTATTTCCATATAAACAAAGAAAAATTTTCAAGCAATTTTGAACTTTAAAAGTGAAAGTCTCCCTCCAAAAGTGGGAAAGTTCACATGTATGTTTATTGGAAAGTGCGTTTGTACTTTGGTATCAAGCACTAAAGGGCATTTTTCTTATCATATTTGTTAACTTTTTTTTATTTAATGTATACTTTTACTGTGATACAAAAAATATTAAAAAAATGTTTTAGGCAAAATTTGGTAGGGTCAGATAAACTCAATAAATGTTTATATAAAAAAACCCAAATCTACATACAAAATTGTTAACACATACTGAACAAAAATCCATACAACTTTCTTTTTCAGTTACCACACCAATGACAACAAAAACACAGAAGCAAAAGCATAATTGTTGGCTATTATGTCTAAAAAGTAGCTAAACATTAAAAATACCTTGCAGTGCTCAGTTAAGTCAATCCATTACTAAGGTACAGGAACATTGATGAAATGACAATTGTATCCCTTGTAAGATAATTACCGAGGTTGCCCAAATAGTAGGTAGGTCCAATTAATTGGTCTTTACTGCCTGTTCTTTTACAATTTGTTTGAGCTTTCATTCCATTGAAATCAATGTATATTATTTAAACAACAAAATGGAAGTGTTTGTCGATGATGATTAAAGTGGTTATCACAAGAAAGGCATAAAAGTCATCAAACACTCTAAAGAGTACAAGCATAAAAAGTGAGTAATCCTACTTGCAAGGACCTACTTTCAAGTAGGGAATATTCAGTGGAAAATATCAACTAACTTCTCTCATTAACATCAAATATACATCACCCTAAAGGTGTTTTCAGCATATAAAGGGTTAAGCTAAGTAGACTTAAGCTAAGTAGACTAATAATATGTAATTTTTCTAAGCTCAGACAGAAGTACTTTTATATCCAGTCCAATAATTGCATGACACTCATTCCAAGCGATCTGGTTGGTCAGAATTAAATAACATGCGATCAAGTAAAATTTAAACATAAGTTAAAATTTATATAATCTCTAATGCATGTATCATAAACGGGCACAATGAATGAAAATTTGTGTGTGTCAAGTTAGATTGAAAAAAACACAAAACATCTTATAATGATCACAGTGATTAATATGACAAAATGAAAATGATTTCTTTATTTTAAATTTCAAAACACTACCTGATACCTTACCGAACAAAGAAAAACTGTGCTGTTGTTTATTCTGTGAACACATCTCATACACAAAGTCACAAGTATGCGCTGCTAAAAAGAGTTTCTATAACTTCTATATTTAAGTCAACTTTGACTAATGCCACTACATGTTAAGTATGTATTTAACAAAACTATAATCATAAGCCATGTCTATAATATTTAAACTACAAATTGTTAAACAGAAATCAGTATGGTATTAATCATTGCATCAAGCGATCAATGTGTGGGAGTTTTATACACATTTTGTGACTCTTGATCAGGATAGGGCAGATAGTGAGGATCCCAATCAGCCAGTTTCTGTTGGGAACTGTCTGATTAGAATCTACACTATTTACTTCTCAATCCTTAGAAATATGGCTACCAAAATTTTTTTCATGTTCTTTTTAAATATCCAAGAATTAAAACTGGACCTCAGTCACTTAAAAAATGAATTTTGACCTTGTCATGTTTTTTCTTAAAATATATCCAAGAATTAAAAATGGGGTTTTCCTACATATAGCAGGTAAAGGGTTGTTATAACCCAAATTACCATTATTTCAAACAATAATGGGAGAGAACTTTTCTATGCAGTGACAAGTATAGATGCAAACAGAGCTGAGATGGAACATCAGTTGGTCCAGGAGCGGGTAAATCTCTGGAGCAGCTCCACCACACTGTCATCCTCATTCTCGGTGGCATCCTCGAGGAGTGTGCGTCCATCACTGTCGGGGATTTCCTTGTTGGCTCCTGATTTGAGAAGCAGATTCATCATATCCTCATCACTGTTGCTGTACGCATGCCACAGCGCAGTCCAGCTGTCTCCATCTTGGAGATTCACATTGCATCCATTCTGCAGACATCAATCAGAGAATAATGCAACAATGGTTTTCATTTTATGCTATTCAAAGGTGGAAGCTAAACTTTGTCTATACCAGGTACATCTAATGATCGCATATTTGTGTTCCTGGGTGCTTTGTGGATGTTTAATAGCCTTACACTTATAATAGTCTTTTGATTTGGAAATTATAATACTATCTTGATGTTTAGGCAATGTTATCATTTTTTTGTGTGTTTTGATTTTTGTAACATCGCACTGACATAATTATGGTCATATCAGTGACATCCATCCGCCCCCTACCCCCGCAATGTTATCTTAGAATAGCTGGAATTTTATATTTCTGACTTATGCCAAACCCAATTTCAGATGCATCAAGGTGTCTGATGTACACCTATTTTCTCTTAACATTTTTCTGATTGACATTTTGTTTGAATCCATGCTAAATTCTCATGATCTTTTTGTTTAATATTTTATATGTTACATGTCAGAGTTGTTGTAGTTATACACAGAGTTCGGGCAGCAAATAGTGTTGATCCTGATCAGACAGCTCCCAGTAGCTGATCTGGATCTACACCATTTGCCTAAGACTTAAAAATATGTGAACAGCTGGCTAAGGGTTAATTTAAGCTATGTGTGAGAAGGCAAAAAGGAGCTCATAATGTTGAATTTATTTTTTATATTTCATACAAATACAAACCATGACAAATAAAAGAAGATTCCAATGTTTATAATAAGTCCTTGCAAATTCTGATATTTTTCCTTTTCATATACATGCAGAGGGAACTAGATTTCTGATAAATCAATGAAAATTCTGATAATTTTGCAATTATAAATACATGCCGAAATAACTTTCTTTGTAATAAATCAATGCAACTTTTTTTGTTTGTTTTGCTTTTGCTATTATTAATGCACGCAGAGGTTACTACATTTGTAATAAATCGATGCAAAAATATCAACTTGTTTGAAATGTAGCAGAAAAGAAGTACAGATGAATGTTTGTATACCTTAAGTAGCAGTTTGACAATTTTGTGGTGTTCATTTGCGGTGGCGATTATCAGCGGAGTCAGGTTGCCTGCCGTTGGGCACTGAATGTCCATGTTGGCACCATTTTCAATCAAGATCTGACCCAGATCAGTCTTCCCTTCACGAGACACAATAAATAATGAAGTCTCCCCATCTGTGTTGACAGCATTCAAATCAGCCTTTCCTGAAGAAAAATAACGAATACTCTAGATCTAAGCCTGATAACCACAAACTGATTGGGTAATGAGTAAAGAGCTGGGAACTGTCTGATCAGGATTTGTTATTTACTTCGTTGTTTTTTTTACATATGACTGAAATTCTGAGCAAGCAATGACGATTCTGAAAGAATTATGATTCTGTTTTCAACAGATGCAGCACACACAGGGTTGATATCAGTCAACCAATAGACAAGTAGACATGGTGGTGATAAGCTTGTAAAATCAATGAACACAAGGTCACCACAAGGTCATAATAAGGCCACCACAATGTCATGACAAGATCATGTTAGAACTGTAAGGAGCACTGTAAAGTTTGTTTAGCCAAAAGGTGGGTTCTGACAGTTTGGTCAAAACATTTCTTTCCCATCTAACCAAATAAATCATTGGTACCTTAAAATGTCTTGCAAAATGCTGTTAACTGATGCCAAAATCTGTGTGCAGTCAAGCATTTATCCCCACTTGTCACTGCAAACAGGTGTTTCCTATCCAAGCCATGTTGCAGAGATGACCACTTACTTTTATAAAGTTATTCGGGTAATCTGCTCTGATGTCGATATCTACTTTTAGCCATGACCACTATCACATTTTTTATAGACTGACCAGTTAGGGCATTTTTATGCAGTCTAACAATAAAGTCTAACAATAAAGTAAGTGTTCAACATCGTCTTTATACTGTTTAAAGTATGGGTTTATGCAAAAAGTATAACCAAATTTCCCAAAGCAGTGGTTAGAAATTGGTACGTGTTCTTTATATAGGCAAACTGTCGGATACCACCATTTAAGTTAGCATGCAAGCATTGTTGTTGACAAGATCAACATGGAGTCAAGACAATATTACTAGGCGTAGTAATTGGTTAAGTCAGAGGCCAAAGCTTGTAATCACAGAAAAGGCAACACTATATTGGCTTCAAATAATTACTGTCTTCATTTAACTAAAGTGGACTTGTTGCTATGTTAGAAAACAACCTTTATATGCATCTGTATATATTACTATAACTATATATATTCTATTTTTATAACTATATTCCTTTTTTTTTATTTTACCAATTAGTTCAAAGGTTATAGATGGCAAAGACCACCCAAAAAGATAAACAGACCCTAGCATTTACATCTTGAATAAGTAGGCTGGTTGGATGACAACACAGTGGTCGAAATTAGTGCTAGCGACAGCAAAAAACTTGTAGATTTTCTATCGGGCTAGTGAAAATTCCCAATTTACTAGCCTGACGGCCTTTAAGATCCAGATCAATGAACATTCATTTTAATTTCATTTATAACTTGTAAACAAACCTTTGAACTGCTTACTTCAATGGGCAAGCTGTAGCTTGTATCATAAACGTGTTATGCCCACTAAACTGATAATATGTTTACTGCGCAGAAACCATGCTGTATTCTAGTTCCCGCATGGTACATAATGTTCTATACCAAATTAAAATCAGCTGGGCCAAAGAACTAAATGTCAGAGAAAATAGAACTGAAATACCTTGAACTTGCCGTGCGAATGATACTTAAATAGTGTTTTTTTCTATATTTATTATTCCTTTTTTAAATTTATTTGTAAATTAAAACAGAATTTAATTCAGACTAGTGAATTTATTTTCGGGCTAGTGATAATTACTAACTTACTAGCCCGATGTGCTTGTAAATTTCAATCCTAATTTCTATGCCTGACAACAATATTTACATAATAAAGTTTTATTTAAACATTTATGCAAACACATTTATCCATATTTGAAAAGAATTTAAGATATGATTTAAAAATGACCATTACATGTCACTTATTTATACCATTATCCTAATTGGATAATTACAACTTACATAAGACCAATAAAATATTAATACAACTCTGGGATTTGCCGGCATTTTTTGCCAATACTGTGCAGCAACATTTCTATCATTATAGCACAAGGGCACTTATGAGGTGCCCAGGGACTGAACCTAGCGGTCCATTATACTGACACCGACGAGTCAGGCGTAATGCTGTCCCCTTTGTCCTGAGCATTACGAGGGAAGCCACTACTACCAACTTTAAAGTCTTTGGTTTGACCTGACCGGGGTTTGAACCTGCGACCTTCCGATCCGCAAGTTGACGCTCTAACCCTTGAGCTATTGCGGCCAGTAAAACAACTTTGTGTTCAATGTAGTGGGCATAAAATATGAAGAAGGTTAAGGCACAAGGACCAAGCCAGGGAAGGGGATCTCTATCACTCTGTGCTAGTTACATAACATGTACCACATTATTATAGGATGGTGTATTTGTCCGTGATCTAGATGGTGGTTTCTGTTTACAAAGTAGTTCATTTTGTATAGTATTTTATAGTCACATTTATATCTAGATTAAGCATTCTGGCAATTGTACTGTGAACATTTGATTATTTTATACTGATATGGGATTTTAATTGTGGTTCTCTCTTTCGTTTAACCCCCCTATAATGGAAATACACAAACCAATTTATTGTTGCACAATGAATCTCTGAACTCTGTTAGGTTGGCTTGTTTCCTGAACAAAAACACTTTATTTACTGCTTACCAGTAAATACAAACACACAAAAAAAACAAAAACAATAAGAAAATAAAACAATATCCAGAACTGAAGATTGCATACCTTCCACTAGGATTCTGAGCATATCCTTATTTTCTTGGTTAACAGCCATGAAGATAGCTGGGTTTCCATCAGTGAGTATCTTGTTGGCATCCACCCCTTTCTTTAGCAGTTCCTTCAACACCTGATATCAAAGATTACATGGTGAAGGAAAGTGGTGATGATAAATCTCAGATAAGTAAGACAGCAAGTGTTGATTTATAGACAAAACAATAACTCTCATCTCTCAACCTGCTATGCATGAAGTGATGGCGTCTAGGCAAATAGTGAAAATTAGATAAGCCAATCGCAGTTAGTTGCTGGTTGATCAGCAGCTGCACTTGTTGTTTCTCAGGTCATATCAATATATTCTATACTTGAGGTTGTTTGACAGATAAGTGATAGTTTAGTATTGCTTGCTAATAAATGTAGCAGGCTAAGGGATTAAGGATCTGCTGCTTGGGTAGAACCTTTGTTTGCTGCATTGCTTAGTAATGCAGACAAGTACTCGTTTTTGCTTAAAGCTATGTGCCAAGGCACCTAGGAGTACTTCCAGAGCAACGCAATAAGTACAGCAGATCCTGATCAGACACTCACAAGAAGTTCTCACCTGAAGCTAACTGATCTGGATCTTCAGACATGGCATGTTTAGAGTTATTTATTTTGGGTCATAAGGCGCCAAATACAATGAAGTTAAACGAAACAGAGTATAATCTGGTTAAATTAAAATGGATGACTGGAAATATAAAAATCTATCAGGTTAAAATGTTTAAAGTTAGGAAAAGCTATGCCGATAATAAAATAGCACAAAGGAACATTCTTCAAATGTTGGAAACATATATGATGTAAAATTCGACAAAAGTCAATAATTTACAATTCAAATGTCTTAAGCTCAGTGATAAGGTATCATCATCATCATCATCATCACTACCACCACCATCATCATAATCATCACCACCACCACCACCACCATCATCATCATCATCATCACTACCACCACCTTCATCATCATCATCATCATCATCATCATCATCATCACTATTCAATCACTGTTCAAGTGAATATATCATATAAAAATGACTTCCTGTTTCCACTTTCATAACTACCACCATTCATTTTAAGAAATAAATTAATAAGAGTTATCCTCAGACAGCACATTCCACTTCTCTCAGTATTAGATAGTAGTATAACAAAGGGACAATACAATGCAACACAATTATTGAAGGGTTATCTGCCCTTTGAAAGGGATTCTGCTTCCGACAGCAAACAACCCAGGTCAGCTAGATGACCTCACAAGAAAGTTTTGCTCCAAACTGGGACTTGAACCCCCATAATGAAGAGCCAGATACATCAGTGACTCTACTTACAAGGCCAAGGATCCCCCAAATTTATTAAAACAATTTGCATTATTAAGGTGATATGTTATGCCAGATAAAAGGAAATAAATCAAACTCAATGTATCGTCTACTACATCAGCCCTAAAATTAATCTGAACTTCTTCCACCCCATTTTTTTCTCTGGAGTACAAAACAGTAAAGGGCTTCAAATTTCTGGTTTTAAAAGGAAAGTGTCTCAATTTTAATGTTTATCTGATGATTTTTTTTCCTACACATGAATGTGCAAGAACAAGACTAGAACTCCTTGCAAACTACAACAATACTAAAACAGTTCACCATTATTTAAAGTGGAGTTGGAAAAAAAAAAAGTGGAATAAACGTATTTACCTTGGGTAATTTTTTCTTGATTGCCATTTCCATAGGGCAGCTGTCACCTTTATGATGCACCTTTTCAACATCAGCTCCTTTCTCCATCAGAAACAAGGCTAATTCTTCATTGCCTAAAACAGAAGTACAGTAATAAGCATAAAATCAAGCTACAATAAATATGTAGGCTGGAAGTTTGACTTCAGTCGACAGCATAATACATAGGCAGAGAAAAACAACATGCACTACTAGCCCAGGTAGAACCACTGACTGGGCTCAATATTAGCACTTACATATTCATAAAATGCCAGTGGATATAATTTTGTGATTTTTTTAACCATTTACTTGCTGGAAACACTATTTACCCCATTAGCAGACAACATGCCCCACCCTTATGGTGTTATAAGCAAAAAGTTAAAAAGTTCAAGGGTTGGAAACAACTCAAATTTATCAGTCTGTGACCAGCAGCTGTTGCAGCACACCCACTCATTTCATGAATTTGTCAGACTGATTGTCTGGTACAAGTGCGAAATTACACTTTCAATGCATAATGTTTTGTATGCTGTTAACAGTAAATCACAGAACCTGTTCTGCAGGTGTGATATATAAACTCTTATTGACCACAATGAAATGAGGGGCACCTGCGGCTGAGAGGTTAGGGTCACCTACTTGTATATCCTCACTGTGTGGATTCAAAACCTTGTCGGGCGAGAGTTTTCGTGTAGGGAAGTTTTTCCAGCTAACCTGTGGTGCACTGGTGGTTCTACCCAGACATAAGCCTGGGGTCTTCCTTCCCTAATACTTAGCTGGACATTGCCGATATGATCATAATTGTGTTGGGTTAATTTATTCAAACATACATGCATGACTGGTAGTCTACATAAAGCTAGTCAGAATATGATCTAAGACATTAACATTACAAATTAAATTTATAAGTACTACTCATAAATATACAGTTTTTCAAAATGCACATGTCTTGTTTGTCATTGTTTGATCTTAAAGCAACAGACTTTTCAGCAGATTTTTTTAGATGTGTAATCCTATAAGATGGAGCAATATAGCTTACTTTTTTCTCTTTAGTTTCATTAAGTGCAAAAGTATTAAAAGCAAATAGGTTAAAAATTGCCAAAAACACCTATGGTAAATGCTTAGGGCTAAAATGTGTACTTAAGCAACTAAAAGCCAGGGCCTTATGTTATAAAACCCTGAGCTTTATTCTGAGTTCATTCTCATGCATCTGATTGGTCAGATTTCAGTTGTTGATGTTTTTTAATCCAGCCAATCAAATCTTTAGCGATGATCTCAGACTCAAGGTAAAATGTTATAACTTTGGACCCAGGTTTTCATTTGGTTGACCCAAATCAGACCTTTGAGGATGATGTCAGACTTGAGACCAAAGTTTTATAACCTCAGACCTCTTTTTACCCATAATAGACTTAGTCTGTATTACGATTTCTGTCGAACTTTATTATTACTTTAAAAAAGATAAGTTTTCTGACTTATAACCTTGTAATATGAATATATATACCGTATGTGACCTTCTATCACAAAGCATTAACATGTCTTTCAAAAGTCAATACAAAAAGGTCAATCTAGAAAACTATTTATATAGAAAACAAAATAAACAAAAGTAGCAAAAGAGATGGTCTAGAGTTTATCCAAATCCACATTTACCCGAATCCATATGCTTTAGTCAAGTGTTATATCAATTGTTAAATATCCACTTACATTTCTAAGCACAAAACTTACATACATTCCATTTTATTTTAGAACCCATAATGTGTCCACCTACCATGTCTGATTAACCCCAATAGCAATCCACAACATTACATTTCCCCATAAAGCAGTTATGTATCAAATATGGAAAAAGCAATTAAAATCCTTTCTGAAGATACATAGTAGAAAGTGGGCAAAGTGGTTAGAATCACTGACTTTTAACTCCTCAAGCACTCATTTAAAGGGCATATGAAATAGAATGATTACCTAAATGGTTTATATATTGTCAGGACATAGCCACACAAAATTGACTGTTTTTGCTTTGTTATAAAAAGCTGTTTGTTTCTTCAAAGCATTAAATATACAATGCACACTCTTGTTTATTCATGTGTATGCATTCACCCATATTCTGATGTCATTCAAAGTTCATGCGGGTTATGTGGGTTATAAAAAAAACAACATCATTCTTTTCTTCTGCAAGGTATAGGGAATATAAATATTAAAGGAAAACAAACAATCTATTGTAACTTATAAAAGTGTCATAACTACTCACAGGAGATGTTTGACACAAACAACCTTGATGCCTGTTAACTCAACTGTCATTACAATGTATCCCACAAAAAACAAAAAGGGCAAGAATGCCATTAATAGTCTGTAAAATGCCACCATATTAAATGCACATAATTTTCCTGTTATCATTCTATGAAGTTTTATCTAAATTCAAAACAACACTCTTAAGTTATGGCTCTCAAAAAAAATGTTTTGTTGATTTTAATCAAGGGGCAATAACTCCACTACAAGACGGTAATGTGTAACAACATTCAATGTGCACCCTTTTCCCATTATTTTTCAAATTTCTACATCTAAATCTAATAAAGCACTAGTGTTTTAAAGCCCAGACAGACAGAAGGATGAAAGGACAGATGGAGGAATGATGGAAAATGCTAAAACAATACACATCAGTCTTTGGCAAAAGGACAAATAGTTCAAATCAAGCTGAGATGCAATTTTGGGCTCCCAGCAATGAGGGCATTTTAGTTCAACAAGGCTACCTTTTTAACACATTCACCTTTTCATTCATAGATCATCTATAATTTTGAAAATAAACTTGACTTTGTTGTTTTTTCTTTAAAAGAGATAAACAGATTTTAATAAATGTATGCTCAACTTGTAATAACAGATTTAGGCTGAACCAGTCTACACATATACCCTTAGTCATGCAGATTCTGCTAATGATTGTGAATGGTTTGTAAAGGCATAAAATGGTGTAAATATGCATGAAAGGTTTAAATAATGAACATTTAAATAAGAAATGATTTTTGTAGAAAACATCATTTTACTATAGACATCTCTGAATAAATAGCCCAACAGTTGTAAATCTAAATTTTTTGTTGATATTTACATGCTAAGATAACAAGACTGTCATATATTCCTGCAGATTATGATGCAAATGAAACTGGTAGGTCTAAATTATATCATTTTATCTAGAGGTAGGTTTCATCTGTGCTCAGCAAGTTAACAGTGAAAAAATCAACATACCTAAACTAACAGCATTTTGTAAAGGTGTCCATCCATAAAACAGGCAGTTGATGTCCACACCATTGGCAAGAAGCTCTTCAATCTGCTTCTGATCTCCCTCCTTGACAGCCAGATGTAGTCTCTGTTCATTGTTCATTTTCACCTACAGTCCTATAAAAGAGGCAGAGCTTCTAGTTTAGTATTAGAACTGGTGTGATATCATTAATGCACTGATGTATCACGATTTTTGACACCACAATACTGTATCGGATACCATGTGAAAGTATCAATACTTTACGATATGGTAACAAACAATGACATGAATTGGAATCTTGCCCTCAACCTAATGTCAAAACAGGCATGGGGAGAATTTTTTTTCAACCGCCACACCCTGCAACATTGTTGTAATCATGAATTATAGTTAACGTCCCTAGTTGCCACTCTTTGCCATCACCACCTGAACTTTCTTATGCCATGTTAGAACCCAAAATAGACAAGTTTTCACTTTACCCAACTGCCATTCCATTTTGACCATGCTCCCAAAATGTCTGCCAAAGACTCAGTTGATGTATTGGGGTCACATCCTGTAACCTAACAGCAAGTGTGCAAACTTGTATCTGTATCTTGCAAAAATCGGGTTGGGATTCATAGGATTGTTGTCTATAGGTGAGTTGTTCTAATAGTTTCACTTGCTTCAGAGGACAGCTTCTTAGCAAGTGATGTGTCTGCTATGACAATTCGGCTAGATTTCTTTATTGGCCAATTAAAGTTTCCATTCTCTGAGCACATGACTCTGGGAGAAAAAGATCATGAGTTTGATTCCCAACCCAAGTAAAATAATCAGATTAGATAACCTATAAGATGTATCTGTGTGGAGGATAGTCTCTTTTCCCTCCATAGTTAATTTAGATTCCCCTGTCCTGTCTTCTCAGAAGTAGTTAATTGTTAAGAATTGAACTACATCCTAGCTTGAGGTTGTTACAGCTCATGCCCCACTGGTACAATCATTTCTCAGTTGCTTAGTATTAACTTTTAGAAGATATCTATAAATAAATATTTGTGATTTTGTGCATAAGTTTTACATAATGTTGACTAATCTGGTAGTTCTCTAGTCTAAATCTAAAGCAGCGGACTTAAGACTCAACATCCACCATTGGTAAAAGTTTTTTGCAGCTCATGTCAATGTATATTCTTAGAACTGATACAACAATCTGACTTCAGAGTATTTCACTCCATTTGTCTAACACAGGTGATACATATGGAAAAGTCAGAACTACTGCTGTCTTGAATAAACTTCCAGCTAATGTTGCAGAAGCTCCACACTTGTTTATTTTTCAATCTGAGACTTGAGACTATTATCTCATAGTTTCTAACCTCTGTGGACTTGGCTGCAAGAACTTCCTACTGATCCCTAGATCGGTTCCAGCCATGACCATCAAAACTGGAGTAGTTTGGGTTTGAATGGTACAAAACATAGCAAATACCTCTAATATCTTATTTTATCTTACTAACTTTATCTTTGTTTACCTATCCAAACTTTTCTTACTTCACTATACTCCTTTGTCAATCTTTTTTTTCCATTACCATGACACCACACTGTTGTGAACCAAGGTGTAATAACCATTTACCCAGAATAGGGTTTGAGCCCATGACCTCCAGCTACTGAGCTAGATGCTCTACTATCTAAGCAACCCTAGCAGACAGCTCTCTGGGGAAAGCATTTTCACAACATGTCAGTCAAAAGCTTTATTGAATTGTTACAAAATGCGTAATAGTCAATTGTAACTGAGTCAATTTAAAATGTAGATCTTGGTGTTGACTATCTGGATCTAGCCACATTTTTTATTTATTCTTTATTTATCAATATTCAAACGTACAAGGTACCTTATATTACCATGACTGATAGCAAAATAAGAAAATAACATTAAGTAATAACAAACACATGTGATGAGATGATTTTTCTGTGTCATACTCTCAACTTTTTCCACTAAATAATTCATGTGATCAATCGAAGTTATACAGCCTGCAGGGAAGAGGACTGACTCACTGACAATAAATAACCGACCATTTGTTTTGATTTCTTTCATTTCCATTTGAATTGACTTAGGAGAAATAACATCTACTTCAAAATACATCATGAGTATCTTAAGATCGTTTGAAGTTGTCATACCTATGTACTGGTAAACTTGAAATCTTCAATATATCCCAAACAATTTTCAAAACTCAACGAAGTGTAGAATAGCGTCCCTGGCTACAAGTCAGAGATGCTCCAAATGTAAAAAAAACATTCGCACAATTTTAGACAAAGTAACCTTGATGACAGAGAGGCTGCGAATTACATTTAATCATTAAACAGAAGAACGTAATATATTCTGAAATGATTTTGGCATATCTATGTTACTTATGGCATATACATTTCAAGTTAAAAAAATATTTTCTCGTAAGTAAGATTGTTATTTTGTGCAAACGCAAAGTTTGCGGCAAAAATATAAGGGGAACAACTGTGCTGATAATAATTACACTCGGAACTTTTCGGCCATTTCTAATCTTCCGGACTTGTCCGGACACCACCGAATAGTTACGAAGGATAATTTATACTTTCCAGGTACCCTGCACTGGCAAAAGCTGCTGTATGAATTGCTTCCCTTGTGTTATTAAACATGTTTGTTGTTAGATCGCAACGACACAATTGTGGTCTTTCGGACCACGTCTTACTTATGATGGACGAGGAAGACCTCCTGAAAAATATTGAAAAATTCACCATCGCGCTGATAGACTTCCCCGACCGGGACTCGAACCCACGCAGTGAAGGACCGATGAGTTATTTGCCAGTGACTGTTACCGCTCGACCACAGAGCCATTTCACAAATGACATTAATTAGTCACATTTGATTAAATTAATAACGGTAAGTGTTTGTTCCTCGAAGATACAGTTGGCAAAAACACCTAGGAAGTTTAGACAGTACCGTGGCGGTAAAAGTGGGTAATACCCTGTATTTTCTCTACACCATAGCTATACACGAGTTGATATTTCCCATGCAACGCCAACAAATAATAGTCTTTTGTCCTTTCATAACCGAGCTATTCAAGTTATTTGATCGAGTAATACAACAGGAGTCAATACAAACCATGTTTGTGGCGTCCATGATCTGGTGGTTAAGACGTTGGACTCCGGATCGGAGTGTCC
This sequence comes from Sinonovacula constricta, assembly GCA_007844125.1. Classification (NCBI taxonomy): domain Eukaryota; kingdom Metazoa; phylum Mollusca; class Bivalvia; order Cardiida; family Solecurtidae; genus Sinonovacula; species Sinonovacula constricta. Next base: position 67,311,732 of record CM017558.1, on the reverse strand, counting down.
CGTATTATCCCGAAACTGACCACGTGATATTAGTCCTTGAGCAAGACTATATACTGCATATTGCTCCAGGTACTCAATACCTGATTACTGGTTCTACCCAGGAAGTGGACAGTCGAGAGGGGTTAATATAAGCTGAATGAACTTGTTTCCCAATCGACTATAAATAAATGGGTTTAAACTAATACAAACCACAAAAAGAATAAAATTACCGCAACTTGTTAGTATGTTGCCTGGTATTTTAAACCGGAAAGCATGTATACATATGTATTGCAGGTGCGGATCCAGAAAATGTTGGTGTGTGTGTGTGTGTGTGTGTGCGCGCGCGCGTGTGTGTGGTTTGTGTGTATGCATCAAGATGATTCAACTTTATCACTGTAAATACTAGATAGAGATACACAGTTAGGGACCCTAAGTTCAACATAAGCAGTCAACAGACAACATTTGTTTTAAAAGCTTAGTATTTTTAAAGCTGGTAGGTGGGGGTATATGCACCCCACCCCATCCCTGGATCCATTCCTGATGCATTTTTAGTAAACTTGCAACATACAAGTGGATGCAATGTATGCCATCTCGGCGACAAGACGGTTGGCTGCACTGTAATACATTCCTTAAGAGAACAAACACTTGTGTAAAAGCTTTTTTATCAGCACCTTTAATATTGGCTTGCTTATAATCGCACCACACCACACCACAAATCACACCACACCACACCACACCACACCACATATCACATACCACACATCAAATCACACGTCATCACACATCACAACTACATACGACACATCACACCACACCACAACAACACATAACACCACACTACATCACATCATACCACACACCATAACATAACACAACTACATCACACGACACGATACAATACCACACCAACCTACACACCACAACACAACATAACACACCACACTACATTAACCCACACACCATACCACATAACACCACACCACATCACACCACCACACATCACACCAGAAACACCACACCACACAGCAATTCACAACACAACAATTCACAACGACACAACATCACATCCCAAAAGTTTATTTCCACACTTTTGTAATATTAAAACAGTTTTTATATTACACAGTGTAATGTATTAACGGCTGGTCATTTATGTCTTTATCTGCCATGCAACAAAGGGTTTTCCATCTACCATGCAACACAAGGTTTTCCATCTACAATGCAACAAAAGGTTGTCCATCTACCATGCAACAAAAGGTTTTCCATCTACCATGCAACATGGGTTTTCCATCTACCATGCAACAAAAGGTTTTCCATCTACCATGCAACAAAAGGTTGTCCATCTACCATGCAACAAAAAGATTTTCCATCTACCATGCAACAAAAGGTTTTCCATCTACAATGCAACAAAAGGTTTTCCATCTACCATGCAACAAGGGTTTTCCATCTACCATGCAACAAAAGGTTTTCCATCTACCATGCAACAAAAGGTTGTCCATCTACCATGCAACAAGAGTTTCCCATCTACCATGCAACAAGGGTTTTCCATCTACCACGCAACAAGGGTTTTCCATCTACCATGCAACAAGGGTTTTCCATCTACTATGCAACAAGGGTTTTTCATCTGCCATGGAACAAAAGGTTTTCCATCTACTATGCAACAAGGGTTTTTCATCTGCCATGGAACAAAAGGTTTTCCATCTACCATGCAACAAGAGTTTCCCATCTACCATACAACAAAAGGTTGTCCATCTACCATGCAACAAGAGTTTCCCATCTACCATGCAACAAGGGTTTTCCATCTACCATGCAACAAGGGTTTTCCATCTACCACGCAACAAGGGTTTTCCATCTACTATGCAACAAGGGTTTTCCATCTACCATGCAACAAGGGTTTTTCATCTACCATGGAACAAAAGGTTTTCCATCTACCATGCAACAAAAGGTTTTTCATCTACCATGAAACAAAAGGTTTTCCATCTACCATGCAACAAGGGTTTTCCATCTTCCATGCAACAAAAGGTTTTTCATCTACCATGAAAGGTTGTCCATCTACCATGGAACAAAAGGTTTTTCATCTACCATGAAAGGTTGTCCATCTACCATGGAACAAAAGGTTTTCCATCTACCATGCAACAAGGGTTTTCCATCTTACAAAAGGTTGTCTATCTACCATGAAAGGTTTTCCATCTACCATGCAACAAAGGGTTTTCCATCTATCATGTAACACAAGGTTTGCCATCTACCACGCAATATACGGTGTATATTCACCATACTGTGTATGAAGATTTAGTATTGAGGCTTTCAAAGTCTCTCTTCAAACACTTGACAGGCGATGTATTGGACTGATCTAGATGCTAGAAGCCTATACACCGTATTCAATACCTCAAAGAAAACTATATCTCTGCAGATAGTTTGTTTCGCCCTTTCAATGAATTACAAAGAGTCAAGGTCACGAACAAAGTTTTGGGATCTGCAACGTCTAGTGTAAAGTAAGTAACCTGACAATCATGGCCGGCTCTTTGCACTATGGTCCTGAAATAATATTCGCGTGTCGCTGTAAACATTGTATTCAAGGGAGAAAACCCTAGCTTGGAGAGCGGTTTTTGCCTAAAGGGTTATCCCTCTTTAGTCACACTTTTACTAATAATTTCGCCACTAATTTCGTCAATATTTTGATAAAGACAATAATGATGTCTAATTTTAAAATTATTTACGCAATTCTCGGAAAGAACTTTTTTGTTCTTGATTTTAGACAGATCGTACTTACATGAGCATGCCGCTATAGACGACTTTCATCTATTTTGTAAGTTGAGGAAAAACGTACAGTTTAGAGAACCCCCGGCGCATCGCACGTCAGATGGAAGCCCTACCCCCACGAAAGTTCTTGCACCGAACGTCAGCCGAATTCATGCAGTCACAAGGCCGACAGTAAACTTTTAAAAACACCAATAATAACATCAAAACAACTACTATCAGCAAGCAGGTTTCGACTTCGAAAACTTAACACGTACCCTTTAGACCATCCAGACATATACCATTGTATTGCCACTCATAAAAAATTGTACGTTTAAAGTAAAAGTTCATTTTAACATTTTCCTTACACACGGACAAGGGGTTGAATCACTTTTGATCGGGACAAACCACAGCTTGAGGACCAATGTCTGGAAAGTTAAAACGTACACCAGGCCTAAAGTTTAACTGAACTGTTAACTAGTAAAGCAGGAATTACTGTGGTACAGTGGTGTGTGTTTTGTTTTTGGCATAAGAACCATGTGACAAACATATCCTTTAAAGTACGTTTGTATGTATTAATGGGCCTGGGAAAGTTACAAATGGGAAATATGGTGTCATATAAGTAGCATCGTAACACCACTCTCAGTGCAAAAGAGTCATTTATAAACATGCGCTTGATCAGGGAAATATGTACTCAACTGGATGTAAATAGGTATGACATGCTGTTTAATGCATTTACTTGTACAACCAGGGACAATTACTTTTGTCATATGTAAATAGATATGACATGCTGTTTAATGTAATTACTTGTACAACCAGCGACAATTACTTACCTCTGTTATATGTAAATATATATGACATGTTGTTTAATGCAATTTCTTGTACAACCAGGGACAATTACTTACTTCTGATATATGTAAATAGATATGACATGCTGTTTGATGCAATTACTTGTACAACCAGGGACAATTTCTTTTGTCATATGTAAATAGATATGACATGCTGTTTGATGCAATTACTTGTACAACCAGGGACAATTTCTTTTGTCATATGTAAATAGATATGACATGCTGTTTGATGCAATTACTTGTACAACCAGCGACAATTACTTACTTCTGTTATATGTAAATATATATGACATGTTGTTTAATGCAATTACTTGTACAACCAGCGACAATTATTTGCTTGTGTTATATGTAAATATATATAACATGTTGTTTAATGCAATTACTTGTACAACCGCTGCGATTTAAAAAAACAAACAAAAAAAAACAAAACACAAACAACAACAGAATCAGGCATTTGTTTGTTATTTTTAAGAGTGATGTCATTTTCCGCAATACAGGTAAATTGTAGGTACCAAATGATACAAATTTCAAAATTTTCCTGTTATTTCTTAAAAGACTCATCCGACAGATTGGCTTCATCGTTGTTTTGTTATTAATATTCACAGTTTGATAAAACAATTTTTTTTTGTGTAAAAATAAAGCAAATCTAACTGCTGAAGACGAAACGTTAAGAATGTAACACAAATCACAAACAAAAGACAATACAATTTTTAACACCTGGGACTTGGAACGGGGATATGAGGGCCAACTTCCCAACCAGGCCGCCGAACCTGGGATTTGGAACGGGGATATGAGGGCCAACCACCCAAACAGGCCGCCGAACCTGGGACTTGGAACGGGGATATGAGGGCCAACCACCCAAACAGGCCGCCGAACCTGGGACTTGGAACGGAGATGTGAGGGCCAACCACCCAAGAAGGCCGCCGAACCTGGGACTTGGAACGGGGATGTGAGGGCCAACCACCTAAACAGGCCGCCGAACCTGGGACTTGGAACGTGGATATGAGGGCCAACCACCCAAACAGGCAGCCGAACCTGGGACTTGGAACGGGGATATGAGGGCCAACCACCCAAACAGGCCGCCGAACCTGGGACTTGGAACGTGTATGTGAGGGCCAACCACCCAAACAGGCCGCCGAACCTGGGACTTGGAACGTGGATGTGAGGGCCAACCACCCAACCAGGCCGCCGAACCTGGGACTTGGAACGGGGATGTGAGGGCCAACCACCCAACCAGGCCGCCGAACCTGGGACTTGGAACGGGGATATGAGGGCCAACCACCCAACCAGGCCGCCGAACCTGGGACTTGGAACGTGGATATGAGGGCCAACCACCCAAACAGGCCGCCGAACCTGGGACTTGGAACGTGTATGTGAGGGCCAACCACCCAAACAGGCCGCCGAACCTGGGACTTGAAACGGGGATATGAGGGCCAACCACCCAAACAGGCCGCCGAACCTGGGACTTGGAACGGGGATATGAGGGCCAACCACCCAAACAGGCCGCCGAACCTGGGACTTGAAACGGGGATATGAGGGCCAACCACCCAAACAGGCCGCCGAACCTGGGACTTGAAACGGGGATATGAGGGCCAACCACCCAAACAGGCCGCCGAACCTGGGACTTGAAACGGGGATATGAGGGCCAACCACCCAAACAGGCCGCCGAACCTGGGACTTGAAACGGGGATATGAGGGCCAACCGCCCAAACAGGCCGCCGAACCTGGGACTTGAAACGGGGATATAGGGCCAACCACCCAAACAGGCCGCCGAACCTGGGACTTGAAACGGGATATAGGGCCAACCACCAACAACCGCCGTCGAACCTGGGACTTGAAACGGGGAATGAGGGCCAACCGCCCAAAACAGGCCGCCGAACCTGGGACTTGGAACGGGGATATGAGGGCCACCACCCAAACAGGCCGCCGAACCTGGGACTTGGAACGTGGATGTGAGGGCCAACCACCCAACAGGCCGCCGAACCTGGGACTTGAAACGGGGATATGAGGGCCAACCACCCAAACAGTCCGCCGAACCTGGGACTTGAAAACGGGGATATGAGGCCAACCGCCCAACCAGGCCGCCGAACCTGGGACTTGAAACGGGGATATGAGGGCCACCACCCAAACAGGCCGCCGAACCTGGGACTTGGAACGGATATGAGGGCCAACCACCCAAACAGGCCGCCGAACCTGGGACTTGGAACGTGATGTGAGGGCCAACCACCAAAACAGGCCGCCGAACTGGGATGGAACGGGGATATGAGGGCCAACCACCCCAAACAGGCCGCCGAACCTGGGACTTGGAACGGGGATATGAGGGCCACCACCCAAACAGGCCGCCGAACCTGGGACTTGGAAGGGATGTGAGGGCCAACCACCAAAAAGGCAGCCGCCAACCTGGGACTTGAAACGGGGTGAGGGCCAACAACCCAAACAGGCCGCCGAACCTGGGACTTGAAACGGGGATATGAGGGCCAACCACCCACAAACAGGCCGCCGAACCTGGGACTTGGAAACGGGGATGTGAGGGCCAACCCCCAAACAGGCCGCCGAACCTGGGACTTGAACGGGGATGTGAGGGCCAACCACCCAAACAGGCCGCCGAACTGGGACTTGGAAACGGGGATATGAGGGCCAACCACCCAAACAGGCCGCCGAACCTGGGACTTGAAACGGGGATTGAGGGCCAACCAAACAGGCCGCCGAACCTGGGACTTGAAACGGGGATATGAGGGCCAACCACCCAAACAGGCCGCCGAACCTGGGACTTGAAACGGGGATATGAGGGCCAACAACCAAACAGGCCGCCGAACCTGGGACTTGGAACGGGGATGTGAGGGCCAACCGCCCAAACAGGCCGCCGAACCTGGGACTTGAAACGGGGATGTGAGGGCCAACCGCCCAAACAGGCCGCCGAACCTGGGACTTGAAACGGGGATATGAGGGCCAACCACCCAAACAGGCCGCCGAACCTGGGACTTGGAACGTGGATGTGAGGGCCAACCACCCAAACAGGCCGCCGAACCTGGGACTTGAAACGGGGATATGAGGGCCAACCGCCCAAACAGGCCGCCGAACCTGGGATTTGGAACGGGGATATGAGGGCCAACCACTCAAACAGGCCGCCGAACCTGGGACTTGAAACGGGGATATGAGGGCCAACCACCCAAACAGGCCGCCGAACCTGGGACTTGGAACGGGGATATGAGGGCCAACCACCCAAACAGGCCGCCGAACCTGGGATTTGGAACGGGGACGTGAGGGCCAACCACCCAAACAGGCCGCCGAACCTGGGATTTGGAACGGGGATATGAGGGCCAACCACTCAAACAGGCCGCCGAACCTGGGACTTGGAACGTGGATGTGAGGGCCAACCACTCAAACAGGCCGCCGAACCTGGGACTTGGAACGGGGATATGAGGGCCAACCACCCAACCAGGCCGCCGAACCTGGGACTTGGAACGTGGATATGAGGGCCAACCACCCAAACAGGCCGCCGAACCTAAGACTTGGAACGTGTATGTGAGGGCCAACCACCCAAACAGGCCGCCGAACCTGGGACTTGAAACGGGGATATGAGGGCCAACCACCCAAACAGGCCGCCGAACCTGGGACTTGGAACGGGGATATGAGGGCCAACCACCCAAACAGGCCGCCGAACCTGGGACTTGGAACGGGGATATGAGGGCCAACCACCCAAACAGGCCGCCGAACCTGGGATTTGGAACGGGGATGTGAGGGCCAACCACCCATACAGGCCGCCGAACCTGGGATTTGGAACGGGGATATGAGGGCCAACCACCCAAACAGGCCGCCGAACCTGGGACTTGGAACGTGGATGTGAGGGCCAACCACTCAAACAGGCCGCCGAACCTGGGACTTGGAACGTGGATGTGAGGGCCAACCACCCAACCAGGCCGCCGAACCTGGGACTTGGAACGGGGATGTGAGGGTCAACCACCCAAACAGGCCGCCGAACCTGGGACTTGGAACGGGGATATGAGGGCCAACCACCCAAACAGGCCGCCGAACTAGATTTCAAGGACATGCTTGTTTCGTGTTTATTTGGCTTCAGACAATCGGAATGTCTTGACCATTTTGTTACAACAATGTCAAAAATGTTATTTTAACTTTGCTAGTTAAATTGCCGAGTAAGTTTTACTTTTGAACACAAGTGTAAAGAAAGACACGAAGACCTGTTGGGGAAAGTTTGGTTATCTTTTGTTGATACAAGACTACTTTTCAACTTTCTTAGCAAAACATGTCAGACGGGACAACTTATTATAATAAATAAAGAGCTGATCTAACCACATTTTTGAGTTAGTAAAGGACTGATGTGGCTTAAAGGCATCTCGTTAAAAGAATGTTACGTCGACAGTAACTCAATAATCGGGATTAACATAGAAAACGGTTTAACAATAAAGGTATGTTGTTTACTTCTGCATTTGGTTAATACAAAATCAAGCTCTATGGTTTTTTAAAAAAAATTAGAATTTTCCTCTTTTTTGATTATTTGCTTCGATACTATTCAATGATTTTCTTTTTTTAAAGGCTGTATCTGACAATTTGTTTCAGAAGTAACATCGAAGAACATGCTAATACTGTATGGTTACATTGGAGGGTGAGGCTAAAAGAGGCGTGTTGATTAATTTTTTTAATATCTAACTGTTCGATGTTGTCCTGGCTGTTGTGTGTATGTGTGTGTATGTGTGTGTGCGCGCGCGTGTGTGTGTGCGCGCGCGTGTGTCATTTCATTCATCAAAGTCACCGGAAAATAATGTAAAATAAAATGTTGTAAACAGTGAATTCAACAAAAGAAAATGTTTTCGTAATGCAGTTGCACATACGAGTAATTGACAACCTCGGACTGACATTTACACTATGAATTAATAGAACAACTCATTTAGTATTGTATATTTACATATATATTTACAGGTCCTGTTTTAATAAATAAATCATCCTCCAAATCAACCAATCATAAACATTTCTTAATACACTATAATTTACCCATTAATACGTAAGAAAGTTTTCCGAACTGTTGGTCTATGCCTGTCTTTGTTGTCAGTTTCGGTTATTACACGGTTAATTTATACCGATATTGTTTCGTATATATGCTCACTTACTGTGTATGTATTGATGCAAGTATGTACTTCATTGCGCACTTAAGTTGCTATTACTGGTCGTTGGGCCGATGTGAGTAACTTATTTTATCATAAAATATGCATTATAAACTTAGATACCTACAAACATTAACCACGGTCTATGTGCTTGTGCCTCACATATATCAACGGGAATGCTCGATTTTTACACATTGGGAAACTGCATTCGGAGCTCTTCGTCCATTTCTACGAAATAGATCCAGAGAAAGGGCGAGGTGTTCCGAAACTGATTCTATTTTGCGGAAGTTCAACATCCTAGTACTAGGGTATCTTATTCGGTAAACCGCATTCTAAGATTGTTTTTTTTTAATTCCATGTTCCACACAATCATGGCTGTTAACGGGGAGTCTTGTTTACCTCTTTCTATATTTAAACATTTTAAACCTGGGAAGTAAATGTACATGGATTCTCAGTGAGTCCTTACATTTTCATACGTATGTAGCTAGGACTACTTCTCTGTACACTTTGCAAAGTTTGTATTTAGGTAAATACCTAGAACTGCGTGTTAAAGGTGCTACCCAACATTTTGTCGTCATCAAATACACGTAAACCTGGATTGGGGGAATTGGGGCATAATTTCTGCAAAAAGTCAAACCTAAGTTTAACAAAAGATCATTTTTAGTATTGTCTATATTGTAAACCAGTAGAAATTGTTAACTAAATTACTCTACATGCCCATTAAGTTTAAAATTATGAAAAAAATATCATGATTTTGATTTCTGCTAAAAATAGACATCGACGTCAGAGCGGATTACCGGAATGATTATATACGAGGATGTATTATGCTTCACTTTTCAAATAGATTTAGGATTCAATAATCAGCATTTCTGAAGATATTTTCAGGCAACAATAATTGATTTGGTTTTTTGAGAGGGAAAAAAAATCTGGTCCAAACTGCCGGATACCACCTTCAACATGACGGTGGGTGGTCTGTTAGCAACAAAACAATACCACAGTTAGTTCTAGCTTGATCTGAACGATGCATGGAATACGTACGGCTAAATTGGAATTAAGATGCATTTGTTGCAAAATTAAAAGGTACAGTTATGTACTTGCAATATTTATTTTTGAAATTTCTAGACCATGTGAAGCAATTCAACGTTGTCCCGTCTACGTAACTTTTTAGAAACTATTAGGCGATTGCAGTGTTTGCTTTATATTTTGCTTAAATTGTTGTTTTTTGTTGTCTGTTTTGAAATCCTTCTATAATTCCCGTTCTTCCTATGTAAAGGGACTTTACTCTAATTATTAAGACACTACGTTCTTAGCTCCCTTGTGGGTAGGTATTTGGAATATAGTTACTGCAAAAACTTAAGATGTCAACTTTTTAGACTTACAAAAAACAACTTAAGACTGAAACGTGAGCATAAAATGAAATATTATTGAATGAAATACGAATTTATTAAAAAGGTTGAGCGCTTAAAAAAGCAAATTAAAAATAAAATGTAATATATTTCTTTTATAAAGTATATGAAAATACCTTCAAACAAGGGACATAACAAAACAATTTCGTTCATTTCGTCAATGAGGAATATAGTGTCAGACATATACACAATACACGCACATACCTTTCCTAGAGATTTGTAGTTACAGAAAACTGTCGAAGAAATACATAACTTTTTATATCCTAACCACAAAATTTGACTAAACCGAAAGGACAATTTAAATAATTGATCAAAGTAACAAAGGTGTTATCAGACAGTTTGGGCCATTTTTTCTCAAATAACCAAACATTTTATTGTTTCTTGCAAAAGGTCATGCACAATGTTATTAATTAATGCCATAAATTTGTGTGAAAAGTCAAACATAAATCGCCACTCGTCATTGCAAACAGGTATTTTCTATCTTCAGCCACGCTGCAGAGATAGCTACATGTATTTTTAAACCAAGAAAACCACGTGGCAGCTTACTTGCGTTATATCATCTACATTTAGTGTGATTTGTTGCGATTAGTACTGGTTAATAATAGTTAGTGTTGAAAATTGTCCTTATTACGGCTAGAAAATGAGTTTATGTATAAAGTATGCCCAACTTCCCTAAAGCAGAGGTTAGAAATTATTATATGTATTTAATAAAGGCAAATTGTCGGATACCACCATTAAGGAAAAAAGCGAACAAAACATGTTATTTTTCGCCAATTTTATGAGCATGGTTTCGGATATTGACGTTTCTGAGATTGATGTCGTTGATAAATGATAATAGAGTACTACAAATACATTATATAAATAGCAATAAAAGGCAGAGACAACACATGCTGCTTGTGGTGGATAGAGCAGTTAACTTGGAATCCAAGGACTTTGCAAAGGCAGCCAATCAGAAGATTCGTATTTGGATCGTTTAGTGGTCTATATTTAGACTGCGTTACAGGAAATTGGTCAAGTATCACACGTTCCCGAGTAGTTTTATGTATGTTATATATCTAATCTGGCGCCAAGATATATTTTGTAATGTATTTGTAGAGGTACCAACTACTGACTTATGTTTGAAGAATAAATGAGGAGATCTGAGAGGTAGTCATAATTCACTCTCATCTAAACAGGAAATCTTCGTTTATATTGCATCATAACTAAAGGTCTGAAACAATCGCAGATATAAAACACTTTACTTTACTTACCACGTTCGAGTTGAAGTTGGGACAAACAACAGTCTTAAACAGTAGTATGTTAGTTGTGGTTAGGGATTTTACTACAATAATAGCTGGTGTCGCAAAGTTACGCGATATATAGTATTTCATTAATTTGCTTCTTTCGTTTTGTCATTGCGTCGTTTGGACGGGGCATGTTTATCACAGCGTAATATTTACTGCTCTTGATCAACTAAACCTTTGAATCAAAATTTAACTTAAATTACGATGAAGTGGAATGGATCTTGACTCATACCCCACCCCAACCACCAACTTTTCTGGATCCGCCCCCGATCCCACGCAAACTGATTAATGATCAATCAAATATTGAACTAGTGGTCATAAAAAAGATTGCCAAATGTTGTTTATGAATGGACGAATCGGTAAAAATGTATCAAAGTTCAATAAAAATTCGCATTTTCTTATTCATATTTAATTGACGTTGCCCGAATAAAATTGCGAATCATTGAATACTTTCTAATATCAGAATACGACTCAATACACACACGCCATACAAATACAAACACATTGTAGCAACAGCCAACTTTTAAAAATTCTTAGCATCAAGTACACTCTGTCAAATGTATATTAAAGACATTCATACCTTACGTTGATCTGGTTCAACATCAATTTACTTTTAATGATTTTGTTTCTTTCCTCGTCAGTTTTATGTGTTCCTTGAGATTGTATGATAATTCTGTTGCCATGATATATCTTCTTTTATTGGAATTCGTTTAATTGTTACCAGTTGAAATACCAGAGCTTATCTGTACCATTAAATCAATGATCACCCCTCTCTTGCATGGTTATTGTAACAACAACATAGGCATGCGTTTACTTTAATTGTTGTCTGGTTTGAGTGTTGTTTTTTTCCAGCAAAATTTAAAGACATTTTTTGTTGTGTGTGTTTTTTTTCTGTGCGTTTTCCAGTACTTTTATCAATGTTATTTACGGTTTTCGTGTTTTTAACTAAAGACAGGTACATAAATAAAGTTATGGTCACATAATCAGGATGGTTAAACTTTAGTGAATCTATTCACTTTTCCTGTATTCATCAAAGGTGGTGTCCGCCGGTTTGGACCATTTTGTCTCTCATGCAATCAAATAAATTATTTATATTTTTTTCTAACACTCACACAAAAAAATTCGGCAAATTGCCTTTTTCAAGAGTTAAACACAAACAATTGCTCTCTATACATATCTACAAACGTTCATGGGCGCTGCCATGTTAAAAAACACCTTTTAAGTAAATTATTGTTACCTGAAAAGTTCCAGTGAAACGCTGTTAACTGGTGCCTTTCATTAACGTGAAAACTAAAGCATAACAACCGCTTGCTTTTACAAATATGTATTTCCTTTTCGAGCCACGCTGTATTTTTCCCCCAAAACTTAGGAAACCACGTGACCACATTTGAGATCACGTTAAATAATCACCCGGGTAATCAGCTCTGACGTCGATTTTTAACTGAAATCCCTATAATGGTTATTTATAGATTTGGAAATAATGGATAATTAGCACGATATACTTCACGATGTGCAGTGTCTAACACGTGAAGGTATGTTATAACAGCCTTTACTTATATTAAGTATCTGTTTTTGAGACACTCAAAATCGTTGCAACGGGTTTCAACTAATGATTAAAAAAGGTTTCGCCACACGAACCTCAACAGCTTTTGAAAGTTTCTAACTATGCACGCGGAAATTGACGTCCTGTGTATGCGTCAATGATTTTCTAATTGATTCAACAGTGACGCAATAATTAGTGAGCAATTCTCTGTTACCTCCAGGGAATTAAAAATATGGTGTAACATAGTCAGGCACTTTCCTAAAACACTTACAGGTTGTTCCTGTTCTCTTAGATTCGTAGCATTGAGTTCGGATTTTTATTTTAAGGTCTCCTTGCCATATTAACGCAAATCTAAATATTTGTTAAAAAATGACCATGTTCCTAATTAAAAGGTCTATGAATTAGTTTTGAATATGAATATGTATGAGTTGTAGGTGTGTGTGTGGGCAGGAGGGGTGCGTGATTCGGGCATACTTTCTTTATAATTTTTGTCTTTAGTCTCAGTTCAAGTGATTTTATATTAAACACTGTCTCGATTGTTAGACATTGCAAATCTTTCTTTATGTTCATTCTTTTTAAATCTATTAATTGGCACGATGGGGATATCTACGTAACATAAATATGGACGTCCGAACAGATAACCCGGTGAACGATATGATGTGCTCTCAAAAGTATGTATACACGTGCATCTGTTTCGTCTTGGACAAAATTCATTCGTATTGACCATCACCTGTAACCAGAAAGCGTGGTAAAGGTGGTGTCCAATTTATTTTCTCCAACAATCAAATAAATTATTGTTACCTAAAAAGACTCTCGAAATACTGTTTAATGATGTTCTACATCATACCACCCCACTTGTCATTACAAAGACGTATTTCCTATCCGAGCCATGCTGCACAGTTAGCTATTTTAAAAATAACAAAACCACGTGACCACTTACTTTTGAGATCACTCAACAGACATATTCGCGTTATCACATCGATATCTATTTTCAGCTGAAATCTCCACCGTGCCTTTTCAAAGATTGGGAAATAATGGACATTTAAAGCGATGTATTTGACGATCGGAACTGTCAACACTTAAGGTAGTACGACTTAACTGCATACGACGTAAGCTATAGAAGAAGTAAGCTGCATACGGCGTAAGCTGTGTACAGTGTTAGCTATATAAGACGCAATTTGTATACGGCGTAAGCTTATACAATGTAAGATCTAAGAAGTAAGCTGTATATGGCGTAAGCTGTATACGACGTAAGCTAAATAAGACACAAGCTGTGTACATGTATACGACGTAAGAAAAATAAGACGTTAGGTTTATACGGCGTAAGCTGCATACGACGTAAGCTGTGTACGACGTAATCTGTATACGGCGTAGGCTGTAAACGACATAAGCTGTAAACGACGCAAGCTTTATACGGCATAAGCTGTATACGGCGTAAGCTTTATACGACATAAGCTGTATACGGCGTTAGCTGTAAACGACGTAAGCTTTACTCGATGTA
>CM017558.1:67259819-67292319 GCA_007844125.1 Sinonovacula constricta | reverse complement strand
TGAACGATAGATCGTGATCTCAGTCCTTACCATACTGCACTATTACCAAGTATTAGAAAATATTACATTTTGACGATGACATGCAAATATATCATGATATATTTCTAGTGACCGTGTAGCAAACAGTGCAGATTCCTATTAGAAAGATACGAATGGGAGCCGGTGATCAGTCTAAATCTTCACTGTAAGCTTAAGGTAAACTCAGACTAGGAGATGGGGTTGGGGAGATGGTGAATGATGAGAAAACATGATCAAGGTTTCAACTTCACTCGGAACATTTACTTAATCGGTTTCTGACTCAAAACTAAAAACATTTTACATTGTCTCCAATTCAGTTGGAAGGTGTTTTGCTTTAGAAATAAATCGCAGCGACACTGTTAGGGTCATTATCGAGACAGCTATTTTGGTGGAGTAACATCTCAGGCATATATCTGCGTAGAACACCGGCTCACCGCAGTTCAGATGAAATAACTTCCAACATTAAGTCCTCCGCCCCGACCGGGACTCGAACCTGCGCAATGTTAGGAGAACAATCAAAGGAGTTATAAGTCGGCAAATGTACCACTAAGCCACGTGCGCCCCTTTTCTTTAAAGTCTTTAGATACACTTTCATCTTCAATAAAATAACAGTTTCAAAGAGGAAAACTTGGCTTCTTTTAATGTGTACTCACTACAATGTAATCATGAAGATGCTGATGTAAATGTTTTAAGCTTTTTTGTTCCTTTTCTAGTTCGGGCTTAGTAGGTCCAGTACAGGATCAATGACTCGTGTGATTCCCACAAAAACAAGCATCTACGTTCTGAAGGTCGAATGCGGTAGGTCACACAACTCTGATTGGCTATTCTGACTCTGTTGATGATCTTTGAGATGGTCCTGCTTCATTGAAACTTTGGCCATAAATTCCTTGGGAAAACAGGAGAAACTGACAGAGGATAGCGTTTGGTAGCAGATCTGGGGTGTGGCCGTCCGCTTAAAAGCCGAATGGCGCGGTTGCTTCTAACAACAGAGAACGGATTACAGTTCCTGACTGTTTATTGACTTACCGTCTGCTGAAATGACTCATACAGGTAGGTCTATCAGGCACAAGGATCGGTCCATGATCTTGGAGATGGTGTTGATAGGAAGTAGTTGTCTAGTAGCTAAATATACTGCTGGGGCTTATGGTTGATGAATTACTACTGAACAACGAGTACTGTTTTTGTGTTTTTTATTTGATGTAGGTTAACACATGATTTTCACTGAGACATAGGGAAATGAATCATCGGCACGATTTAAACTTTCTAAAATAAGAATATTTATGTATTTCGTTGTTATTGTTATTAATGCGGTAAATGGCTAATAATATAACCTCGAGA
The DNA here is from genome assembly GCA_007844125.1 of Sinonovacula constricta. NCBI lineage: Eukaryota > Metazoa > Mollusca > Bivalvia > Cardiida > Solecurtidae > Sinonovacula > Sinonovacula constricta. The sequence goes on along the minus strand of CM017558.1, from coordinate 67,290,963 downwards.
ACTTAGATTGCAATTGCTGACAGCTGTGTCAATTTATTGCATTAATCCAGTGTCCAACAGAGATATATTGAGGTTTTGTGACGATTGAAGGTCGAATAAATCGGTGTTGTTAATTTCTTATCTTGCAGGCTACACAGCATCGTTTAACGTTTTGTCCTACTACTGTAAAATTTATAATACTAAATATATTTTCTATTGGTATATCCAGACAGGAAAATGTTGCTGCAACAATAAAAAAAGTCCTTCATTTTTTTTTACCTCGCACCGACACACTTATGGCCATATTAATGACACCTTTATTTGATATTTGGTGGAGAAAGAACCCAGACTTATATCTGGGTAGAACCGCCGGCGCACCGCGGGTCAGCTGGAAGACTTCCTCACATAAAAATTCTCTCCACGAACGGGACTCGAACCCTGGCGAGAGGGGGTGATAAGTTACTTGTTGACTACACTAACCGCTCGGCGATGGCCGCCACGCCCACTTACCTGAAGCATAACACAATACAGTATTTTAGTCATTTATTGATTCATGTAAAACTATCATATGGCATTTGCAAATGTCCATTTTGTCAGCAACACGTGACTTTACGTCCTGCTCCCGATATAATTAAATCAGTTTGTATCAAGCGTACCTCGATTACGCCCACCGATGTGTGCTTTGACTCGTTAAAGACTGTCAACATTCATCTAGTGTTTTATCTTAGGTATATTTCTTTATTCATTCCGATGCTGATTGGTGTCGCTTTACTTAACATTCTACAGCTGCATCGTATTAACATGTTTAGAAAACATTAAGCAATTATCCATTGATTAGAGACAATCCAGACTAACTCGGTCGAACCGTCTGGCAAATATATATCTTTATAGTCATCCTTACTGAAATAGAGCAATGCCGAAAGTTACTAATCTTTCTATCCTATAAGTTTGGGTCCTCGGCCATGCTAAGACGTCTGATTCGATAAATAGTGATAAGAATTAAAGTTAGACCAATGATCCGATAAGTTAAATGTAAAATAAAAATTAAACTTTGACCAATCGGATGCTAGAGAGTGACCCTTTATTTGAACTTTGACCAATCGGATGCTAAAGGGTGACCTTTCATTTAAACTTTGACCAATCGGATGCTGGAGGGTGACTTTTTTTCATTTGAACTTTGACCAATCGGATGCTGGAGGGTGACTTTTCATTTGAACTTTGACCAATCGGATGCTAGAGGGTGACCTTTCATTTGAACTTTGACCAATCGGATGCTAGAGGGTGATCTTTTATTTGAACTTTGACCAATCAGATGCTAGTGGGTGACCTTCCATTTTAACTTTGACCAATTGGATGCTAGTGGGTGACCTTCCATTTAAACTTTGACCAATTGGATGCTAGTGTGTGACCTTTCATTTGAACTTTGACCAACTGGATGCTAGTGTGTGACCTTTCATTTGAACTTTGACCAATCAGATGCTAGAGGGGGACCTTTCAGACTCTCAGGCTGGGCCCAAGGTTATAAAACGTTGAGCTCGAGTCTGAGACCAGCCCTAGGCATCTCATTGGTCATTAGAACCAAAATCTGACCAATCACATGCTTGGGAACAATCTCAGACCTACGCTCAAACTTTTATAAGCTCAGTCTCCAGTCATCTGGAATCAGGGTTTCTGAAGTTTGATAAAAAAAGTCCTCAATCCATTCATTACCAGAGTGAAGCTAGATAGACAGCAAGGACGTGAGTGCCTCAAATTAAAGACAGAGAATTCACAGAGTAAAACAACAAATAACAGCGCATGATCGAGACCATCATTTTTGTTGTTGTGTGACCTTGACGTACGTCATTGTCATAAATATTCAAACGTTTGACTGTTTTTAAGGATTACGCAGGTATAATTTGTCTCAAGGGGCCATATATTATATGTATATATATAAATACAAGTACATGCACCCTGACGAGACATGGACGGCTCTAAATTTATGAGTCGTTTTTCTAAATTACCTGTATTCTTAGAATTAATTAATTAAATAAAAGTTAATTAAACAAATAACTTGTGAAACGTTGGCATAAACAAGTGCAATCCGCTGTATAAATACATATTTAATTTATAAACGTAGCCAAAGTCCAATTATTTTCTTGTTAAGAGATTAAGCAGAACTCATTTATTTCCCTTCAAGAAAATATAAAACTGTCACGATGAACTTTAAATCACGTCGTTAATCATGTTAAATGCGTTGAAACCGTCATTAAATAACTGACGCATGCCGTCTTCAGCTCTGCGTAAGCGCATATATGTAAATGTTCACTTCCTCTGATACCTGTCTGATAGCGCTGTAGGCAAAAATATTACCAACGAATGAATGAATGTATGATTATGCCGATGACGTGAGATATAATGTATTTTTAGACCCAGGAGTAGAAAATGACAAAATGAGTGGCATGTTAAAAATGATGATCCATGAACGACGAAAGAGAACGCCACGTAGAAGACCGACGAGAAAACGGAATTCTCACGGATATATTTAACAAGTGTATGCACTTAAATGAGTAAACATATGCATTTTCTTATGTAACAATAATTGACAAGCAATGATAAAGAGGTTAACTAAGCCAACGGTGAATTAAAACAATAATACCGCTGGCGGGAATGTTTTACTAGGACAGTTGAAAAAGGTCTGGGGTTAAAAAATTAAACAAAAAACTAATTTATCGATTAAATTTCGTATTTGATAACATCAAATAAAAGAAAGAAATAATGTACCAAGGCCAAAAATATTTTGTAGGATTCGAGCCAGTGATGTCTTGTATGGCACCAATGGTTCTTCTTACTGCACCATTGAGCCCTGGTACATGATTGTTTTATGTTGGTTTATTGACCATTGTGTCCGTTGCAATGTTTACATGCAAATTTTAACTAAACCATTGCCATGATTTTTTTTCGGCAGAGGTAGGGCGGGAGTGTATGGGTGGGAGTGTGTGGGTGGGAGTGTGTGGGTTGGAGTGTGTGGGTGGTGTTAAACTGTTTTTATCATTTAGTTTTGATTAAAGTCGGCCTTAATGAAGTGTGAATCGCTTTTGTTTGGGTCAGGCTTCTGCGCAATACACTCCTTCTTTTGAATTGTTCTAAACTTTTTTTCATTATAATTTGGAGATATTATGTCTTTAATATTAGAACGAAATCAATTATAAGTCCTTATGGCTGTATGTTTGTTATAAAATCCCAATTCCCAGGAAACTACAACTTCAAATGGTGTTATTATTTATAATTGTAAGTGATTCGAACTATCTAGGGTAGTCAGCTGTTGTTTAGTCAATAGCAAGGCAGAATTAAGAGAAGCAAAGTTAAGATAAATAAACTTATACATAATTAAGTATTGATTTTCTCATTAAAGGTAATCAATCCCAGATGTAGTGTTGTTAATCCATTTTGGTAAATGACTTCAAAGGAAGAGTCGGATGTGGCATTTCCTTAGTAACTTGTATCTACAGTAACAGATCATTAGTGTGGGTTGGTAACAGGCTTTCACTAATGCTCATCTTACACTTTGTTTACATGAAGATATACACAGGTAAACACTTATTGTTGAAAGTATGTTAATATATGTTATAACATGTTATAACATGTGTTACATGCTAACACTATTTTATGCACGTGTTTTGTGCTAGTTATGTTTATATTTTCAAATTATTATTAATATGAAAAAAATAAATAAATGTCGATATGTTATTAAACAGGAAATTGTATTTACTGTAAATATGAAAGTGATCTTCGGTTGTGCAGTTCCAGTTATATTTGCCTAAAATGAAGAACGTTTTAATATAAAATGGCAATTACGGCATGTGTGAGAGGTGCCTAAGTGTAGCTTTGTATATACTCATCAGATGTTACTAAATGAAAACTGACATTGGATACTAGCTGCACTTATTTTGTTAAAGATTCTTTTTAATTAGAATTTCTGCTAAATTGTTTTCAATTAAATAGAAAATTACACAATGGTGTAATTTAAATATAATTCCTCATTATTCATTACGGAAAATAAAAATACCAATTTCGTAATCTCATATTGATATTTAACACGTAACGAACATTCTCATTAAAAGGACCTGTTGTTCTCCATACATTTATTAGATGTATAAACGTAACGACATTAAATGAAGAACAGCAGACAAAAACACAGTTCCACGTAATATCGCGTATACGAGCTGACATGAGCTTTATTCGTTGGTTGACAATATATACAATTTACGATGAGCTATCTGAGTTGATTGACCACTTAAACTGCTAACAAGGAGCTATAATCGCGGATTGACAACATATACAGCTTTTGATAAGCAATATTCGTGGGTTTAAACGATATAAGCTTACAGAGAGCTTTATTCGTCAGTTCACAACGTATCAAGCTACGGTGAAATAGATAAGTTGGTTGACAATGTATACATCTAACATGAACTAAAATAGTTGGTTGATACTGTATACAGCTACAGGAGAACTAATTGAGTTGGTTGACAATGTTTATAGCTTAGGCTGAGCTATATTGGTTAGCAGAAAATACTTACAGATATTCGTTAGGTTAAGTGTACAACTTAAACTGAGCTATGTCAGTTTGAAAGACAATGTGTACAGCTTGCACCGAGCTACAGTTACCAGTTTCACTGGTTAACAATGTATCTTGCTTACGTTGAGTTTATTTGTTGAAGCTGTATGCAGTGGGCAATAGAATTCACATATGCAATACTAGTATGTCATTCTTCTTATATATTATACACGCTGTGTGACCAGTACCTGTATTCAACAACGTAATTATCCTTGATATTGTCCATCGTCCATGTTTTTCATCTTTTGAAAACTACTGCAAAATGTATAACCACGTGTTTGTATCATGTAGTTTTCTTATCAGACGCTTAGCACTTTTCCAACTGAAGTATAGCAATTTATAATTTACCATACAAAAGGCGTGGTAACAATGCGAGTTTAAAGCAAACCCGTAGTATAGATAAATGTTTCAACATAGTCGAACATTGAAAGCGACATACCGTCAAGTGCTTGGTAGGAAACGAAACACAAGTGCTGAAAGGTCCTTCATGCATGTCTTCATGCCTTGATATCTTCCTGTTAAGGATTGGTTACAGAATTTAAGTCACGATATCTTATTTTAGACCATAGTTAAAAGGGCGGTGTCAGTGATAAAAACAACTGTTGTTTGCGTACTACGGAAATTATAATACCAGGCTTATTCATCCACGGCATCTGCTATGTCTGGATGCTCGTTTCGGGTCGAAAAGTACTATCATACAGGGAATTTTGTTCAAAGACATTTTTATTGAAAACCAATTTTGTAAAACGGTGCTAATAAAAATGTTAGGAAATGGTTTCATATAGATAAATGTATAATCCCCAGCTTTCCCTTATTTTTGTCTGCTTTTTTGTTTTTGTTTTGTTTGTTTTTGTATTTGGGGGATTTAGGGCCGTAACGGCCGCCAAGGTCATTTAACAATATAGTCCAAACTTGGTTCGATTTTTACAATTGTAGCTTAACTAATAATTACGCATTTCATGACTAAGAAACCTGCAGTATTTATGTCATTGTAATCATAATCAATTACTCATTGAAATTTTCTGATGACCCAAACGCATGTGATTTCTTGAATAATTAATTTATTAACTTTTCTACCTGTTTGGGAGCTGTTTAATCCATTTATACAATTTGCTGCTTAATTTCTACAAATATGTCATTGTTAGCAAATATTGAACATAAAGTATGGATCAACAACAACTTATTAGCAATTATACAATGTACTTTCACCGTCTTACAAACTAAACTGGTGGTGGGGGTATAAATCAAAATCCATTCAACTTTATCGCAGTAAATACTCTCTCTCTCTCTCTGTGTCTGTCTCTCTTTCTCTCTGTGTGTCTGTCTGTCTGTCTCTCTCTCTGTCTGTCTGTCTCTCTTTCTCTCTTACTTTCTGTCTCTCTCTGTCTCTCTCTGTCTCTCTGTCTCTCCCTCTCTGTATCTCCCTCTCTGTCCGTCTGTCTGCCCCTCTCTCTCTGTCTCTCTCTCTGTCTCTCTCTCTGTCTCTCACTCTGTCTCTCTGTCTCTGTCGGTCTCTGTCTGTCTCTCTCTGTCTGTCTGTCTGTCTGTCTGTCTGTCTGTCTGTCTGTCTGTCTGTCTGTCTGTCTGTCTGTCTGTCTGTCTGTCTGTCTCTGTCTGTCTCTCTCTCTCTCTCTGTCTGTCTCTGTCTGTCTGTCTCTCTCTCTCTCTCTGTCTGTCTCTGTCTGTCTCTCTGTCTCTCTGTCTCTGTCTGTCTGCTGTCGTCTGTCTGTCTCTCTCTGTCTGTCTGTCTCTCTCTCTCTCGTCTCTCTCTCTCTCTCTCTCCTCTCTCTCTCTCTCTCTCTCTCTCTCTCTCTCTCTCTCTCTCTCTCTCTCTCTCTCTCTCTCTCTCTCTCTATATATATATAGATATATATATATATAATATATATATATAGATATATATATATATATATATATATAATATATATATATATATAATATATATATATAAACGCTTACTATTTTTTAAGCTTACGCTTCTGTGTTTTCACAACTCTTCTCTTTAAGCTGTTAGGGGAGGGTGCATCCCCAACCCCCTGGATCCCTCACTGAACTGCTTGAGCAAACATGCAGATATATAATTAAACAACTACACATACATGTGTGCAATTTGCACATGTAAGCTTAACTCGTCTTGATTTTAACAACAAATAGGATTATAAAGATCACAAATGGCAAAAACAGAAAATTGGCAGATAGCAGACTACATAAGGAGTCAGGTTGCGGTTACTGATAATTGAACAAAGATATGATAAATCTGCCATGTCGGTGTATGGTGGTGTACTGGCACGATTTGGAGGGGAAAGTGAAATTTGTTTAACTTCGATGACCTTCTCCGGTGTGTCTGACTCATACAGTTTATTGCTTCGGTTGACAAACAACTCTGATATAACTTAGCTTCAATTAGCATAATACATGTCTGGTACTATATTAAATGAACTACATGAGTCAGTGGCCACAAGGTACCATGTACATGCTTGTAAATTGTATGAACTATATAAACTTTTATAACAGACCGACTGCTTTATGTTTTTATTAAAAGTATAAAGTCGGATTAGTTTTAAATTTGTTTATAGTACTAACTAATCCTTCTATATACATGTAGTTGCATTCCCGGTGTGTTGATACAAAATGCACAGTTTGCGTTGATGTATTATATTCAATCCAATCATAACTCAATTAAAATTATTTGTTTTACATAACAAACCACAGCATAAAAAGAAGCTTTATAATGTTTGGTTGCCAGGTAAGTGTTATTTGACTCATGACTTCATGCGTTTAAAGTAAATGCGATACTTTTTTATATATTTTCTTCCACACAATGTCACATTGTTGACTAAAATTTTTAAATTAGACGTTAAACCCAACAAAGTAAACATTTGTTTATCGACATGGGACGATATGTCCTTGGTGTATGTTTGTGATAGCTTAATACAGCTTGCACTTACACAACTAGAGTGTACCAGTGTACTTTTAGGCGGCGTTATCTGTGTGGATCTGTGAAAGGATACGTAACAAAAAATGGCCGGATCTTGAATCTGAATTAGACCCTTATCACGCTTGCTTGTTAATAACTGAAGCAGTTTCAGGCAGATGTAACAAGACATATTACTAAAATTCAGCAACAAAACGTTCAGATCCTGACCAAACAGCTCCATATGAGAACTGCCTGACCTGGATCTACACTGTTTTCCTAAGACTGATCAATTCATGCTTACCAGGCGTAACTATAGATAGACACTAGATAGAACTACCAGGGCTTGTGCTAGGAGTGGCATGACAGCAAATATTGCGTAACATTAGACAAACATAATTTGAAAACTGATATTGTCTTCAAGTCGTCTATAAATGAATGCGCAGACAGCACAGTCTCGTAACAAAATCAGCACAGAGAAACTAGGACACTGGTTCAGTTTACGTATTTCTGTCATTAAGTTTTAGAAGATGCAATTTGTATAATTAAACAGTTATTTTTATTGTGACAGCAGAAATCGGATATGGACACGAAAGTTGAAACATGAATTTGGTCACGTCTCACGGAAACGGGTTTAGGCACTATTGTACAGATACCTGTAATATGTGTCTGTCTGTAAAAAGAATTCAATTCCGTTTTCAGGCGTATTTAAAAGGAGGTATCCAGCCATGTGTCTATATCTAATACATGCAACGACATCCACTAATATTCTTAAGGAATTTGCACAAACTTGCTATACAAGTTTATTTTTATTTTAAAAAAGTTTGTTTTATAACATTCCCCAATCGTGAAATGTATAAATATAAATCTGTTATTTCTACCTAAATAAGAAAGATGGAGACTTCAGCTTCATTAGGTATCAGTGTGAGACCTGATTACTCGGATTATTATGTAAGGTGATATCAAAAGTAAGTGGTCACGTGGTTTTTTTAGTTTAAATATAGCCAAATGTGCAGCGTAGCTCTGATAGGAAATATGTTTTAGTAATGACAGGTGGGATGTTGTGCTTGACTTTTCCCATGGATGTAGAGCACCAATGGACAGTAATTCGCGAGAACTACTCAGCTAATCCAAATTCAATTGGTTGCATGAGAGAATCGGGATGGGATTTGCCGGCATTTTTGCCGAAACTTTGCAGCGACATTTCTCTCATTATAGCACAAGGGCACTTATGAGGTGCCCTGGGACTGAACCCGGCCGGTCCATTATACTGACACCGACGAGTCAGGCGTAAAGCTATCCCCTTAACCCTGAGCGTTAGGAGGGAAGCCACTACTACCAACTGTAAAGTCTTTGGTTTGACTCGGACGGGGTTTGAACCCGCGACCTCCCGATCCGCAAGCCGACGCTCTACCAAATGAGCTATTGCGACCGGTTAGAAAAAAAAAGAATGTTTCCAAGTGTCGGATACCACCTTTAATGTTAAGGTGTGGCATCTTTGCGATCATGTTGTAACACTATACACATGGACTTTCTAACCTTAATCAAGATCGATCTATGCATTCAGACTAACTTCATACATGGAACAGTAACTTTCTTTTCTGCAGTTGCCGGCGTATTTTGGCATACACAACAAGGAATGGATGGAGTGAAGTAATTAGGACCGTATACGAAATAGAAGAAATATGGGAAATTTTATCCTTTTACTATTTTTATTGTCAGTTCCAATGTTCAATATTGAACTTTATTTTATGTCAACGCAAGTTCGACATTGAACTTCATTATGTTTCAATGCAAGTTCGGCAATGAACTTCATTATGTTTCAATGCAAGTTCAGCAATGAACTTCATTATGTTTCAATGCAAGTTCGGCCGCGGACTTTATTTTGTTTCAATGCAAGTTCGGCAATGAACTTCATTATGTTTCAATGCAAGTTCGGCAATGAACTTCATTATGTTTCAATGCAAGTTCGGCAATGAACTTCATTATGTTTCAATGCAAGTTCGGCAATGAACTTCATTTTGTTTAAATGCAAGTTAGGCAACGAACTTTATTTTGCTGCAATGCAAGTTCAACATTGAACTTTATCTAGTTTCAATGCAAATCGGCCACGGATTTTATTTTGATCCAATGTACGTTAGACAATGCACCTTATTTAGTTTTTCAATGCACGTTCGGTAATACACTTTATTTAGTTCCGATGCAAACCCTGCAAAGATTGTATTTAGTTCCTATGAAAAGTCTTTTGGTGAATTTATGTTAGTTTGGAAACTTCCGTCAGAAAATATCATCTGAAAAATATCGACTTAAAATAGTAACTTTATAAACTATGAATAGAAAGCAAGAAAATTGCAAAAACGATTAAATAAAGTTATTTTGAAGTTTATAGACGCACATAAAACAGATTGTAATTATTTTGGCACGAACGCAGGGGTAAATTGAACAGGGAAACTAAATTACCACAAATTCGCTCGATCCCGATGCCGTTTTGTCTGGGAGTGTCGGGCCAGAATCTGCATCATTTGCTGCTTTTTAACGTTTTCGAAAATATAAGCATAGGCCTAATAAATCGTAATTTCAGGTATTATACAAAACTTTAAACGATGTTTAAACTTATATCAAGGGACAGCTGCGGTCTCGCCTATTTGTAACTCATGTGACTCCATGGGCTCCCACCTCGTGAGTTCGAGTCACGGTCGTGGTGAGAACTTTCACAATACACTCAACCACTAAACCATTGGTGTCCTACATACATATAAGAGTAAATAATCTTGAAAATGTCAGTATGTAGACATTTATTTACAAGAATACCAAACTGTTGACAACCATACATACTGATTCAAAAGATCAACGTTCGTTTTGATCCCCATCATGTCAAAGATCTGGGTGTGAAGGACACAGCTAATCATACATCTGTTTTGTTTTTTGTTTGTTCCATATTTGTGACATCTCACGCCATTATGATTGCGACGTCCAACTAATTATTGGTATAGGAAAATGGAAGAGTCCCCAGTCGAATGCTGAAAAGAAGACATCACGTGAAAGTTCTCGACCCCACCCGGACTCGAACCCAAACGTTGAGAGGCTAAAGAAGTACAAGTAACTTCTCCGCCACGGTCGCCCCTTATACACGATTTGTTCTGTGGATCGTAGAAACCTGGTACATGGTAGCTTGTTGTTTATTTATTATACTCTACTGTATACTCTATTATACACCCCCACCCCACACACACACTGACACTAACCACAATATGTAAAGTAACCTTTGCATGTAGCTGTTAACAACAACGCAGATTTTAAATTCATGCTAAATAAAGTAGCGTGATATGGGTTCAAGGTAAGATGTCTGTGTTCACAATGGGATCCTGCATCCTTCACTAAACCTGGCCAACTCCGACCCAGCAGTCATATTCAGGATGCAGACTCCTACACCAGGCAAAACCGAACCGGATCTCAGCGGCCTTATGGCAACTATTCATTATGATGTTAATATGGGATCTAATATTTTGCAAATTGACAACAAACAAATGTATTTGCATTTTACTCCTCACTGCCTTCGTCGTAAACTTGTTCTATGTTCTATATTGTTACTTCTTATTTCGCATGTATATTTGTGCAGAGTGAACGACTACACCGTTTAGTGGTCGTACTTGTTTCTCACGGCAGTGTTGTTTTACCGCTTAATGAGACTTGTTGACATAAGATCTACCTGATTATTGTTTTTCGTAATTAACCGTGTTTTCTCAGAAAACTGTCGACCGCATTTGCTGTGCGGGAGGGACGAAAAGAGGGGGGGAGGGGAAGGAGGAGGAGGGGGAGGAGGAGGAGCCAGAAGAAGAACAACAACAAGAGGAACAAGAAGAAGAAGAAGAAGAAGAAGAAGAAGAAGAAGAAGAAGAAGAAGAAGAAGAAGGGAGGAAAAGGAAGGAAGGGAGGAAGGGAGCAGGAGGAGAGGAGCAGCAGCAGCATCAGAGCAGCAGCAGCAGCAGCAGCAGCAGCAGCAGCAAGCAGCACCACCAGCCTCCTCCGCAACATCGTCATCATCGTCATCATCATCATCATCATCACCATCATCATCATCATCATCATCTTCTTCATCATCACCACCAACACCACCAACACATTCATCAATATCACCATCATCATCATTTATCTTCACTAGCAGCAGCAGCAGCAGCAGCAGCAGCAGCAGCAGCAGCATCTTCATTATCAGATGGCGAAGAAAAGAAAGAAAAGAAGAAGGAAGGAAAGAATGAGAATGGAAAGAAGATAATAAAAAAGTAAAAGAAAAAGGAAACCTTTAAAATTCTGCAGATATATTTTGTGGACGATGTATAAGGTGGAAGAAACAACATATATAATTTACAATAGTTTATTCATGTCTTTATTGTACAATTTCTCATTTCTAACACATTTTGTAGCATTTCATATCAAGAATCACTCAGCCGATTAACATAAAGTGCAGATTGTCTGACTGACTCACTGTGTTTTATAAGCCATGACGAATAGGCCTGATTTAATATCCGTATGAGTAAACCTCGATTGTCAAGGCTAACAAGCCTGTGAAATGTCAACAAATACTGAACCTACTTAACCCTTAACATTCTACAGTTGTAAATATTCATTATTAAATAATTTGGTGATTTGCTAACATACGCATAAAAAGGTAACCTGACATATTGATCTAACACATTGGACACATTGCTGCAAATAGTGCCGATCACGGTCAAACAACTCCCAGCGGAAGGATCTGATTAGGATCTACACTATTGGCCTAAGTGTGATCAGTTTGTATTGAACAAGATAGGAGGTTTCATCAAATGTCAAATAATTATAATAATACATACTTAATGTTAAAAAACATTAATATATTATATAAAAACGACCATCTGGTACTTGTTTTCAAACAATTATCTGTACATTTTGACAAAACTATTAATTAGTCTTAGTGTTAACAGCCTAATTAAAGACTTATCATGAAAAGCATCATCCATTATGGTTCATATTCAACATCAAAAATATCAAAACATCGCACTGTCTGTAGTGTGCAAGTTATTTATAAGAAGCAGTAAATAAAAATATATTTTTTCCTTGATATCAAATAATTAATTTAAAATATTGACAGTGCCAATTTACGTCATATGGAGACCATGTAAATAAAATATCAAGACAATGCAAATGTCAACAACCCAGGTAAGTTGAATATCCGGAAAATATTGTCATCAAACATGTTATTCAAGTCTTTATGTAAATAAAATGTTATTCATATTAAACTCGTATTGAAAAAAATATAATCACTTTTTTGAATAGGATAAAATTCCAATATTTCAAAAACATGTTTTCGTATCGTTTCATTTCAATAAGTTAAAGCTTATGCAAGAAATTGATTTACAAATCAATAACATTTTCGATTGCATTAATAATTCATCCATTGGCTTCCCGCCAGCCATGGTTATCAACGTAAACATCCCTCGTCTGATGGTAGTCGTATGACGCATTTCACGCCCAGGTAGATCGTCTGCAGTTGGATTAGGAAGGGTCGCCCAGTTCACTCCGAGGATAGTTGGAGCGAGTTTTTGACTCAGCCTGACCTCGATCCGAATTCACCCCTTGGAGATTAAGCTCTGACGTTCGCCTCCCAAATAGTAAATACTGTCAGGTAAACATGATTTAAAAGTTCCACTCGCTGAACTGCAGAATTCCCCAAGGGGGTGATATAAGCGTACAATGGGATTCACGATAGTACGTCAAACAATGTATGTAGTCAACCATGTTGCCGATTCCATTATCTCTCATTCTATATGGCATAAACAGACGACAACGTGGTAGGTACCTAGGAACCACGTGGTGGCCTCTTCTGATTTGTCACTTGTCTCCACCCGTAAAGTACATTTCTTGTCTCCATGGCAAGAATAAAGTAATTTTCTGAGTCTAATCAACATGGACACATAGAAAAATGAGCGTAACTTAACTCAAATTAAATCGCTGTCTCAAAGTTGTGCTCAATCTCGAATCAGTCTGTCCATCAGGCCGTTGACACAGAATTTAGAAGATGAATTTTCCTTGGCACCAGACTCGAACCTCCCGCCTCTCAAATGAATTGGTCCCGTACGATGCCCATCGAAGTCCTCTTTCAAGGACCGAGACGCCATTGATAAGACTTCGGTTTCCCGAAATTTCGAACCTCAAATCTCAGCTCGAACTTGTAAGTTGGAGATTAGAAGTCCATACACGAAGCCCACCAACCAGTTTAACGTCTCCAACAACATCGATCTCGAATTTAATGGACTGAATCAGGTACTCGATTCCCAATACTCGAACCGGTGTCTGGAAAGCGCACGAGCACGACATTCAGCATGAAGATGGATATGAGAGTCCATCAAGTAATGAAGAGAAAATCGTCACAGACGATTCATGCTCACCAGCAATCCTCGTCGGATTCCTCGGTCTCCTCGGTGAGTGTCGGCATCAGAGGCGAACGTGGGATCACCGGCGACAGGTTTGGCGACATTGGGATCTTGGAGCTGGGTGAAGACGACAGCAGCTGCGGCTGTAGGGCCTGGAACCAGTCGTCGGCCTCCTGCCGGCTAGATGTCTCGAACTGGACACCCGTGCCCTCGAAATCATTAAGTGTGACACGGATTTGTGTCACCTTTCCATCCTCTGTTACGTCCACTAGACAGTTCTTTAGACTAATATAACCGCTCTGTAAACTGTATTTCTGGTCCCTGTACAAGACCAGGTAGTGCTCGAAGCAGCTCCTGTATACTCGGACGAACACCTGGATACGTACAGATCGTCCCTTGTGTTTCTGTAGCAGACACAGCCGACCACACTTAATCTCTGAGCCATTTTCACTCGTAAAGTCGTTGTTTAACATATCTGTACGAATACTGTCAGCAATAATATTCTTCATCTTCTGTATGTTCAGACAATACCGATGATCCAGCTTTGAACACACTGTAAAGTTCTAACCACTTTCAGATTTTATTAATTCCGAATTTTACTTTTCCGTTTCAACAAGTTGACAAAATGAATGCCAGTGAAGATTTTGATATCTTCTCAGCGTTGTAGTGTTTATATACTCGACAGCAGACGAAACTCATGTACCTACCTGCCTCAGGTGTTCTACCGCTCATCCAATGGCTGTCAAGCACTTGCGTGATTACGTGATCCGATTGGCTGTAGCCGGTATGATTAATACTCGACTTATACTACTACAGCACAACAATCTTCACTTAGTCGTTTAGCGCATTTGTAGACTAACGGCGTAATGGTACAAACTAGGAGAGTTACAATCGGTTAACTTAGACATTTTCTACGTTGACATTAACTCATTCGAAGAATGCGGTGTCAGAATGAAAATTAAGTACATTTTTGCTGTTTCTTATTACAATAAGCATTTCTGTAGCTCATGAAATTTTAACAAGCGGAGTTATAAAATTATACATTGATATAATAGAGGTCGTGTCAGATGATCCAAACTGAACACTTCGAGGAAAACTGGTGATATTGTCATTATTAGATATGGTCCGTAATAGCTATGGCAAGTAATACGTATGGTCAGTAATAGATATGGTCATTATTAGATATGGTCATTATAAGATATTTTCATCATCAGATATGGTCAATATTAGATATGGTCATTATAAAATATGGTCGTTTTAAAATATGGTCATTATAAGATATAATCATTATAAGATAGTCATTATAAGACTTGGTCATTATAAAATAGTATCCCTATAGGATGGGTTCATTATAAGACGTGGTCATTATAAAATAGGCTCATTATAAGATGGGTTCATTATAAGATAGGACCATTTTAAGATAGGGTCATTATAAGATAGGTTCATTATAAAATATGGTCATTATAAGATAGGGTTATGATAAGATAGGGTCATTATGGTCAAACATTTAAATGACATAAACCTGTAATAAAGGATATAACTACGACTGTTCTCCTGTTGTGTTAAGTAGTTCAAAACAAATGCACGGAGAATAAGAAAATGAAATGACATGCCTGTACATTTAATAGAATTATTATCTGAACCTTACACAATTTGAACCAATTATATTATATACTAAACGTAAAAACTACCCATACAAGGACGTCTATTATCCCTGTCAGGCGGAGATTATCACCAAAATGATTATTATAATTATAACCGTACTCTTACTGATGTTTTCTATCAAGCGTTTGTACTTTACACTATCACATCTATTGCGTTATGTTTGTATAAGTTGTATTACATTTTCATGATAAAATACACATAATAACTGGTGCACTTTTAGAAATTGGCAACAAAATAATCAGACGTCTAAAGGCAATTATCAAGATAGCTGTTAATGTTAATGCCTTGAACTAATGACAAAAAATGTCAGACCTATCGCATTATGTCGGCACCAGATATTTAGACTTGCACTAAGCGGTGTTTTTAAA
Source organism: Sinonovacula constricta (assembly GCA_007844125.1). NCBI lineage: Eukaryota > Metazoa > Mollusca > Bivalvia > Cardiida > Solecurtidae > Sinonovacula > Sinonovacula constricta. The sequence goes on along the minus strand of CM017558.1, from coordinate 67,275,033 downwards.
GCTGGTTTTATTTACTAAGGTATCAGGAATAAAGATGGCGCTACCGTCACTGTTATATCATGCAGTGATCGCTTAACAGTTTTACTGAGCTTGAGCGAAGGGTACCACAGTCACTTTTATACGTTAATATGTTTGTTTCATTATTAAAATACCATAACGACACAATAACGACAATTGTAGCGAAGTCCAGCTGTTTTGGTAGAGGAAGACCCCAGACAAATGTCTTGATAGAACCTCCAGCATCATGTCAGCTGAATGTAAGACAGTCCCAAATTAAGTCCCGACCGGGACTCGAACACACGCGCTGAGAGGCTAAACTGTCAGAGGTAAGAGGAGTTACAAGTCGTGATTCAATCATTAATCCACAGGTGCCCCTATAAGTAGTAAATGCGTCTTTCTGGGATTGAACCAGGATTGCCTTTCTTATCCGGGACCTTCCTTGACCCTGGATCCAACAAAATTCGGTAGAACTTCGATTGCAAATTAACTGTGACCTTTTAATTGTGCTATGTTTGTCTTTTTAAAGTACTAACAAGAAGTTAATTTGTCTCTAAGATGTGTATTAACATGACATCTTGTGGCCATTGGTTCATTTTCCCCACGGTAAACATCTTAATTAACATGGATTTCGAACTAGTGTAGATAAAACAACAACAAACAAATATGGACGTGCAAATGCCAATTAAGCTACCTACGTAAAGGGTACGTGATGTCTCATAGCCAAGAACTGGTAAGACTGCGGCAGAAAGTACAATATCCAGATCATCCAACTACTGCTGGGATCTCTATCACCAGGATCTACACTTTTTCTGTTGCTGAGTATCTGGCAGTGTGTCTAGGCACCTTTGAATGGGTGAAGTAAGAAGCCGACTTAGAAACAGCAGAACAAGTGTTTATCCCTTAGATCGCTAAGCACGTATTTATAAGTCTGATGTAAATAGTGTAGAGTCAGAACTGCCAGCAGGGGGTGACAGATAAAGATCTGCACTGTTTAAAGCTGAGTCTCTAGTTATACAAATTTTGATTATGTCATGAAGTTATTTTAGACAAAAACTACACAATTAGTATGTATAGTTAGCTAATATGGCAGGTTAAGAGTGAACAAGATGATTGCTCCCTACATTGTCTCCTTGATATCTGGTCGCGGTATTTCCGTGAATCCGGAATGTTACTGGCATCTTTGCACACACAAGACAAAAACATTGACACGACAATAAATGAAATGGGATATTCTCGACTATTTGTTATATATTGACTCAATTACTTGACCTAGCTGTCAACTTCATCTTGCTTTATTTAAAAAGGAAGTGTTCATATCCGTATCGAAGTTGTCCTGTATCATCTGTGACTACAAAGGAGTTAAAACATAGTCTGTGATATTTCCGTGAAAGAAGATGCAAACTGGTGTACAAAAAGTTTTACTGATTAATTTCCGAATAAAACAGCCAAATTAAGTTGACATGTTCCTACTGATTGATAAATTGCACACACACGCTACTCTGTTCGAAGTTGTTTGCATTTTGTCGTCTAAAGGAGAAATCCCACCGCATATTATGTTTTTTTTTACCTGGACCCGAGATCTTGCTGTCACGGACAGTGACTCGGCCACAGACATCCTTATTGTTATATATCTGGTATATGGTATGGCAATGTATCATGTTGTTCTCCCATTGTCTTATCTTTTAACTCTTGCCAAGGACAAAATATTTGCTCTGGTTTCCAGAATTCTCATTTTCTAAGAGGCGCTGTGAGGACGATTTTTAGCTGAGCAGCAGTTTGTGGCTGTACTCATTTGTAACTACTTGACTATTACACGGATCTTCATAAATATATAAAATATCGCAGAAGTGACCGAAGTGTTCCGAATGTTGTTAAACATCTCAAAAGGGGTAGTTACACTTAATAGCCAACCGACCGGAAGTAGAGCCTGTGGACATTTTCTCTTTAATAACGATCTGTAAATATAATCTTAACAGTTTGGTTTCAAAAGGAATCTGAAACCACGTAGAATTAAAAGAAAGCAAAAATCTTTTGCACCTACGCAAAATTATGGACTAACCTATCTTTACCGGACGTACAAGTTTCATTAAAACTGGTGGTTACCGACTGGCAGCTTGACGGCATGTGTTCTCAATAAAGCAGAACCTCCTTTAAAGTTACAAAAATACTTATGCTGGGGTCTTTCTGATAGACAATACATAGGGATGGGATGGGATTGGATTAGCCGGCATTTTAGCCGATACTGTGCAGCGACATTTCTATCATTATAGCGCAGGGGCACTTATGAGGTGCCCAGGGACTGAACCCGACAGGTCCATTTATACTAACACCGACGAGTCAGGCGTAATGCTTTAAGCAGTAAGTGTTTAAGCAATAAACTTATGCAGTAAGTATACCTATTATAACTATATAAAGTTATCCTTTATCACTAAATCATTGCAAGTTTACTACTTAATAAGGTTACCCAATCTGTCCCTCAGTTCTGAAAAATAAGAAAAGCTATAATATTTATCTACGTTCAGACTTGGCATTGCCACACTCTCACTGTTTATATAATTTTTTAGTATACCTTTATAGACTAAGTATGTTTGATTTATCGCATGTCCACGTTTGTATTAATTAGCTGTTCATAGATGATGATCTGTAATGCTTAAGTCTTAATAAAGTTCTCTTCTGTTCTTTATCACCGTTCTGTTAATGTTTAGTACCGCATGCACAGTTTGAAGATGTACCTGGTTGTTGAACTAATATGGCGTAATATTCGTCGAAAAAGTTTTGCAAAGTCTCGTACGTGTTTTGAAATATAATATTTGAAATACTGTTGGTGGGACGATAAACCCAATAAACAAATACTCTTTGAAATATAATTATAGAATTTAATGCGTTCATCGAAATACTTGAGTTCGCACGACGTTTGAGAAATAGATTAGCAAAGTAGATGAAAGCTGTAAAAGTCTACAGGTCACTTCTGGGAACAGCCGTGCATAACACATGCTTGGTAATGGTCATAGTTGTTATCATAAATGTGTCATAATTAAACGGATGCTGGCCTATTGTCCGAACCGAAGAAGGTGAACGAGAGAGAGATATTTAATAAACTGCTCCCATAAATGATGTTCTGATATCCGGCCAGATATCTTCATCATTATCTTAGAAGCTCCATTATAAAGTTGTTGCAAGACATTGTTACAAGCTTATACAAATTGCCCTTTTCAAGAGTTAACATGTAGAGGCAGAAATTTAGAAAAAAATTGAGTGAGAGCGTTTTTAGAAAAAAAAAATAGTTCCATCTGGAATCTCTTCTTATTTTTCGTCTTTCAATTATGAATTCCTTCAATTATTGTCATGATTAATGCATTACGCGAAGTGGTGAAAGTGGTAAACAAGTTCTGTTGTAAAAATGGCTGACTTTAGTCTTGAATTTGTTTAAAGTGTCAGCGTGAACAAGTACGTTTGAAAAACTGGTACATTTTTTATGATAGCGGATAGAATAACTCATAAAAGCATTTTTCTTGACATGCCAAATACATTAATTTTATGAAATTGTATTTATCTGGCAATGTTTGATTCCACACAGACTAGAGTTGTTATTGTGTTGTTGTTTCTAGGATAATTAATGTCATTTAGAGCTAAATGCGACCTACCTGGTTTATTTACGTGTCCCATTTTAACATTCTATCTAGGCTGTTGGGGCAACATCAGGCTCCGAGTTTATTCACCTTTAAACTCCAGTCTAAGATTGGTCTCAGGAAACAGTTGTCGAGATTAAAATACTCTAAGCTGAGGTCCAAGATCATCCTCAAGCTAATGATTGGTCAGATTTTAACTGTTATTAAAGTCCAACCAGTCGGATCCTTGAGAATGATATCGAGCTCAAAATTACATAACCTCGAGGCTTGATTGGTCATATTTTGAGAAAACGACCATAATCTGACCAATCAGATACTTGAGAATGATCTGAGGCTCAGCCTCCTCTGAGTTGTATAACCTTTGACCTTGGCCTAAGAACAAATCTTTTGCGAATAATATCACTTTAAATAATTATAGTTCAATAAAAATAGTTTGTGTGTGTGTGTGTGTGTGTGTATTATACTATTCTTCAACTATTTACGACGTCATTTGTAAAAATATCAAACGCTGACTAAAACTAAACTTACACACAATACACATTCAAAAGTTATTATAATTGCATGAAATTAGATGGACTTCTAAATTTCCATTTTTAAAAGGAAAAGCTGATTAATACAATTGGAGTTTAGTGTGTTGTATTGGACATCATGCAATTATGAATGCGTTCCTAAATTGTAAAAATAATTAGCCTATTATTTTCCTTTTCATCTTTTGTCCCTTCATTATTTTCTGTGCAGGTGTTCACCCTGTGGTGAACTTTGCTTCGATGACATTTAACATAAAATCTACACCATCGTTACTGTCCGTCTACTGTTACAAATTAGGCCATGGACATTTGACCCAAAGACACCGCAAATAATAACTGTGCCAATTAACCATAAAAAAATAGGTACAGCGCTCATTTTTAAACACTGCGGAATCCATTCCACTTTCGACAAACATCGCTAAATTTTGATAATACTTGTACTACTGCTTCGTGGTCATTTTGCAAACTCCGTTCTTTCTCATAAGTCATAATAATGCTTAACAGTTAATGAGGATGACGTAAATGCAACTATCGTGTTTTCTCGTAAAAAAAGACGAGTTTATCACAGGCTTAAAAAATAATGCAGGGCTAGCATGTTAACAGAGAGCTAAGTGGATGACAGGTATACCTGATATATAGATAGTCTAGGAAAGTCTCCTGACCATAGAAAGGTGAAAGCAAATCCGTTTTATATTATTAATGTTAGACGAAAATCAGGCCAGTGCTCTCAATTCAAGCCTGACACCCAAACTATCAAAGCTAGCAACAGTATACCGGACAAGGCAAGAACACGACTTCTGCGAACTGGAAAATGTCAAAAGTACAAACAACAGAGTAGTACAAAACATACAATACATAATTGTATATTTTACTTGTCTTGGCAAATACAAATCTACTGAGAATGATATACATACATGTCAAATGAATAAAATGAAGACTGAATAACAAAACGATGCTGATACAGCGTGTAGAACTAGGACAGTTGTCCAATAATGAAATAAGTCCGCATTTCCACATCAGGTTTAAGTAAAAATCAATTGGCAACATTTATCTTATCTAAATCGAACATTTGTTAGGTGAACCGGTAGATTTGTTGTTAAAACCCAGTTAGCACACAATTAATTTGTTTATTTATGTTTTGAAATTTATCAAGATTCATTAACGATTTTTTAGATTAAAATATGCCTTTTACATTATGAAAGTCAGGTGACCGTTTCTTGTTGGAGAATCAGATAAATCCAAACATACACCGCTCAGGTCATTGACTCAACTGCTGAGACAAGTGCAAAATATTAGGGTGAATATCATGGCGTAAACTGGGTCTTTCAACGCTATCAACTTCAAGGTACAGGTACATGATTTTAAAATTGGAAATGGCTAGTGATACATTATATAGTTATTTATGGATATATGTCTTAACAGGAAAATAAAATAAAGACTATACACACATTACAATGCATCACTGTTCTCAATAAAATTTGAAAATAATGTGACTATGTTGTCTTCTTACTTGAGATAACTCTTATCAAAGGTAAATTGTTTCAAAATAGGATAAGGCAAGTACATGCTGCATGGTGATAAAGAGATGTATTCAGTCCTATGGCAGGGCATTGAACCTGGTGGTGAAAGTAAGGCTCCAGCCTGGTTGTACAGATTTGTCCTATATCAAACATTTTACAAGTACCAAGTGAAGGCAAGTGTTGTCTGTGAGGAACTCGAGCCTGTGACATCCTTTTTTATATAGAAAACTGCTCGTCCAATTACTCAAGTACCTTATATCCTAACTATAAGATTAAATGTAAACTAATTTATATTGTAGTTGGTTAATTTGTAATAATAGTTTTAAATTACACAAAAACAAGAAATTTGCCTAAAACACAATTAGCTCAAACAATTAGATGAGTAATTGACTTTCTCATGCTCTTCTACTATTATAGAACTTTTATGACAAATTTCATCTTTTATAAAAGCAAAGTCGTATATATACCATTATGTAAGACATAAGGTGAATATGTGGAAAGGTGCCTATTTTATCACCATAATTGAATCCGTGCTATGACAACAACCAGGCCTGGGTACTTTAACTTGTTTTGACTTATAAATATTAATAAGTTTAATAATTAATAAGTCACTTACTGAAGACCACGTACTCCTATCCACCTATAATTTGTCAGACCGAGACCCGACCCTTTGTAGTGATGGGCCGAGTAATTAGCGAAATTACAAATCTACGACAAGACCTTGAGCACTTTCAGATGGCACACTCCTTCTTTGACATTCAAGAGTCTAAATGATTAATTATAAGAAATTATATGTTTAACTAAAAACCTGCTTTGATAGAATTTTACATACTTAATTTAGATTAAAGCACTTGATATGTAAGTGACATTGCTTGCTGGAAGTTCAGGCTGACAAATTCCTTTTTTGTATTTATTTTGTTTTGTTTTGTAACATCAAACCTTTGTAATTCTGGTTATATTGGCAGCATTCAGCACATTATCTGTGAAGGAAGCCTCTATACATGTATCTGGTTAGAATTATCGGCCCAGTGCTTGTCAGCTGAAATACCTCCTGACCGTTCTCGACCGACCGAGACTCGAACCCGCGCGGTAACAGGCTCCTAACTCAGTTGCTATACATGTCAAAGGGAATAATAGTGCTGGTTATGTCTGAGAACCTGTAATATGCTAAGTGATACATAGACTACCAACAGGTTTAAAGCCAATTTATCCCAAAGAAAAAATCCTTGACTTCTGTTGAATTAAATCCATCTTAATCTTCTTCCATTTATTAATATTTTCACACCCAAGTTTCGTGAGTGAAAGCAAGCCTTATTCTAGCTGTTTATCTGTTTGGCAGTTCACAATGGAAATTGTAAACGATAACGGCGGTCATATTGAGGGCATTATTTATCTCCACATAATTTTCGGCCAATATTTGTTAAAATGGCCGAGATGTAGAAATGGCCGAGATGTAGAAATGGCCGAGATGTAGAAATGGTCGAGGTGTAGAGGTGGTCGAGGTGTAGAAATGGACGAGGTGTAGAAATGGCCGAGATGTTGAAATTTGTTTGTTTGTTTATTTATTGGGTTTATCGTCTCATCAACAGTATTTCAGTTTTCTGGAGACGGTGTCCACTTGAAGCAGATATAGTGCTGCCTTCACTGTGTATAGCCTGCCGTGAACACCTGGCATGATACCACACCCAGTCACATTATCTTGACCCCGGGCCAACCAGTCGTGGATCTATCCTTATATTTGCTTGAACGTAAGCAAGAGAGCTATACCACTACCATTTTTAACGGCTTTGGTATGTCGCGGCCCGGGATCGAACCCGGGGCCTCCCGTACCTGGAGCCAGAGATGTAGAAATGACCGATATGTAGAAATGGATGAGATGTAGAAATGGTCGAGGTGTAGAGGTGGTCGAGGTGTGGAAATGGTAGAGGTGTAGAAATGGCTGATGTGTAGAAATGATCGAGGTGTAGAGATGGTCGAGGTGTAGAAATGATCGAGGTGTATAAATGACCGAAGTGCAGAAAAGGCCGAGATGAAGAAATGAACGAGGTGTAGAAATGATCGAGGTGTAGAAATGGCCGAGGTGTAGAAATGGTCGAGGTGTAGAAATAGTCGAGGTGTAGAAATGGTCGAGGTGTAGAAATGACCGAAGTGCAGAAAAGGCCGAGATGAAGAAATGAACGAGGTGTAGAAATGATCGAGGTGTAGAAATGGCTGATGTGTAGAAATGGCTGATGTGTAGAAATGATCGAGGTGTAGAGATGGTCGAGGTGTAGAAATGATCGAGGTGTATAAATGACCGAAGTGCAGAAAAGGCCGAGATGAAGAAATGAACGAGGTGTAGAAATGATCGAGGTGTAGAAATGACCGAAGTGCAGAAAAGGCCGAGATGAAGAAATGAACGAGGTGTAGAAATGATCGAGGTGTAGAAATGGCTGATGTGTAGAAATGGCTGATGTGTAGAAATGATCGAGGTGTAGAGATGGTCGAGATGAAGAAATGAACGAGGTGTAGAAATGATCGAGGTGTATAAATGACCGAAGTGCAGAAAAGGCCGAGATGAAGAAATGAACGAGGTGTAGAGATGGTCGAGGTGTAGAAATGATCGAGGTGTATAAATGACCGAAGTGCAGAAAAGGCCGAGATGAAGAAATGAACGAGGTGTAGAAATGATCGAGGTGTAGAAATGGCCGAGGTGTAGAAATGGTCGAGGTGTAGAAATAGTCGAGGTGTAGAAATGGTCGAGGTGTAGAAATGACCGAAGTGCAGAAAAGGCCGAGATGAAGAAATGAACGAGGGTGTAGAGATGGTCGAGGTGTAGAAATGATCGAGGTGTATAAATGACCGAAGTGCAGAAAAGGCCGAGATGAAGAAATGAACGAGGTGTAGAAATGATCGAGGTGTAGAAATGGCCGAGGTGTAGAAATGGTCGAGGTGTAGAAATGGACGAGGTGTAGAGATGGTCGAGATGAAGAAATGAACGAGGTGTAGAAATGATCGAGGTGTATAAATGACCGAAGTGCAGAAAAGGCCGAGATGAAGAAATGAACGAGGTGTAGAGATGGTCGAGGTGTAGAAATGATCGAGGTGTATAAATGACCGAAGTGCAGAAAAGGCCGAGATGAAGAAATGAACGAGGTGTAGAAATGATCGAGGTGTAGAAATGGCCGAGGTGTAGAAATGGTCGAGGTGTAGAAATAGTCGAGGTGTAGAAATGGTCGAGGTGTAGAAATGACCGAAGTGCAGAAAAGGCCGAGATGAAGAAATGAACGAGGTGTAGAGATGATCGAGATGTAGAAATGGCTGATGTGTAGAAATGGTCGATGTGTAGAAATGGTCGAGGTGTAGAAATGGCCGAGGTGTAGAAATGGTCGAGGTGTAGAAATGGTCGATGTGTAGAAATGGTCGATGTGTAGAGATGATCGAGATGTAGAAATGGCTGATGTGTAGAAATGGTCGATGTGTAGAAATGGTCGAGGTGTAGAAATGGCCGAGGTGTAGAAATGGTCGAGGTGTAGAAATGGTCGATGTGTAGAAATGGCTGATGTGTAGAGATGATCGAGATGTAGAAATGGCTGATGTGTAGAAATGGTCGATGTGTAGAAATGGTCGAGGTGTAGAAATGGCCGAGGTGTAGAAATGGTCGAGGTGTAGAAATGGTCGATGTGTAGAAATGGTCGATGTGTAGAGATGATCGAGATGTAGAAATGGCTGATGTGTAGAAATGGTCGATGTGTAGAAATGGTCGAGGTGTAGAAATGGTCGAGGTGTAGAAATGATCGAGGTGTAGAAATGACTGATGTGCAGAAAAGGCCGAGATGTAGAAATGAACGAGGTGTAGAAATGATCGAGATGTAGAAATGACTGATGTGCAGAAAAGGCCGAGATGTAGAAATGAACGAGGTGTAGAAATGATTGAGATGTAGAAATGACTGATGTGCAGAAAAGGCCGAGATGTAGAAATGAACGAGGTGTAGAAATGATCGAGATGTAGAAATGACTGATGTGCAGAAAAGGCCGAGATGTAGAAATGAACGAGATGTAGAAATGATCGAGGTGTAGAAATGACTGATGTGTAGAAATGGCTGATGTGTAGAAATGGCCGAGATGTAGAAATGTCCAAAGTGTAGAAGTGACCGAGATGTAGAAATTGCCGAGGTATAGAAATGGTCGAGGCGTAGAAATGGCCGATGTGTAGAAAATGCCGAGATGTAGAATTGAACGACATGTAGAAATGGCCCAGATGTAGAAATCCCTGAGATGTTGATGGTCGAGGAGTGTTGAAATGGCCGAGGTGTTCCGATTGCCTCTTCACGACACAAAACAAACGGCATTTCTATGTCTATTTCGAAAAAACAGCAAACTTTCGGTGTGCTTTTTTTTCTATGAAAAGAGACGGTACATGGGCCCGATTTAACCACAGGTACACTGTTCTGTGCTATTCTGTTTTAATTTTTATTACGAAAATAGACCTGGTATAATTTATATTAGCTTGTTTTGCAAAATCATACGTTAGAAACGATGTTCTTTAAAGAGTATACTGGCTTGATAAACTATGATATTTGATGAATATGACATTTTAAAACAGTTATGTTTTATAAACAATGACTTTTGACCCTTCAATAGTTCTTAGTATTATTATTTCATTTTAATTAGAAACCATGCAGATTCGCTTAGAAGCTTATACAACGTCAAACACCATGAAACGATTTATTCCGAGTAGCAAACTAGACCAAGTAGTAATTGTGTTTTCCTGGCATTAGCAATGTGCAATGTAATTACCGGAAAAGTCTGCGTGTATCTTTACAATATCTTGCCCTGAATGACCTCGTGTCGCCAGCCAGGATGACACTGTGTGGTTTATATACGTCAAGACGATGGATAAATCCCAGGGATTTGACAGACAATGTCTGGTCAGAGGTTCAGATTTAATTAAATTGCCGCCTCTGCGATTTATCAGTACGAACTTAATACCGATCACCATATTGACATCTGGCAACGATGCGCCTACAAGCATCGAGATATAATAATCGCTACCTAAGAGAACGCATGCATTCAGATGTCAAGCATTAAAGGTGGTTCGGAAGTTTGGACCATTTTTCTCAAATAACGAAATAAGTCACTGTTACACCCTAGATCTGGGCGAACAGCGAAGCATAAATCCCCACTTGTCATTGCAAACGGGTATTTCCTAACTGAACCACGCTGTAGAGATAGCTATTTTTATACGAAGAAAATCACGTGACAATTTGCGTTATATCCGGATAGTCCGTGCTGGCGTCGGAATCTATTTTTAGCGGAGATCACTTTCCTGATTATTTATAGATTTGGAAAGAATTTATATTTAGAACGGCACTTTTCGAAATTTGAACTGTCTTACAATATAGAAAGTGTTTTTCTTATACTAAAGTATGAGTTTATGCAGAAATTATACCAAAATTTCCATAAACCGTGGAAATATATTGTTACATGCATTTGATGTCGTTTAACTTTCGGATACCACCTGTAAAGGAGGTGTTATATGGATTACGGACAGTTGTGTTCGTGGATCCTTCGAACAGGACTTTCAAATCTTCATTGTTTTTCTTGGACACGGAATTCGGACAATCAACACGGAGGCGAAACCGCAGAGAGAATACTGGCCTAAAAGGTCAAGTTTTAATACTTATGTTTCCGCCAAATCAGGGGCGGGCCTATGCGATTTTTAAATTTACGCACTATTCCGAAGAGAGTCGGAGAGCATGTCCCTATCCACCTCTTTCCCCTCATCCCCCACCCCCGAAATTTCTTTTTTTTCCATAAAACGCCGTAGATGCATTTTGTGATGGGTGGAGGACTCTCACTGTCTCAGTACAAAGAATTGTCTAAGTGCAGGAAGAGGGATGGGATTAGCCGGCATTTTTGCCGATACTGTGCAGCGACATTTCTATCATTATAGCACAGGGGCACTTGAGGTACCCAGGGACTGAACCCGGCCGGACCATTATACTGACACCGACGAGTCAGGCGTAATGCTGTCCACTAAGCCCCGAGCGTTAGGAAGGAAGCCACTACTACCAACTTTAAAGTCTTTGGTTTGACCCGGCCGGGGTTTGAACCCACGACCTCCCGATCCGCAAGCCGACGCTCTACCACCTGCGCTAAGTGCAGGACGAGACAGAAAAACGTCAAAGCAGAATGTTTAGAATTTGAAAAAATGCTTAAATTACAATTTAAATAATGGACATAACTAACTGATAGTGCCTTACCCGGACTAGACGATTATTTTTATGTGATTTAGGACGTTTTTATTGTTTCAATTTTTGGAAGCAACTGTACGCACGTGCGTAAGTGCGTAAGCCCAGGCACGCCCTTGCAAATTAAAAACAATGTAACGGTTAATATTTTATATTTACAAACGATAATTGGTGCATGTTGATAGTTTTTTTTCCAAAGAGCCAGACTCCGTATTTCAACTTTGCATTGACAGAAATTTATTCGTATCCTGTTTTAGGCGAACGTTTGTCAGGAAATTTAAAAAACAGCAACACATGCAAACAAACATAGGAATGATAAATACAGAGTGCTTGGTTTTGATTAATGTATAGGGAATGTATAGGGACGTGTATATGCCAAATGGTATTGATTGGTTAGTTTTCTTGGTGTTTTTTTTTGCCTGCTTTGCGAATTTTTTTAAATACATCACAGCGACCTATTATCGTCCTTAAAGCGAAGTCTAACTGTTTTGGTGAAGGAAGACGCCAGACAAGTGTTTGACAGGAACACCGGCACACCCAGGTCAGCTGTTAGATATTCCTAAATTAAATCCTTAACCCCCATCTGGTCCTGAACCCTCACGGTGAGAGGGTCAGCAGTTTGAGTAATTACAAGTAAAAAATTGACACGACAGAAGCAAGTAGTTACTAACCACTAGTTGGAAGCTGACTAATCAAGATCTTCAATATTTAGTGCAGTTTCTTGCAATATGTATTGCTACCTTTGCATGTAGTTTTATCAATAATATCTAAAACTGCTTTAATTGAGAACGATGCTGTTTAAATTATCCGTCTATTTGTCTATTCTACGTGGTTCGCACTACGGACTACTATGAGATGTTGAAAGTGGTTTTTAAACCTTAAATAACCAATATTTTCAATTTTTTTGTTTAAAGATACATGTATGGTTTTCAATTTACAAATTTACATATGGACAATATTATGTTAGACAGTTCTTGTGAAACTTAAGTCTGCGTCAAAAACTTTAATATGTACGACGGTAATAACCGAAATTATTAAATTATTCTAAGATTGAATGAAATTGTGTTAGACTGTTTACAATAATAATGACCGGACGCAAGTTAAGTGGAACAGTCCAGCGACGTAAATAACTATCTGATTGGTGCATTTGCAGAAAAAAATATCACATTGACTTGAAGCGGATACAAATGGATTTATCTAGCTAAGTAGTACGGTTGGTATATATCAACACACAATTTGATATATTAACAGCAACATTTCAATAAGGATTTTCGTTTGTTTTACTAATTGTATTTTCATTAAACATTATTCACATATGAACAGCCTAAGAACACACACCTTGAATGTCATGTAGCCATTATCTTGTCTTGTATACATTGTATGAGATTATTGAACCAAAGCTACATGTAAACACTAATGTCATTGCGAGATTTCGGAATCGAACTGTTAACTCCCGTACTTAAGGCATTTTGTACATCGCCACTGGAGCCGCTTAATGCTAAAGTCATACGACAATTAATTATTAATGTCAGGTGTATGTTACAAGGACACAGGCCGCACCTGTACCAGAGGAGAGTACGTGGAGACCTTGACATCACTGTCGCTTCCACACACAGAGACATGACTGCTTTGTTTTGTCTCACATACAGTCCACGCATGCAAGTCAGAATCTTGTTCAAGGTTGGTGAGGTTGATAAAGTCATGCGACATTCTCCTGATAATGCTGAGGATTTATGATGTAACACTTGATCATGTCTTCTCATTTTTATGACATACAAATCATCATGCACACAGGCAATTCTGGTTATATTGTTTTATTATAAATTTAGGTAGGATGTGATTCATTTATTTTCTTTAGTAAACGAGTCAGAAAATGGTATTGCTGCTTCTTGCAGGAGGGGCATCAAGATTAAAAACTTCGCTTATGCAACATTTTGAAGACTAAGTACAGATATGCGATATGAAGACATATATTGACGATATGATGTGAGGCAGATATTGTAGATCTGCGGCACCAAGCGTTAAACTACGACCGTTCAATCACAGACGTCTCTATGGTTGGTTTTGACTTTGAAAAAGATGGGTTATCGGTTATTGATATTATAAATATTAAAAGTGGTATGTTAAATATAATTTTCTTTAGTTCAAAGTAGTTTAAAGATTTTACTGTATGGCTCGAATTTGTTTTTGTTACTCTAACCAATCGAATGATCGCTTCAATTCCGACTGACCGATGAAAATGATGCAACCGAAATGTGTGTTATAGGTGGATAAAGTTAGGAGCATTATTCTCTGAAGTCAACTTCATTTACAACGATAACTCACAATATACACAAATTTACAAAAAAAAAATTGGAACAATGAAACTAATGCGTCATTTATGAGTTGAATAATGAATGATCAATCTTTCTGTTGAGCTCCATCCAGTGAAAAAGGAAAGATCATTGCTAACCTCGGAAATGCTAACAGGTACAAAACAATAAAACCATTGGGGAAAACCCCCACACAAAAAAAAAACAAGAAAGAACAATAAAATAACTAGTGATTTAACGCATTATGTCATTAGTATGACTGCCAGAATTTCAATATAAGTGTTGCTCCAAATACAATCAAATATGCATAGTCTCACATTGCCTTCGTGGCAGAGTTGATTTAGTGCTGTTGGCCTTCATGGGATAAGTGTTTTTCTCCCGATGAGCATGCTCGCGATGAACCCTCTGTATGATATGTCGATATCATAATCCTGTCACACTCGGGGTATGGGGTCAACATAAAGTGCTAGCGTGCCTTATCTTAAATGAACTCATCGTCAGCAGAAATACATAGACAGAAAAATTTCAGGCCCTCGTTTTCTGATTATGTAAATAATAAACACTTACCTGAAGTCAATCCTTTTAAAATGAAGGCTGACATTTACAATAGAGTGCATTAGCGCTTCAAATACGTGCTTATTAGTTCTAGGCGATAAACAGACTATGGGTTGGGGAAAGGTGAATTTCCATTCGTATATGTGGACTCCATGGGATTGAAGGACTTTACATATTAGAAGTAATGTAACTACCTACTACTTAAAGATGGTATCCGAAACTTTGGACCAAAATTTATTTTTTTCAATAACCAAATAGGCCACTGTTACCTGAAAAGTTAATGCGAAATGCTGTTCATTTTTGTCCTAGATCTGTGTGAACATTCAAGCATAAATTACCAGTCGAAATTGCAAACATGTATTTTCTATTCGAACCACTTACTTTTGAGATCGCATTACATCATCATCCGGGTAATCCGCTCTGACGTCGATATCTATT
>CM017558.1:66999019-67259719 GCA_007844125.1 Sinonovacula constricta | reverse complement strand
TTCAGTTCTGCTTCCTTTGTGTACTTTCTAAGAACATCTGTGCTTCTAATTCGCTTTTTGAATTAAAATTTGGTCTTACAAACAAGTATGGGTTGTCTATATCTATGCCTGCATTTTCTCTGTGTTTCACTAAAAGTTCAATACTGGTCTCTAAATCTGGGGTGAGTAACACTGGAAATGTGCTGCCTTTCTTGCCTCTTATTCCTATTCTAAAGAACGTTGAGCACATTATTTTCTCAACCGGACTGAAGAATTCCTCTATTTCGTTTGGGATACTTGGTTTATTGACCTTTGACTCATAAGCCTCCAAGGTCAATCTTTGAGTTCCCCTCCTCTTCGTCTATTGAATAATACAAGCTTTGCTAATGTCACCTGGTTCTACTCATTTAAGTCTAATTTAGTGAATTCCTCCTTAAGTGAATCAACAATATTGCATGTCTTCATCTTTTGAAGGTACTTCTGCAGTTTCATTATATCTTCAGTCAATGGAAGGACTTGCTCTTTACTGTTTATTTGTTTTCTTTTAATATCTGCAAAGCTGTACTTGAAACTGCCTCTGTTAATTCATTTTCAACCAAAGTCAGGAAGTCATCAGTGCCTTTGCAGTCTTCTGCACTTCCAGACATCAGTGCCTCAGATGTCTCGACTCTGGCAGATTTCTTTAAGAGGTATCCCAGTTTCATGGCCAAAGAAGGATTGCCATATGTATTGGTCCCTTGATTATATTTACAAATGTTGCAGCAACAGCCGCTTTTCAGAATCGTTCTGGGACTGTTACATCTGCTGAATGCATGAGTCACGTTTTCTTGGATGTATAATAAATCGTCCTTCACGCATCTTCTGGCTTATGTATGTACATTGTAAAAAGATGCTCAGGGTGGCCATGTTTTTGAAAGAACTTTTCACCCACTATCAGAATTAAATTGTCATTCCGAACAACCAGGCTTACCTAATCATAAGACATTGTTTTTAAACTTTTTCTTTCAGTCCCTCACTTGTAGTCTCTGAAACTGGCAGCATAAAGGAGAACGTGGACTGACTTTTCCTACCTACTAAGTCCTTTTTCTTAAATGTACAGGTTTTGTGCTTGCATAGAAATATTTGGAAAAGAATGCCAAGCAATTTTCACAAGGTATGTAATCGTTGGGTGAATGCTGACCTTCTTTTCTGGAAATTGTAACTGATGTACCATTTCCGTTTTTCAGGATTTGTACATTAATCTTGTAGTCACCAGCATTTCGTAATTTTAACAGAGCATCATTTCTTTCCTGTGACTTTAATGTCATATTTTTTATTTGTACAAGTTCCTGTTCATTTTTATGTTTTTTTATGTTTAAGTCTTTGTTAAGTATGTATAACCATTTTCACAGAAGACACAATAGTGTAATTTGTCCCATACTCTCATTCCTCCGTCATTTGTACTTAGCTGCAATTTAACGGTTCATTCACAAACTGACTTTCAGGACAAACTGATTGTTCCACTTTCATCACTTCTCTTTTTTCTTGTTGACATTGTCACTTCCTTGCATTGTATCAAACTTACACCTTTTTATCATTTTTCAACCTTATGCGAAATCTTGTAAGTCCTTAACCCTATTGTAAGAGGAAAACCTGTTTTGTAGTAAAGAAAGTTTTCTCTGGAAATCTTGATTATTTCTGAACAAAGGTCTATTAGAGAGGTTTGAATTTTCAACCCGTTCATTTCCACATCAGTCAGCCCGTTTTGTAATATATTTTCCACATCAGTCAACTCGTTTTTCCAGGTAAGGGAGGCCCCGGATTCGATACCGGGCCGCGACATACTAAAGTAGTTAAAATGGTAGTGGTATAGCTCCCTTGCTTACGCTCAAGCAAATATAAGGGTAGTTCCACGACTGGTTGGCCTGGTGTCAGGATAATGTGACTGGGTGTGGTATCATGCCAGGTGTTCACGGCATGCTATACACAGTGAAGGCAGCACTATATCTGCTTCAAGTGGACACCGTCTCCAGATAACTGAAATACTGTTGGTGGGACGATAAACCCAATAAACAAACAAACAGACAAACTTTCTATGGGAGAGTAAGTCTGGGACTG
Source organism: Sinonovacula constricta (assembly GCA_007844125.1). NCBI lineage: Eukaryota > Metazoa > Mollusca > Bivalvia > Cardiida > Solecurtidae > Sinonovacula > Sinonovacula constricta. Next base: position 67,257,643 of record CM017558.1, on the reverse strand, counting down.
TTTTGTATATGGTTGTGTGATCTCTGTTTAATAATAAATAATGACAAATAAAGTTAAAAACAAATAGTATTTGGAGCTATTTTGGGTCACATTCAGGCGAGCTTTTCTCATAACCAACGTCCATCTAGCTGCATCAACAATTTGCTCGTAAACACTTTAAAGGCTACTGTTTTGATCCAATCTTAACCAACGCTGGTCAGAATGTCATTAAATGTTTGTCTGTATGAAATCTTGGATGAGTTAATAAATAGGTCACATGATCAAAAAGTAAACCTTGAGAACACCCTTGAGAACAAGACTTTTTTGGGGCCTTATCTTCACAGAACTTGACCAGAATCTTTGTTTGAACTGGTCATGCAAAGTTTTCTTTCAAATGTTATTTATTTAAAGAAATACAACATAAATATCTTAATGTCTTGGAATAATTTTATGCTTGCAAGACCACAACCTATCTGCAATTCTAATATTAAATTTAATTAATTTTAAGCTTGCAAGACGGCAAGCTTATCGCAATCTTCAATGGAATAGAAGATTACAAGCTTGCAAGGCCGCAAGCTTCTCGCAATCTTAATGGTATTTAAAATTGCGAGAAGTGTGCGAACAAAACCTAACCGCAACCTTAATTTCCAAGCAAGCGAGCGTGCTCGCATCCGCAACCATAATATTTAAGAAATGCAATCTTATTAAGATTGCGGCAAGCTTGCGCAAACTTGTCGCAAACTTGTGACGAGCTTGTCGCTAGCGAGCGTTTTGTGTGGGAAGGAGATGTTTAGGATCATGTCTTAGGATTATGTTTATAACTTTCACTCTCTCTTTCTGGGGTTTATGTGTTATAGACACAAATAAAGTAATATTTTCCTTGACTTACTCAATTTACTTACTTATGTGTTTTTTACATTATATGCAATTTTATTTACAGTTCCTGCAAAATGAATTTCTGCCACACTTGGACACGTGGTTAGAGGGTGTCAAACCCCTCAAGGCATTTAGAACAACTGAAACAGGCTTTTTGGAGATATTCTTGTCCACTCAGACCAATAAAAGAATGTGATTCAAGGTAATTTAGACAAATCTATACCTTAAATAGCTGACTTCATTAAAATTAATTTTTAGAAAACTAATCTGTATTTTACTCAACTCTGTGCGTATATATTTTTTATGGGTTTTTTGTTGTTTTTAGCTCACCTGAGCACAACGTGCTCAAGGGGAGCTTTTGTGATACCGCTTCGTCCGTCGTCCGGTGTCCGTCGTTCGTCGTCAACATTTACCTTGTGAACACACTAGAGGCCACAATTTTTATCCAATCTTCAAACTTGGTCAGAATGTTTGTCTGCATGAAATCTTAAATGAGTTCATTATTGGGTCACGTAAGGTCAAAACGTAGGTCACTAGGTCAAATCTTAGAAAAAGCTTGTGAACACACTAGAGGCCACATTTATAGCCCAATCTTCACCAAACTAGGTCAGAATGTTTTTCTGCATGAAATCTCGGAGGAGTTCGTAACTGGGTCACGTAGGGTCAAAAAGTAGGTCACTAGGTCAAATCTTAGACAAAGCTTGTGAACACTCTAGAGGCCACATTTATAGCACAATCTTCACCAAACTTGGTCAGAATGTTTGTCTGCATGAAATCTTGGATGAGTTCGTAACTGGGTCACGTGGGGTCAAAAAGTAGGTCACAAGGTCAAATCTTAGCAAAAGCTTGTGAACAAACTAGAGGCCACATTTATAGCCCAATGTTCACCAAACTTGGTCAGAATGTTTGTCTGCATGAAATCTTGGATGAGTTCGTAACTGGGTCACGTGGGGTCAAAAAGTAGGTCACAAGGTCAAATCTTAGACAAAGCTTGTAAACACACTTGAGGCCCTATTTATAGGCCAAGCTTCATAAAACTTCGTCAGAATGTTTGTCTGCATTAAATCTTGGATGAGTTCATTATTGGGTCTCGTGGGGTCATAAAGTAGGTCACTAGGTCATATCTTAGAAAAAGCTTGTGAACACACTAGAGGCCACATTTATAGCCCAATCTTCACCAAACTAGGTCAGAATGTTTGTCTGCATGAAATCTCGGATGCGTTCGTAACTGGGTCACGTGGGGTCAAAAAGTAGGTCACTAGGTCAAATCTTAGACAAAGCTTGTGAACACACTAGAGGCCACATTTATAGCCAAATCTTACTAAACTTGGTCAGAATGTTTGTCTGCATGAAATCTCGGATGAGTTTGTAACTGGGTCACGTGGGCTCAAAAAGTAGGTCACAAGGTCAAATCTTAGAAAAAGCTTGTGAACATACTAGAGGCCACATTTATAGCCAAATCTTCACCAAACTTGGTCAGAATGTTTGTCTGCATGAAATCTCGGATGAGTTCGTAACTGGGTCACGTGGGGTCAAAAAGTAGGTCACAAGGTCAAATCTTAGAAAAAGCTTGTAAACACACTAGAGGCCCTATTTATAGGCCAAGCTTCATCAAACTTTGTCAGAATGTTTGTCTACATGAAATCTTGGATGAGTTCATTATTGGGTCTCATGGGGTCATAAAGTAGGTCACTAGGTTAAATTTTAGAAAAAGCTTGTGAAAACACTTAAGAGGCTACATTGATGGCCCAGTCTTCACCAAATTTGACCATCATGTTTGCCAGTATGAAATCTTACATATGTTTTGAAGTGAGTCATGAGGATTCAGTAGACTACTTGGTAAAGTTCTAGAAAATGTTATCAACCCAGTGGCCAATGGTCCAATCTTCACCAAGGATTTCTAAAGTAAATAACTCTTAATTACTTAATGCCAGATTTGAGCCTACATAAAGCCTGTGTCATCAGGTGAGCGATTAAGGGCCATCATGGCCCTCTTGTTTGTTTAGTTACATTGCACCGACACAATAATGGTTATATTGGTGACGTCCAGTTTAATTTGGTGAAGGAAGACCCTAGATTTGTGTCTGGGCAGAACTACCAGCACACAGCAGGTTAATTTTCCACTTGATAGTTCTTGTACTATTTTGATGTCATGTGCTGTGTCTCTGTCAATTTTGTCTTACTAATATCTGACGTTAAATATAAGCATTATTTTTCAATCTTGGCACGTAAAAAACTATAAAATAAGAAATTGTATAAAATACTGTTATGAATGCATATCTGTTCTTGTTTTTATTATAGATGAAGCCTTCGCAGTCTTCTGTCTCACTCCTCTACTTTCTGCCAGACCTTTCGCCAAATCTTGTGAAAGAGCTTTTCGGTCCACATAAAGTCATTTTATTTTGACGGATTAAACCTACGGGTTACAGTCAATCCGGCCCGCCGCCTGCACTACCCCAATCTAATAACCAGGATTTTCGTTGAAAACCTGTTTAAAAACTATTTGTTGTCTTTGTATGTATTTTATACTTATCCCTCACACTGTCATGAAGCAACGAAATACAATATACCGGTACTTCCGATTCTGATGTTCTTTATAACTTAAAGTTCATTTGTTCTTTTTCAGAATTCCTGAAACAGCCAGCATTTGGAGAATAAGTTTACAGGACCTAAAATATAACAGTTTATCATTTTAATTATATATTGAGTATTATGAACAATTTGAATATATGTTGTTATAGATGACGTTAATTCATTTGTCAATAAAGTTTGTGTACATGACAATAATTGCATCTATATAACTAGTTTATTTTTTGTAAAGTTTTCTGTTAGCATCATGGATGGTGGAGTGGATGGATAGTGTATAGTATTAAATTTTCCTTATTTTATTAATGATATACCAGGATGCTGTTTCATCAAAAGTCCTAGGACATGTGTTTCGGCCGCTATTTAAGATTTATTTATAAAGTGGCACGTTTACTAAACGACGAAATAGTGTAACAGAAAGAACAAGCCAGCAACAAAATAGTACAATGTTTTATTTTAATAAACAATTAAATCTACGGCCTAACAAAATAATAACAAATATATCTGACAAAATTTTAGAATGCAAAATAAATGTTAGCTTACATTTGTCCCTTTAGGTGGTGTCCCTTTAATAGTCCAATTAATAATCCAACGTCGAATAATACTGAAAAGTTTTCGGTAGGATGTTCTCATAGATACGCGCGGTTGAAATAATCCAAAGGTTGACCAATACACAAATGTAATTAATATAATTCCAAATCCAACACTTAAATATTAATATTACTGTAGAATATAATAAGTCCACGTAAGTTCCAACACCGAAAGGTTTAATATAGAAGCTGCAAGTATTTCAAAACTATATGTTCAAACTTTATGTCCAAATTTAAACTTAATTCGGCTAACAAGCACTTATACATGTATAGACCCAATGAATTTCTAGAATGCAGAAGTCTCCAGAACATTCACGAAATCCAATTAAATTTAAACAAACGAATTTTCTAGCATGATCTATTTTTTCTAGCTGTTACGCGAATGCTACGTCATGCGAAATACGTCATTAATACCACTACGATAAACAACCCCTTAACCTGACTTGCTTAACCTTAAACGCTTGTGTACTACTGTACAATATACATGTTTTTTGGTTATAAGACAACTTTTATCTTGAGTGCATTTAAATAAACATCATGGGACGTTAGTAGGCCTTATAACCCTGTTTTGTATCCGAGCCGCGCTGCAGAGATAGCTATTTTTAAATTTGGAAAACCATGTGACCACTTACTTTTGAGGTAACGTCGATATCTATTTTTAGCAGAGACCACTATCGAGCTTTTTATACAGTTAAAAATAATACACATTCAGGCTGATTTCTTTGCAATTAGTTCTGCATAACGATTCAGTTAGTGTTAAAAGTGGTATTTACTAACACTAAAGTATGGCTGTATACAATGGAGAGCGAACTGTAAATGTTTCAAAAGATAGTCCGGAGTGTCCAAGTCAACAAGAAGCTGGCACGTCACAGACAGACGGCAAGATCAACAGCAACAGGAAACAGCACATCAAGTGGCCGACCAGTTCTGAGAAGAACAATAGGACCATTGATGTATATGTTAACCAGATCCTGTAAATGACCTTAGCCGGCAATGTAAACAGGAAAATTGCTGCACCTTCAACCATAGTCTACAGCATGGGATTAGACAGGTTTGGGGCTGAAGACAGGAAATGCCCACCACAGCAGCAGCAATCCATGTACCGGCGACAACAATAAATTGCTTTGTTGAGGCAGGTTCTAAGGTTACAAAGCAGTACAAACAGAGCACAGAATAGGAGAAGAAAGGGCTTGGAGAGCTTGGAAAGATCACCTGAGAGAATCTTGCCACATTAACAAGGGCTGAAAGGAGCTGAAGAGACCATAGAGAGAGGGCAAGAAAAAAGGCAAGTTTTACAGCAAACACATTCTTTTTCATAAAGAAGCTCCTTGGGGACAAACACAGTGGACAACTTAAGCACCCAAAAGAACAAGTAGAAGCACACCTCAAGGCAGCTCATAGCGAGGAGAATCGGGGAAATGACCTTGGAGAACTTTCAACTATTTAAGAGCCTGAGGACCCAATAGTGGATTTTAATGCAGAAGAGCCCAGTCTGGGAGAAGTTAGGCATATTATCAAGAAAAGACAGAGCAGGATGAGCAACTGGACCAAATGGTATCCCTTACAAGGTTTACAAGAATTGCCCAAGATTACTGAAGCCACTTTGGAAACTTTTGAAGGTTGTTTGGAGAAGAAGAAGACTATTTGACTGTTCGATGACAGCTGAAGAGTGTTTTATACCAAAGAGGAACGATCAGAGACGCTGCATAATTTAGAACGATTTCACCGCTGAATGTAGAAGGCAAAATATTTCTATCCATTCTTGCAAAGAGGATGATGAGTTACCTGCTAGCCAACAAGTAGATAGATACTTCAGTCCAGAAAGGGGGCATACCAGGTGTGTCAGGTTGTCTTGAGCACACATTCATGGTGTCACAGCTAATACAGAAGGAAAAAACAAGAAAATGTGACCTGACAGTACTGTGGGTAGATCTAGCTAATGCTTATGCGACTATTCCTCACAAGCTGGTAGAGTTGACACTGCAGAAGTATCAAGTACCGGTCAAGTTTAGGATACTGTTGCAACATTACTTTGACAACTTCCAGATGCGGTTTTCAACAGCAAAATACACCACATCGTTCCAGAGACTAGAGGTGTGCATTGTCACTGGTTGCACGATTTCAGTGATCCTATTTGCGGAAGCCATGAACTTGATCGTCAAATCAAAAGAAAAGATTAGCCGAGTACCAACCACAGCCAGAGGAGTCCAGCAACTTCCAACAGGAGCCTTTATGGATGACATGACCATCACAACAAAGTCTGTCCCTGAAGGCAGATGGATGATGGAAGACCTGGGTAGGCTTTTGACGTGGGCCAGAATGCAATTCAAGCCATCAAGGTCAAGGAGTCTAGTACTGAAGAAGGGCAGATTTCAAGACAGATTTAAATTTCACATCAATGGTGAAATCATTCCCACAGTCACAGAGAAGTAAATAAAGAGCCCAGGCAAGTGGTTCAGTAGCAATCTTACAATGACAGCATTAAAGAACTCACACGAGAAGGCGAATCATGGATGAAGACAAAAGACAATAGCAAGCTACCAGGAAAATACAAGGTATGGTGTTACCAGCATTGAGTTCTTCCCAGCCCAGACTTCTGTGGCCACTGCTGGCATACAGTGTTCCCCCAAGAGCCGTTGAAGCTCTAGAGAGGAAATCAACACCTACCTCAGACGATGGCTGGGAGTTCCAAAGAGCTTCTCTAGTGAAGGCCTATACAGTTCAGGTAGCAAGCTGCAACTCCCTTTGACCTTTTTGATGGAGGAGTTCAAGGTCAACAAGGTTCGTCAGGTCATGTTGCTTGGAGACAGCAGTGATGATCAGGAATGCAGGTATAGAAGTCAACTCTGGCAGAAAATGGAAAGAGCTAAAGCAGTTCAGGAGGCAGAGGAATGCCTGCAGCACAGTGACATTGTTGGCACTGTCACAAAAGGCTGGTTAGGTCTTGGAATTGTTACAAGGTCGAGCTGGAAGGCTGCCACACCAAAGGACTGAAGAACAATGGTTCAGAAGGATGCCAGCCAGAGGGTTGAAAAAATCGATGATCCAAAGCAGTCTCCGTGAAGAAACAAGGAAGTTGGTTACGCTGGGAAGGGGCTCGAAGCCAGACACTTTCATGGCACACATTATGGCACATGGAAGGTAGCCGCATCACGTTTCTGCTGTGCGCAGCATATGACACTGTTCCACACCAACAAACTTAAAGACATGGGGACTAACTGAGGACCGCAGCTGTAAGATATATGGAAAGCCTGCAAATTTGGAGCACGTGTTATGTTCACGCAGGGTAACTCTCTCTTAGATGGCCGATACAAGTGGAGGCATAACCAGGTCTTGAAGGAGATCGCATCATTCACTGACAAAGCCAGGAACAAGGAGCAAACCAGCAACAAAAGACCAAACTTCATCAACTTCGTCAAGGAAAGCACATTACCAGCATTAGCCAGAAGCAAGACTACAGTACTGCTTCCAACAGCCAAGGACTGGGAGCTGAGAGTTGAGCAGCTGAAATTTCACAGTGAACAAGCTAGCAGTGCCTTGGGAGTAGTGCATGAAAGGCTCATGAGAGATAGCGGTCTTAATATCAGAGTCTTGTCGACAACTGCCAGAAGAATGGCTAGAGACATGGAACCTTCCTGTTGAGGTTGGATGTAGGGGATTTGTTGGCCAGTCACTTTGGAGAACATTCAGCATCCTCGGCATCACTGGACAAACCCATAGCCTGCATAGGAAGGCGATATCAGACATCAGTATATAGACAGAGACAGCCTCTCATTGGCCGTGGGTAAAACAAGAGCAGAGATGGGAAACTAGTTCCGAACTGATCCCGATCTGTTCGTTTGGGGCACCTCTGGAGAACGTTGTGGCTAGCGCCGAAACGTCTCATAAAAGAGAAAACTCACCTGATGGCGAAACTAGTTGCAGTGGTTCACCATTGTTTGCAAATATAAAATACTTAACAGCATTCCTTTTTATGAAGTCTTTATAAATATCTATAATTCTCTCCCTTAATTGAAATAAACTTTTTAAAAAATGCTTGTTCTACCCTTTTTCTCAAAATCCTTTTCTTTCCTAACAAAAGCTTGTTTTCAGCCTCTTTAAATTTACTGACTGACCAAATAGATATCCTAAGCTTGTTTCCCTTCCTAACTTTCTCATCAGATCAAATCTACATTAATCTTGGAAGTATAATTATTTAGGGACTGCACATATTTCAAGGCAATAAAAAGTGTTTTTATTAAAAGAAATATCTGGAAAATTAATATCATAATTATATTAATACCTGTATATTAAATATCTATATTTTAACAAAAAATTAAATAAATTAATTGAACATCACTATGATAAATACATTCAGTTTAATTTACAATAATAGCATGAATTAATTATTGAATTTAACACTACAAAGCAATGACTTCTTAAACTGTTTGTAAGTTGAATATAGTTAAGGGTATATATATTTTATACAAATAAAGTTCTTAAAGGCTCCTCTCTATTAAAAAGGGGCGAATTTCTTACAAATTAAAAATAAGGCTATTTGAGTACATTTTATACTCCGCTAGAAGTCTCCCCCACTCCCCCATCGCTAGATCCACGCATGGTTATTGAGAGAACAAAATAATGTATTTGTCAATTTTAAGTTTATTTACAGCCTGTCAGTTTGAAGCTAATTAGGAAACCAGTTCTTTCAAATTATATTCACTTCTTTGGAGCTATGTGCTCAAGAACTGACATCTCTTGTGATGCTAAAACACTAGACCAAGGATGCTGTAATTATGGTTACCATTTTTCACACCGTTAAAAGATTTACCACGTGTGTACATGTTTTACTTGATTGCTGTATTCAATTAAAGGTTTTGATAATTCATTTAAGACGAAGAGATTATTAAGTTAAGTTAATCACTTAATAAATTACTTTTATTCTATTTCCAAATATGTGAGTGCATTTTATCAAAACAGAAGAAAATAATTAAATTCACAATAACTTTTATATATAAATCATAAAAAATAATAAAAATTAAATGTACCAATAATAATAAATTATTTGAGATTATTAATATAAATAATTTGAAGTTTATTTATTTATTTATTTTGGGTTTTACGGCACACCGACACTAAACAGGTCATACGGCGCCGAATACAAAGTTAAATGTGAATAGAGAGTATCAGGTTAAAACCAAACTACGCATGTAAAATATAGAAAAAATAAAAAAACTATCAGGTAAAAAATAAATTATAATTGGAAACAGGTCAACACATAAAACGGTTTAAAAAAATATGACGATTGGTAAATATTTTTTTTTAACTTATTAAGAATAGCAATCTTGTTCAAGAAGCAAACAAGTTTAGAATCCGACACTGTCCTAAATAGTTCGTACATGTTATGGACATTAAAATACTTCGACCGTATGTGGTCTGTGACGATACACTGTAATAAAATATGGTTGACTGTCAGTTGTTCCTGGCAAGGAACACAAACAGGTTGAACTTCTCTTTTTAAAAGATATGAATGAGTTAATCTAGTACATGTATATAGCAATAAATTTAAATGGAGCCATAAGAAGTTGTATCTGCATTGCAATAAATTTAAAGGAAGCCGTTAGAAGTTGTATCTACATTGCAATAAATGTAAATGGAGCCGTAAGAAGTTATATCTACAAAGCAATAAATTTAAATGGAGCCGTTAGAAGTTATATCTACATTGCAATAAATTTAAAGGAAGCCGTTAGAAGCTGTATCTACATTGCAACAAATTTAAATGGAGCCGTTAGAAGTTGTATCTACATAGCAATAAATTTAAATGGAGCCGTAAGAAGTTGTATCTACATTGCAATAATTTGAAATGGAGTCGTTAGAAGTTATATCTACGTAGCAATAAATATTTAAAAGAGCCATTAGAAGTTTTCTCTACATTGAAATAAATTTAAATGGAGCCGTAAGAAGTTGTATCTACATTGCAATAGATTTAAATGGAGCCGTTAGAAGTTGTATCTACATTGCAATAAATTTAAATAAAGCGGTAAGAAGTTGTATCTACATTGCAATAAATTTAAATGGAGCCGTTAGAAGTTATATATACATTGCAATAAATTTAAATGGAGCCGTTAGAAGTTATATCTACATAGCAATAAATTTGAATCGAGCCGTTAGAAGTTATATCTACATAGCAATAAATTTAACACGAGCCATTAGAAGTTATATCTACATAGCAATAGACCAGATCCGACCCTGCTAATTGTAAGGATTGCTAACAAACAGCTGGCCATGACCTCTTGGCCTGACCTTTATAAATTGAACCGGTTAGTGGAAGATTTAGAAAGACACTATTTTAAACCATAGAGATTGTAAAAATTTCAATATCGTGTCACTATATTAAAAAAACATAGATACACTCATAGCGAATATAATTTATAGCGATAGATTATAAATAAGTTGTATATTACAGGTAAGGTATAATTAAAGCAATCAAGAATTAGGCACATTTTAATAAACAACATAATGTTTGTCTTGCATCTGATCTACAGTTTATAAAAACACAATCCACTAAAGTTACTATATCTACATTGTACTATCGACTATTGCTCCAGTAGACGTTAATATGTACTAAAACTTATTCTTTCTTTTCCAAATAATGTATAACGACCAATGTGGATACAAAGAAAGAAAATATACTTTTACTGTATATTTATTATAAGCATGTTGGTGTTATGCAATGGATTCAGTTAACCTTTCTTTCTTTTGATTTACAGACTTCTAAGATCTATTCGATATATGTGTTACTTCCCTTTTCGAAAAGTTCATGATACGAATTCAGCTTTTACTAATAGGGCCATTATTTGTAATTAATTATTTTTGTTTTCTTTAATTTAACGACAATTTCTTTATTCAGTCCGAAACTATTCATTGAAATCAATCATTGTTAGCGAAGGGAGTGTATTATTGAACTCTCTGTCAGCTACAATCATCACGTGATTAATGAGTAACCACTGGTAAATACACGAATTCAAACAATTAATAACGCCGTTTAATTGATTTGATCCTTTATTACCTCGCTGATTGATTTCCTAAATGAAAGCTTACAAATTATGTTGCAACTTCAATAAAGATGGAATATAACAGCTTTGTTCTAAACCTGTGTATTAAAACTGACAATTGAGTCGTTCGTGCGTGGTTCAGGTAACATCAAAGTGAAAGACTGTTAATTAACAACCAAGCATTGAGATCATCACGCGTACATTGTAGACAGACAAACATACCTTATAGTTTCACCCATACATAGGTATAAAACATGGGCAATTGTATTAACAAATTAAGAATACAAACGTGAATAGTTCTGGTCTCTGCAACAAAAAGGTATAAGAGAAGCAGATACGAAGTAAAGAATAGGTAGAGCATGATGCAAGAGTATGGGATGGAATGGAGGACACATGCAATATTTCTGATTTATATTAACACATGTCAGCAAATCGTAAACTGAAAGTATAAAGTACAGGGCAATTAGTTCTTACGCGATAGGACAATTAGTTAGTTAAATTTATGTACAGAGCAGGCCAAACTACGTTTGGGTGGAAGAATGCATACACAAACTATTATTTCCAAACTATAAATACACGTTCGATACAAATAAGAAGTATATTTCTGTATTATATTATCTCAAAATAATAGGTAATTTAGATATACCATCTCACAAGAACAGTTTCAGATAAATATACCGACAAACACGTCCAAGAAAAACAAATTAGTTGCAAGATTGTACTTTGGCAGACCAAATATCTTAACAAATACTGCTGACAGCACCAACAGAGACAAGTTTAAATCAGTATTAGCTCATTCTATTGAAAATAGGGTTGTAGTGAGTTATTCATTAACTCGAGATTAACACAAGATTTGTAAAACAATGTGGTGTTCGGAAAGGGACATTTGTTAGCATGTTTAGATGCATATTCGACCAAAGCAACCTGATTATGATAGAAGTGACGGAACCAGAAACTAGAACACAAACACAAAATGGTTCTATATACCCTTATCTGTAATCCCATTGGTACTTGGTGACCACCTAGAACAGTTCGCCTAGTCATAAGTTATATTTGGCAACTGTCTTCTGTTTCTGGCTTGAGGTGGAGTTAGGTGACTTGTTTTGTGGTACGAGAGAAAAGTATTGAAAGGAGAATGAAACAAATTAGAATTATATGTGGAATATGTAAACTGGGTAAGTATGATTACATTTTGATTGTTACATTTAAAAATGAAAGAAAAATATGCGTACGTGTCTATTGATCTACTTGTCTGTCTGACCGCCCACCATAAAACAACCGCTTTTCTATCCGTCTGTCCGTTTGTCTATGTGTGTGTCTGTCTGTCATCATAAATGTATGTATGTCTGACGGTTTGAGTAAAAAGACGAAAACGTTAAATTAAATCAGTTCACCCAAGATCATTCCAAAAGCTTTTTGTATATCATAGAGGTCCAATATAAATAGCCTTTGTATATCAAATGCATTTTTTCCAATCTTTTTTAATATTTTTTCTTTGAGCACAACAAGTGTCATTTACGACACGTTGATAGCCGCGATACTACAGAAGTAAAAGGAAAATTGCACCCGACACTTACACTATTTTAAATGGGACATAAGTATTTTCTGTTTTGCTCAATGAAAAGAAATTAGGGCTACAAAGACTAAGGTCTGAATTATGTCATGAAAACAAAAACATGTATCAAAAGTTGAAACATTGAATGGATAAATATGTTTAGAGATCGTGTGAAAGTATGTAAAACGTAATGCTATAGAACATTTTTATCATTGACATAATATATATCACACACACACACGCGCGCGCACACACACACACACACACACACACACACACACACACACACACACAGAGGTTTTACTAACCAACAGAGGTACACGTTTCACAACAGCTTACCGGGGTGTACGCTTTATACCCCAAATAGCTTGTAGAAAATATGAAAAAAAAGTTTACAGGACGGTCACAGGTTCAAATTATGTAAAGAAAATATTGAATTTATAAAGAATTCAACACATCACTATGAGGTAGGTAATGGGCGAATACTCTGCTACAAACAAGGGTAACATATACACATATACACACACAGAGTAAGTTTATGATCATCATAATGAGGTCATATGCCGGTTTTAATTGTTTGTCAACTTTGAAGATCAATATCTTTAAAATTATTGATGAGAAATATATAATTTATATATTAACGTGTAGTGCAAGGTTAGCTTTTTTTGATTCCTGGAATTAATAAGGACCATAGATAGGCACTAAGGCCCAGCCGGGTTGGAACTAAGGTGTCACGTCGAGATATGAAATTCGTCGTCGATTGCCGTATTCTTTCTTTAAATATTTAAAATGGACAATATTTAACTCTATAATACTCTGCATTTTAGATATACAAAATGTCTTTCCAAAGAAAAATATGATGTGATTTGTCCCTACATACGGCCATATTTAAAAATCAATGGTCATTGCAGCGGCATTTATTCATTTTTTAACAATTCTAAAATGCCGTAAAATACTGATGAGTTAAGATCTCTTAACAAAACTATTTTTAACAAGAATTCCATTATGATAGATATCAAAACATTATTTTAGTTTTGTCATAATCGTTGTAATTGTTAAAAAAAAAACATTTTGCACGCTATAAAACCGCATTGTTTGTGCTTGTTAGGCATGTTGACATTAATACTAAATTCAAGTATTACGCAGAAAGGTGAATTCTCATCTTCAGTTAACAGCGGCAACAGAAACCACAGTAGCAGCAATCCTCATCTAATGCTTATTAAAACTGGGCATTTGCAGAAAGCAACACAAATTAAAATGACTTTGAAACAAACTTTTATTTTGTTTGTAATATCATCAGCTCAGTCAGCAGCAGCACCCCCACCAACATTTGTCATCATCATCTAATGCTTAATAAAATATAAGATTTACGGAGAAAAAGACTGTACAACCGCTTTTATCAGCATCATCATCAACAACATCAGCTAAGTCAGTAACAACAGTACCACCACCAACAACAGTAGAAGCAACACTAATTTATAATAAAAATAAAATGAGTAAGCAAGTTAGCAAGTTGTTTATTTGTTTATTCACGTGACATACATATATATATATATATATATATATATATATATATATATATATATATATATATATATATATATATATATATATATATATATATATATATATATATATATATATATATATATATATATATATATATATATATATATACGTACAGATACAAAATGTTAAGAAACAAGATAATAATACCCAACTCAATGGACCTATATGTCACCTTACTAGTTATAACATTTAAGTTTATCAGTAAAAGAAACCTTTTTTATATGAAACAATACAAATATGAACGATAAGCAATGGCTTGTGTTCACAAAACAATACTCCAGAAAGGGCAGTTCTGTAGAAAAATATTATTTAGTTGTTTCGTCAATAGGGTACATATAAAGTAAATTCATGCTTGTTAATGTGAACAAAGGATCCAGGTTGAGATTAAAGAATATGTAAACCGAGGTACAAAATTTAATTTAATACTACGTTGTAAATTATGATTCACTGATAAGATGAAGATTCAACGATAAATTGTTAACGGAAAAGGACAACTTGTATAAGTAAAACATATTAAGGGTCAAAGTTGGGAAAACAGCTATATTTTTATGATTTTTAACGCTATAACTGTGGTTATATGAATAGTATGGATAATCGGACGATATGTTATAAACCTGACCTAGGACTTGACCTACATCTCAATTTGATCGAGCTTCTAATATCAATAGTAATACAGTAAAGGAAAAACTTATACGTTTATTGAGAGGGCAAACAGTGTGTACCCAGATCAGCCAAGACATTTGAGCGGTCTAATCAGAATGTATACTGTTCGCTTTTGACTTGTTATGTTATTTTTTTTTACAAAAAAACAAACAAACAAAAACAAACAAAAAAATAAAAAAAAAAAAACAGAGCACATCTGGATATGCCAGTTGATCTGGATCTACACGGGGCTCATGTGTGTAAAACGTGTACATGATCTGAAATATGCGTATATCTGGAAGAAAGGGTAATTCAAAAGATGCAAGTTTGCTTTACCTTTCAGATAAAGAAAATAAAACACAATAATACCCACACCCATGATATATATACCTTTGAAGGTTATTAAACAAAGTTTGACATACAAACATTCATAGACAAATATATTTTGTTGTAAAGCAACATCAATGAAATAACATAAGGCAGTTGATCAAACAAATATTAATAAATAAGTGAGCATTGATAATAAAAGTAGGCTAGATGATATAAAAAGTCAATTCAGAACGTCCGATTATGGTGAGCTAAAAATCAAATAAAAAACAAAAGCCTTAGCAAACACAATAAGCAGAAACTATTTGTCAAGTGAACTTGCCAAAAGGCAAGTCCAGCTCAACTTCATTTGCCCCTCTAGTTATATGGTTTCACAAACCGATTGTTTTCTTCTTAATTAACAAAAGGCCCTAGATCACTCACCGGACCCATCATTTCATTGTTCATTATATAAATTGAAATATTGTCTTTATATTTTGGAAAAGCTGTGATAAAAATATCTATGTTCCAAGCGCGTTCCCATGAGACTGTGTAGAATAAATTATCACTAGAGCAGTGTTTGTTTTAATGGGACAATCTTTTATAACTATGAATGAATATATTCGAAATGTCTAAGGTGTAAATGTTTAAAGTTTACAGTTTGGGACAACAAATGTTTATACATTCTATATGGTAATATAACTGCACTACAAACATTGGCTTCACAGAAAATAAAGAAAAGTGATAAGAACATCACAGAGCATTTGGAAACCACATTTTCAAAATTTGAACCGGATATGTGTAAAACCAACACAACATGGCCTCATTAATCATACTAATATAATTACTTTCAACTGTGACTTTGACATTTGAGGTTAATAATTATGTAAAACATGTCTTTAGTCTTCATTCAATTCAAGACAAATTGTACTTTGATATCTGTTTCATTTTGCGTTTCTCTCCAGTTATCCAGTTGTGCACAGTTTTTTTATTTTAGTCCAATCTAAAAAACTCAAGCACTTGTGTCTCTGGATTGCATTTATGCAATCTATCCTTTTCAGCTCCCGTCGCATGGTAACATTCATTTGAAAAAGGCTTCTTAGGCAACGACTTTGTTCGTCTGTTAAATTTTGAATCCTCCTGGCTGTAATGCACAAAGCAGAGGCTTAACATAACTCCGAAAACGAAAAATTATCAAATAAGTAGTTCTGCCAATATATTCATTTTTTTGGACAATATTATTTTATATATTAAATTACTTTATTGGCGTATCACACAATCGATGGTGTCTGCTCTTACATTCAATAGTTTGTTAAACCACAAAATAATATTTTAAACTATGGAAGCTTTAATCTGACACCAGATGAGCTAAGGATATGAATCTTCATCGATCGTGGCAAACTTTAATGAATTCTAGATACATATAGTTTACAATGGTTAAACTAACCTTTCTTTGGGCTATTTGAAGACTTCCTTGATGTTGGATTTCCGGAAGAACTGGTTCCTGGGCAGCTTTCTAAAATACAAATTTTATTTATTTTAGATGCAAAAAAATGTTAACAAAGAATGTTGTAAATATCACCACATTCTGCACAAACATTCCCGGAAGTACTCTTACCATTAAAATTGCAGATGTATGCATTAAACAAGATTGCCCTGAGGGCCCTTATCAACTGCCTTAAACTCCCATGTTTCAAGGTACTCTCTTACGAGTGTCAAGACTTTTTGTATGATTTGACTTAGTGACTGCATGTGGCCCACTTTCTACCTTAACGTAGATCTCACTGAGGTGACTTATTTACTCAGGTAAGCAAAGATGCAATACAGATTTAACTCGAGAGTTTATAGAGACCAGCATACGAAAAGTTTTTGTCTTAAAAATAAAAATAAACTATAAATAGATAAATTAAAAATAGGCCATAATTCGAAGAGCATCATTTTAGTGATAAGGAAAGCCAGACAGAGTGCATTTGTAGTATGTAATATCATATCCCTGAATTCATATAAAATTATTTTGCAGTGAAATATTTAAATAAAACGATATCAGAGGTCTAGACGAAAAAGTGTTGTCACATTTTTTTTTGTAAAAAATCACTTTTTTGCATTCTTGCAGGGATTTTTAACGGGTGTTCTTCCTTAATTATTAGTTTTTTAGCAAAAAATATACGATGACTAACTGCGCTTTTCTATCATGCGCCGGGTGACTCCGTGGATTTGCATAATTATATTCCTCGTTATCTGTATTGTATGTGCTTCTTAGAAGTAATTTAAAATCATTATTTATTGATGCAGTTAACTGTTCTTTCAAAAATATTCTGCAAGGTATGCTGATAAAATGTCATTACAATACACATTGACGTTTAGGAGATGTTTAGAAAATCCATGGATTATTTTTAATAATCCCTGGTATATTTTTTTCTAGATATCAAGTATTAAATTATTTAAATAAGAATATTAAATGACAATTTGTAATTTCAAAACTTTCCAAAAGCATAACAGTATTTCTTTACTTCTCCTGTGAAATTGTGTAAATTGTGACTTACGACAGTTTTCCGTTCAACCCTCAACATAGTGTATAAATTTGTGTACAAATACCTTTTGCCCTGGCTTGATTCCTTGCCCACTTAGCCAACAGATTACACGTCATTTCCAATGCTGGCCTTTTAGAAGTGGGCTTAGATTTTGACACCCGAACTAACTCTGGATCATCCATTTCATCTTGGACTAACTCTGGATCATCCATTTCATCTTGGACTAACTCTGGATCATCCATTTCATCTTGGACTAACTCTGGACTCATCCGTCTCATTATTGACGGACTCTGGATCATCAGTCTCATTATGGACCGACTCTGGATTATCCATCAGGAAATTGTCGTCATATTCATCATCACTGCTGACCTTTGTAAAAGAACCGCCAGGTTTTAACACGTTTTAAGTATATCATTTTCATTATCTGCATAAGGTAATACCTCTTGCTCTCATAGTACTTAAACACTCCGACTTTTTTGTTAAATGAGTGCTCAGCTACTGTTTAGAACCGGAATCACTTAGGTGGAGTCTACAATACTTGTACAAGTAAGGTCATTCAGGACAAGTTGCACATCAGTTCTTACACATGATTCTCACGTTTAAATATTTAGGCTCCTGTGGTCCTCATAGCTAACAGTTTTCTATTCCAATACAAACAGTCTGTAATTATTTCGACTTATTTGTAGAATAAAATGTTTAAGGATACATACAGAATTTTACATACCTTCATCAAGAGCAATGTCGTCCAATGACTTTCCAGAGTATTTGGGGATAGTTCCTTTATCAAAGGCAGACAAAAGTTTTCCCATCCGGGCCACTTGAAGGGTTTCTTGCGGGATTCTGTAGAAGGACTTGTGAATTTCAATATCATGGCCCATAAAATTTGCCATGACTTCAAGGTCGTTTTTGGAAAGATTGAGAATCTGTGAGACTGTTGCCACATGTTTTCGTAATTTTGTGCTAGTCAAGTTTTTTTTATATTTCAAATTTGCTAAGAGTGCAAATTTTCCAAGTACATCAGTTGTTCTCAAAGCCTGCAGAGAGTTGTTCGGTCTGGGAAATAAGAATTGATTGTTTCCGTCTACATTAGCATCCTTCCTCCATTTGAGTAGCAAATCAATACACTTCAGAATATCAGGGGTTAGAAGAACGGAATTGTACGGCCTTTTTTTCCTCTAATTTCAACTCTTTCAAAAGTTGAGCAAAGCATCTTTTCTACTGGACTTAACGATAGCTCAACTTCTCTTAAAATGTTAGACTTGTTTTGTCTCTTGTTGTACGCTTCAACAGTAATTCTTTCTGTTTCGCCCCCCCCCCCCCCCCCACACACACACACACTTCTTATGTTGAACAGAACTACCCTTGCAAGTGTCCCATTCTGTTTTAGAAAATGCGGTTTCCAAATGCTGTGTGATGTTCTTGGTTTTGACATTAAATTATGCTTGCAGTTTTAATATGTCTTCGCTGATTGGAAGCATGTCACTTTTGTTAACTTTCTGTGAAGCCAATGTCTGTAGTGCTGAACTTGAAATGTTATCAGTCCATTCTGCTTTAACCAAGGAAATAAACTCATCTGCCGTTTTTCCTTTTTCACCATCACAATCTATGAGCGATGAAGATTTCTGAATTTTCGCACATTTTTTTAGAAGATGGCCTAGCTTGAGAGCAAGGGAAGGATTTGAGTACCTGTTTGTATCCGAGTTGTAACTACACAGCAATCGTGTTGCCTCTACAGTCACAGGGTATTTCTCAGGTGTCATTACACATCTCATGGAGACGATTTTCGGGTCAATTTCTCTGACTTTTATCAAGAAACGTCCCAGCTCTCTCACTTTTTGACTCACATATGTATTGAGGTGGGGAAGATGGCACTGTTTGCGAAAAAGTTTTTCTCCAACTGCTACTATAATAGAGTTATTGCGTGCTGCAAGTGTAACTTCATCACAAACCATTTTAGAAATGGCATTCTCTTTTAGACCTGCACTAACTTTTTCTGAGGTTGTAAAAGAAGTTGTGCTTGTGACTGCACCTTCTGGTTCTTAGCTTTTGTGGTTATAAAGGGGCATGTTTGTCTATGTCTCCATAAATTGCTCCTTTGGAAGAAAGCTTGGCAATCTTCACAAGGCAAATAATCTTTGTATGTTACATTTTCATTGTCTGGTCTTGCCCAAGTTATTAGAGTCCCTTCACCATTTTTCAAAACAGCCATATTGTTCTGAAAGTCACCTGCATTTCCCAGCTTCAGTAAAGCAAGACTTCTTTCTTTCGGATTCTTCGGATGATCCAGAATCATTTTCACCTCAGGTTCATTTCTGTGGGGCCCAAAATAATGCTTTGTCAAGTACCTTGGATTTTAATTCTACTAGGAGAGTGTTGTTTAGCTCTAGATGTGTCTGCTTTATTGACGTGGTGATCCATAAGCTAGGATTTAGAAGAGGTCACTTTGTTGATCTGGAGAGCAGGGAGGGATTTCACACAAGGTATTACATCAGACTGATCAGAGGAGTCTGAAGCATAGTCATTATCACGTCCCTGTGCTTGTTCATTGTCATCAAATTCATCAAAGGATTGCACTTCAGAGTCAGCCATTTCAAAATCTGGATCGTTGACTGAATCGTCCAGGTCTATATCCGAGTCTGTCATTTCAGATTCCGGATTGCTGATGGAATCATACAGGTCTTCATCGAAGGCTCCGTCAAAATCGTCTTCAATTTCTGTAAATATAACAAATGTGTTTGTTAAATAGTGCACTCAACTGTCCACAGTCAAAGTTACATGGATGATATTATTTTTGTGTATTTTGTATATGTTTCTTTGTTTATTTATGAAGGACTATTTAACTGACTTAATGAACGAGTTTGAACTCAGGAAGGCTTGTGAATTTTGAACTTGCCATATTCCTCAACATACAGAGGTAGTGTGCAGGTATTGATTTCACCAGATTTTGTACCAACAAACTGATGTATGTGTGCAGATAACAGATGTGTCATTTAAACTATACTCCTCAACATACAGAGGTAGTTTGCAGAAAGCAACTGTACCAGATTTTGTATCAACAAACCGAGGTTATGTTTGCACATGACTGATTTGAACTACATTATTTTGGTACAGGAATGCAAGATGATTGTAAAATATTAAGCTCTTGAACAAAGTATTTTGTTCCTATTGGTTGCCGAGTTCTGCAAGTAATAAAATAATATGAACAAAGGGCACTTATATGCAAAAACTGCAGTGTGAAATGCTTTCTTGAATAACTGGTATAATGGACAGTCCACAACTGTCAATCATAATCAATTATAACAGGACATGGTCAATTTTAATCCCATGGATTATGGTTATATTGTCAGGTAAAAATCTGACCTAGTAAATACAAAAGAAAGGGTACTTCCTGTTTGGGATAAACATTGTTGTATTTTGGGCGTTACACATGAGATTCTCTTGGATTGTTTTAAGTAACACGAGTGTCTGATTTGTACTGGTATATTCTTATTATAACACCGGTTAGGTATAAAACAATATCGAACATAATGAGATGACCTAGTAGATACTACATTCCTCCCTAACTTAAATAAGAAATAGTTAAAATGTCTATCAATCCTAAAGTGATTTTCAAATAAATGTTTCCAAGTTCTTTCGTACGTTTTGTCATATGAATCAGTCTTTTATCACAAACATCGTCACTGTTTTAAATTGTTTTAAATAAGTGGAACACTGTTAAAAGTTTCTTCACTATTTTCTGGTATGGTTCTAAAGTTATGATTAGACACACATTTGACTAGATCCAAAGTTAATGACTAGATCAAAATCTTATAACAAACATAGTATCTTTAACAAATATTCTTAGTGTAACATTCTTTGCTGAAATTGTAACATGCATTTACATGTTTATTTGACACTGTTCATAAACTAAGTTTATGAATAACAAACAAAACTTCAAAAGACAGTTTACTAATTAAAGACATTAATGAAGACAATTCTTTTGTCTTACATTGTTTCATGGGGATTATTGTGCCCCTTAAAACACAGAAACAATGTGTTTCACTACTCAGATTATTTTGACTTTCCTAACATAGTCTTTAAAATAGCTTGGTTCACGTCTGTTACGCACTGGCCTTGGGGATGTTCTGATCTGAGTGTTTTTATTATCTGTTGATGTTTCCGTTGAATCGGTTATCTGGTCTTCATGATTCAAGTTGTAACTCTGGACAGGTTGAAGATCCGAGTTGACTTTCTTGAATTGAGACATATTTCTGGTAATTGTTTTGTTCTCATTTGTCGCGGTAACCATGTTTCCCCTTTTTCTCAATGATGAATGGTTCTGGAAGATATTTGGAGGTAAGTTTTGTTAGATTCTCATTCACAAGTAACTCTTTGTCACCAATTCCAAATTTACGCTTTGGCGCATTGTTCCTAGTGTCACTATATTCTTTACTCCTTGACTTAGCGCTTTCATCCTTCTGGCGAACCATTTCATCAATTTTTGCCTCCGTTTTCTTACTCTGGATTTCCAGTAACCGCGTTTTTGGCTCTCTCTGAAACATAAGTCTGAATGGTGTGTAGCCTGTAGCCACATGCGGTGTTGCACGATATTGTCTCAAAAATTGGAACATCTCTTGCTTCCAATTAGTTTGTTCAATATGACTAGATTTGATGCTTTTTCATAAGTGGCTTATTGAAACCTTCAGCTTGGGCATTGGCTTTAGGCCATCTTGGAGTAATTCTCCTATGCTCGAAACCACAGTAACTTGCAAACTGTCTAAATGGCTCCGAATTAAATGGACTGCCATTGTCGGTTCTTATAGTCTTTAGAACTCCAAACTCTGAAAGAATCTTATCAAATACAGGAATTACCCTATTTGCTGATACAGAAGATACTATTTCGACAACAGGGTATCTTGAATGTTCATCTACCACATCTAGGAGATACTCTCCTGTAGGCAGTGGCCCACAGACATCTGCACTTATGTTTGTCCATGGGTTGGAAGGACCTTCAGACATGTTTAGTGGTTCATATTTTCTACCGCCTGTGTTTGCCTGACAGGGAAGACACCTCTTTATGTTATCTTCAATGTATTCATTCATCTTCGGAAACCACACTTTAGATCGCATAAATGACTTCGTCTTGATAACGCCCTGATGACCTTCATGACTGATAATAATGGCTTTCTGATACAAAGATTTTGGCAGCACGGTTTTGTCATTTCTAAGCAAAACATTGTCAGAGTGTACAGTCAGTTCATCTTTGATGTTTTCCATTTGTGTTAAATCTTCAACAGAGATCTCTTCATCTTTGATCAACTTCATGTCAAACCAACGACCATTGCGTGTGAACTCAGTTGCCTTCATTAGGGTTTTATCTTTGCTTGTAGCTTGTTTGATCTTGTCTAGGGTCATTGCTTTCATGATTGACGTGTGTGTTATGAAATTTACGTACTCTTCTGCAAAGTTCACATCTGTCTCAATTTGGCTTGGGTGACGCGACATGTAATCAGATGGATTGTCTTTCCCTGGACGATACTGAATTTTCAAGTTGTTTTCAAGTGGTTTGTGGTCAGTTACCACTATGAACTTAGGAGCACCTCTTAGGTACATGTTAAAATGTTCGCATGCCCATACGATTGCAAGCGCTTCTCTTTCAGTCTGGCTGTAACGACTTTCAGTATCGGTTAGAGCTCTACTTGCATATGCCACTATCTTGTTATCCTGAACTAACATTCCTGACAATCCCACTGGACTGGCATCAGTTATAATTTCAATGTCCTTGTTTGGATCATAGTAGACCATTACATTGTCACTTGACAGTTCATCTTGTAATTTTCTGAATGCATTTTCTTGAGATTCACCCCATATCCATTCACTGTCTTTTCTTGTTAGTTTCCTTAGAGGTTCTGTTATTGTGGCATAGTTCTGTATGAACTTAGAACAGTAGCTGGTCATACCAAGGAAACTCTTCAATTCAGACACTGTTTTTGGTTGGCTCATTTCTTTTGTGCCATTCACCTTCCGAGGGTCAGCAGATATGCCATTCTGACGAAATACGACACCGAAAAATGAGATTTCGCTCTTGTTATATTCACACTTCTTCTTGTTTAATGTGAGCCCATTCTTATGAATAACTTCAAACACTTTATTTAACGTGATATCATGGTCTTCTTGGGTTTTGCCATAAACTACGATGTCATCGGAAATGTTCTTGGCACCTTTGATTCCTCGGATAAGTGAACTGATCGTTGCTTGGAAGATTTCAGATGCTGAGGAAATACCAAAATTCAGGCGTTTGTATCTATAAATGCCCATGTGCGTATTAAAAGTTGTAATGTATCTACTGTCTTTGTCTAGTTCTAACTGATGATAACCTGACCTTAGGTCAAGTTTGCTGAAAACTGTAGCACCATTCATGTCGTGAATTAGTTTGTCTATTGTTGGAAGAAGGTGACGTTCGCGTTCGATAGCTTTGTTTGCTTCACGCATATCGACACATAACCTTATTTTGTCTTTATCTTTCCTTGGGGGTGTTACTATTGGTGATATCCAAGGCGTAGACTCGTTTTCAACTTTCTCTATGATATCTTCTTCCAAAAGTTTTTCAATTTCTTTTTGTACTTTTTGTCGTAAATGAAAGGGTGTTCTTTGATGATTCTGCGCGACTGGCTTTACGCTTTCATTAATGTGTATCTTAACTGATTTTCCCTTCAATTTGCCTATCCTCGAGTATATTCCTGGGTATTTCTCTTCAATATCTGAGACTGCCGCTTTAATGTTGTGGACTATCTTGATGAGGTTTAGTGAAAGTGAGGAATTGTACCCTAAAAGAGTCCCATGGCCTCCTTTGACGACAACAAATGTTGCAAGTGTTATCATTTCATCTTTCTCTACAACAACTTTACACTTTCCCAGTACCTGCAGTGGTGTTTTGTTTCCATATGGAAATAAATTTGGCAAGTTTCGTTTAGATAGCTTTGGACTTCCCACTGCTTTGTAGGATTAATCATCCAGAATGTTAACAGTAGCCCCTGTGTCTATCATGACCTTTCGAAAGTTGCCATTAATTTTTATCACCGTCGTTGGTGACTTTTCACTGTTTATTGCATAACAATATTCATCGTCTGAGGAGTCAGACTTGCCACCTACTGCACCATCTTCATTTATGTTATTCACATAGTTTCTCTTCCTACACACTTTCATGAAATGGTTTGGTTTTTTACAGTACCTGCAAGTTTTCCCTCTAGCTGGGCATGAATATTTATGACCTTGACTATACTGTCCACCACAGCTTCTACACATTGTTGATTGACCATATGTCTGATACCTTCCGTTTGAAGCTGGTTGACCCGATGGTTGACCACGACCCCTTGATGATTGTGCACGACCCTTGGAGGATGGTTGACCTCGACCGCCTGTGCCACGCTGGCTGCCACCTCTAAATCCTGGCCTGCCACGTCCGACGGCTTGAACTTTTTCATTATTTCCCTGTTCCATGATGGATGCTTGTTCATTGGACAGTTCCATTGCTCGTCCTATGCTTAAAATCTCGGCCAAACCTTTGTCAGGTTCCCTGAGAGCATGTCTTCTTAGCGTGTTTGACCGGCCATGCTGTATTAATTGTTGCAGGATTTCCTTGTCCACTGTATCCCCAAACTCGCAAGTTCTTGCCAAGGATCGCAACTGGGTAACGTATTCATCTAATGACTGTGATTCACTTTGTTTGCATGATCTGAATTTGTAAATCTCCATTTGTGTGTTCACTTTTGGGGCGAAATAGTCTGTGATTACCTTCTTTGTTGCATCATAGGTTTCTTCTGATGTACCCTTTTCAGTGTCATATAGGTCATATACACGTTCACCCGCATAATGGAGTAGTAGTGCACGTTTCCTGGCATCATTTGTGATGTTAAGTCAAATTAGCAAATTCTCTAATCTCCCCACCCACTTCTCCTAACGGTGGGCTGAATTTGATTTGTCACATTCCACGTCAAACGATGGAAAAGCCGGTAGATTCATAATTTTCTATATTGCGCTTGGATACCTTGTCTTGGTTTAATCCGTTTTCCTCGTCGCCAAATGTTGTATTTTGGGCGTTACACATGAGATTCTGATGGATTGTTATAAGTAACACGAGTGTCTTATTTGTACTGGTATATTCTTACTATAACACCGGTTATGTATAAAACAATAGCAAACATAATGAGATGACCTACTACTAGTAGATACTACAAACATTATTACACAAAAATGGAATCCAGCAAACGTGGGAGGAGCTTAAAAATTTGTGGAACAATGCATTATGTATATAGTAAAATTTAAACAAAGAACTATCTTCATGCTGAATTATTATGTATGAAATATTTCTCGTGTTACACATTTTAAAAATTATATAGCAACCATATTTAAAGACATCCCTTCAAAAGCTTCAGACGGATAAGAAAACCATTAGTAAAATAGTGACTATACAACACAATATAACCAAAAAAACTGTAGCATGCACCTTTTTTATTATATTTTGCATGGGTTTGTTGCACTTGGTAAATATTGAATTTTCAATTCTAAATTTGATAAAACTTTTAGAGGAATCAACATACATTATAAAACAAGAGGGACCAAAGGGCACTGGGTCGCTCACCTGAGGAAAAGGTCAAAGGTCACATTGGAGCCATTAACAGAGGACCACTTATGTTGTACACCAAATATCAAGGCTCTAGTAGATTTTTACAAGAAGATTTTCAAGATTTCCCTATATTACTCTATATAAATCAGATATGCCCCAAGGCAGGGCCCCATCTTATACTAGAGGCATAATTTGAACATTCTTTCTAGCAACCAATCAGAACCATTTCAACAATTTTGGTAGGGGACCAGGGATCATTCGTGTTGAGCTGGTCAAATTTTCCATAAGTGGTTCAAGAGAAGAAGTAGTTTGAGGATGTAGTTTTCCTTATATAATTCAATGTAAAATTGTGACCCCTGGGGAGGGGTCAAATATGACCCCAGGGACATAATTTGAACAACTGTGGTACGTAGAGGACCTCTAGATGGTGTTATATGCCAAATATGAAATCTTTGGGCCGTGTAGTTTAAGACAAGAAGATATTTGAAAATTGCATTTTGAAAACCTGTTTTTTGACCCCGTGACCTACTTATGCAACCAATCAGAACCATTTGAACAATTTTGGTAGGGGACCACCCAGGGACCATTCCTGTCGAGTTTGGTCAAATTTCCATTAGCGGTGCATGTTAATAAGTCGTTTGAAGTTTTCCTTATATAATTCAATGTAAAACTGTGACCCCCGGGGCGGGGTCACAGGGGTATATTTTGAACAACTTTGGTAAAGGACCTCTAGATGATGCTATATACCAAATATGAAAGCTCTGGGCCTTGTAGTTTCAGACAAGATTTTTGAAAATTGCATTTTGAAAACCTATTTTTTGACCCCATGACATACTTAAGCAACCAACTGAAACGGTTAAAACAACTTTGTTAGGGGACCACCCTGGGATCATTCCTGTGAAGTTTAGTCAAAACCCAATGAGCAGTTTCAGAGGAGAAGTTGTTTAAAGAAATTGTTGACGGATGGACGCACACACGGACGATGGACAATGGGCCATCACAAAAGCTCACCTTGAGGACAATGTCCTCAGGTGAGCTAAAAACTACCTCTGGTTACTGTTGCTGAAGATTCAGGGTAATCATTTGGATCTTCAGTCAAACATGGTTTTAAAGATTCCGGCGTTACTGAACATTAGTCTTCTTTACCGCCGCGAATAGTTGATGACGTTCCAACAGTTGCTATTGGGTGGTTCAGGTCAGTGTCTGTAACAAACAACAATATAATATACTGTGTGCATTGTGAAAACTCATACGAAAAGAGAGGTAGATAACACACAAACAACATCAATTGCAGGCATACTTTCCGAGGTACTGGTATACAGTAGTTTTATTCTTAAGAGCGGGCCATTAAATTAGATCTGGATGCCTAATCCTCCGCCCTCAATTTCACTGGATTTACACAATTCAGAAAAATGACCCTAGAAATGACCAAAAACACGGAATTCCGTACAGGAAACTTTCATTTATGTATAATACCAAGCTAGGTTTATAGGCATGCATGATACATATGTACATGTATATACACCTACAGAGGTATACCTTGAAATATTACACATATTATAGGTTTCCTAAATGTCAGCTGTAAAATATTTATGTACATTGAGGATATTTCAACTTAAACAGATTTGCCCCAACTGTAAACGTGTCATTGTGTCCAAGGTAATGCCCTGTACGAAGTTTTGAATCGTGGTGAAACAGAAACACCTGAAATGAAAATATCAACAAAACGCTTGTCAGTGTATGGTTTAAACATCCATTAAAAATAATAAAGTTACAGACAAAAATATCAAGAAGCAAAATTAGGACATTTGACCTTGACAGTCAAGGTCATTCATGGATGAAGGTCAAGGTTAGTGTGGTCTACTGAAAGGTCTTGTCCCAAGGGTTGTTGTGGCCAATTATGAAAACAATACACCAAGAACTAAAAAAGTTATGATCCAGGTACAAGTTTGCGAACGGCAATGGCATCGAAAACGCCGCCAGGACTATAACAATACCTCTCTTTTAAAAAAACTCGAGCTAAATAGAATAAACACCTCAGAATAGGTATTTAAATTATTAACAAAGACCTAATAAATAACTTTTAAGATGGATTAAATTTAATTGGCAGGAACAGTTCAAGTGATTTATAATTAAGTTAGTGACATGTTAAAATAATAACAAACTAAGCTATACAGAATTTGTGTTTTAATTAAAGAAATATACACCAGTGTATGCCTTTAGATGCTTAAGTTTTATCAAATGCCAATGAGATATCATATTAAAAACAAACTCTTTTTTCACTAGTTTTTAACCATTATCATTGTTGTATCTACAACATGAACAAGTTACCTCCCCCAAACTATTTGCTTGAAGCACAGCATGGTGATCAACATCATCTTTTAAAATGATGTAATTGGAACGTGAACTGAAATTACAAATATAAAAAAAACAATAGCTTCATTGAAAAAAGAAAAACAAATTAACCACAAATGCACACCTTCCAGTACATTATGAGAGGAGCTTCTGGCAATAACATGCCAAGAAAATACTTACTGTATGATTTAAGAAAAAAGAAATGTGTTATCCAATTTACTTCATCTAACATGTAATTGCTTAAGCATTTGCCAAATGTGCCTTTAAATTGAACACAGATTTAAATATGTCAAACTCATTTTATAAGTATTTTGAATTGTTTTATTTATTGATATTTCTGCTGTATTAAAACTATTTCATTATATTTAAGGGGCACTTTTTACAGACATTTTCAAATCAATGAAGATGGGAGTCTTTGAGAGCACACATTTAAGAAAGAAATTAAATAATTCATTACATTACCTTCTTATAGCTAAAACGTAACAACACATGGCATATGTATCATCTACAACACCGTCTAGCGTAGCTATAAGAGTACAAATCAGGGAACCTGGAATGAAGAACATTAAATAAAAATAAAATGCATTAATAGTAACAGCATGCATACTTCCTTTGCTTGTCTAGAATTTCAAAGAACCTAGCCGTTGCTAGGGGGCTAGGTGGTAGTTTGCACATGACAGTACAGTCCATGAACAGGCTAAATCAAACCGAGCCGGCAACATATTCTAATTTTGACGTGTTGGACTTTCTTTAGGGATTCTTATTTGCTCTGGTAAAACGTTTATGCCCTGTCAATCCTTGCATTCCAAAGTGTATGATTTTACCTTGCTTATCTTTTTTGTTTAGTGTAAAACAATAACAAATGCCTATCAGCGTATTTAAGCAACGTTTGCCTATTTCCGTTGCTATTCTTGGTGATTAACTACAACTTAATAATATACTTAACATGAAGTATTTACTAAAGCATGCCCTTTAAAGTTTAGATAAAAAGCACCAAAAAAATCGTAGCTGAGTTAACTGAAATATTTATAACCTGGCATGGCGGGGTCAGCATCATCCACATCTAGTGCCGTACTTGGATGGGGGGAATCCCTAGAGCTTGACAAGGCACCGACTGTTTGAAACAACGGTTCTGCCATGCCCTTTTCATTGCCTTGTTTTTTCTTCATCTGAGGAATTTTGATCAATGAAAATACTTAAAACGTCAAAACAAAATCAATCAATAGAGAAGATATAACATCTTGTTTATTTAGATAATAATACTGTTATTTCTTTATAGGATATCCCATTTAAGTTTACATGTAATTACTCCTTTAAGTCAAAAATTCTTAAGTTAACCGTAAAGCCTTAAATTACACTTTTACATGTTAAACCCCTTTGTGATTAGAAATAATGTTGAGTTTCCTTCCCTGAATATGCTTTCCAAAATTATGTTCATTTTTACACATCATTTGGAACTTAACAACTTGCCACCATATTATACCCACATCCTCTTAATTTTATGAAGACAATTGTTTCAAATTATGTATCATCAATCTCATCACATACCTTACAATCTGTCCAAGGAGAGGCTTCTTCTTGCATGTTGTCAGGGGCTGGCTTATCTGTGGTGTCAGGACTCGCCGGATATACTGACTGGTCAGCAGTTTTTAGGGAAGGCGCCAGGCTTGGCAGTAACGCAGGAGAGGCTTCATCTTGCATGTTGTCAGGGACTGGCTCATCTGTGGCGACAGAACTCGCAGGATATACAGACTGGTCAGCAGTTTTAGGGAAGGCGCCAGGCTTTGCAGTAACGCAGGAGAGGCTTCATCTTGCATGTTGTCAGGGGCTGGCTCATTTGTGGTGACAGGACTCGCTGGATATACTGACTGGTCTGCAGTCTTTAGGGAAGGCGCCAGGCTTGGCAGTAACGAAGGAGAGGCATCATCTTGCATGTTGTCAGGGGCTGGCTCATCTGTGGTGACAGGACTCGCCGGATATACTGACTGGTCTGCAGTCTTTATGAAAGGCGCTAGGCTTGGCAGTAACGCAGGAGAGGCTTCATCTTGCATGTTGTCAGGGGCTGGCTCATCTGTGTTTTATTTGCAAAGTATAAGTTCAACATAATTAAGATCAAACTCAGTATGCTTAAATCTTCTGCTTAATTGTATGAAAGCTAAGTTTGAAACAAATAGTGTTGGGTCCGGAATTATTAATTTAGGTTATGTTTTTATTTATTCAGAGGTTGTGGATCTATCAGTTGCTTTTATATCAACAATTACTGCATGTTTGTTTTATAATTAAGTAATTATTTTTTTTCAATTTTTCGTAAACGGTTATAATTAAATGTGTTTGCCAAGAACTTGACATTGAAAATTTGGATGTCAAGACTATAGTAAAAATAGCAAGTTAAACACTTTTCAACAATATAGATCAGTAACTTGTTGTTTTTTTAGAGAGTCAATTAAATCACAGGCTCTGGAGGTGAATTAGTTTTGCTGATAAATCTTTGTAAAAGCCGATGTTTTAGCAAAAGCATAACACTATTTTTTTCTGAACAGCTGATGTTTTAACAAAGATATTTAACAAAAAAGTAACAACACTGTGAACATTTTACACAACTTTAACAGTTACATTATAAATTTTATGCAGAACTTAACAATCTTTTTTTAATTTAACAATGATTTCGTTGTTTAATATTTAACAAAAGTTTTAAACAACTTGGCCAATATGTAATACATTTAACAAATTTTATTAATTAAATGTTGTTAAGAAATGATTTTTTTATGACAAGCCGGTAAGTTTTATTTTTGTCCCAACTTCTGAAGGTTTAAATCACAAACTCCTTTCCAAGAATTGGAGGGGATATTGAGTAAGAATATTAAAACAGAACATAAACAGAACTGGGTTTTTTATGGCAATAAACATACTTTCCATTAACAGGCGGGCCCAAAGGGCCCTGGGTCGCTCACCTGAGGAAAAGGTCAAAGGTCACAGTGGAGTTATTTACAGAGGACCACTAATGTTGTACACCAAATATCAAGGCTCTAGTAGATTTTTACAAAAAGATTTTCAAGATTTCCCTATATTACTCTATATAAATCAGCTATGCCCACAGGGCCCAATTTTATACTAGAGACATAATTTGAACATTCTTTCTAGCAACCAATCAAAACCATTTTAACAATTAAGGTAGGACACCAGGGATCATTCCTGTTGAGTTTGGTCAAATTTCCATAATTGGTTCAAGAGAGGAAGTAGTTTGAGGAAGTAGTTTTCCTTATATAATTCAATGCAAAATTGTAACCCCTGGGGAGGGGTCAAAAATGACCCCAGGCGTAAAATTTGAACAACTTTGGGAGATGACCTCTAGATGATGCTATATACCAAATATAAAAGCCTTGTAGTTTCAGACAAGAAGATTTTTGAAAAATGTATTTTGAAAACCAATTTTTTGACCCCGTGATCTACTAATGCAACCAATCAGAAGAATTTGAAAAATTTTGTTAGGGGACCACACAAGGACCAATTCTGTCGAGTTTGGTCAAATTTCCATTAGCGGTTCATGAGAAGAAGTCGTTTAAAGCTTTCCTTAAATAATTCAATGTAAAACTGTGACCCCCGGGGCAGGGTCAATTTTGACCCCAGGGGCATAATTTGAACAACTTTGGTAGAGGACCGTTAGATGATGCTATTAATACCAAATATGAAAGCTCTAGGCCTTGTAGTTTCAGACAAGAAGAATTTTTAAAAATGCATTCCGAATACCTATTTTTTGACCCCGTGACCTACTTATACTTATACAATCAGAACCATTTGAACAATTTTGGTAGGCGATCACTCAGGGACCATTCCTGTTGAGTTTGGTCAAAATCGAATGAGCGGTTACAGAGGAAAAATTGTTTAAATAAATTGTTGACGGACGGATGCACGGACAGACGACGGACAATGGGCCATCACAAAAAATCACCTTGAAACATTGTCCTCGGGTGAGCTAAAACAAATATACCATACATGGCATGCACTGCCTTTTATGATATACATGATCATTTATTATTGTATGTACACAAATTTTAACATGATATTACGCCTATCTGGTTGACATTTAAAAATTAAAAAAAACTTTCACATCTTTTGTTCAAAATTTAAGGTAATCTTCAGTGTTTTCTAGCTTTTTGATAATAAATATTGACTACAATATCCACCAAGAAGAGCCCTGTGATAAAAATTGTTTAAGTGATAAAAAGTAACAAAATAAAAGGGAATAACTGTAAAAAACGGCAAACATTCACAATACACTGTTGTTGTTTTTTCTAAATACATGCATGTAAAAACTTGAACATCTCCAAGTCAAATTATGATTTTCTCGAAAACTATGTAACCCTGCGTTCAGTTTTGTTGAAATAGTAGATACAAATGATTAAAAAAAACAGGTGTTTTTCTGTGAAGGTATGCACTAAAATTGCAACAAAAGTTTTAAACATTCAACAACATACTCTGCAGATCACACTGATCTTCAATCTGTCTGTTTTTCTACAATGAAAATAGTCATGTGACTTACCATCCTATACATTATTTATACATAAATAAAATAAACATTCCTGGTGTTGACATGTCATTTTCTTTTTACTTGTCCTATCTTAATAAAAATAGTTGTAAAAAGAACCCTGAACTGTAACATGTCCTTGTGTTCTTTGTTGTGATAAGTTTGAAGTTTTGGGGTTCTAGGTGGCTACCACAAGCTACTGTGTCCATACATTGTGTGATTCTGAATTTATTACAGAGATTATGTGAAGCTATGACAATGATTTCTAATCTATATGAAGAAACTATGAACTAGTAACACAACCAGAACCATTTAAACAATTTTAAAAAAGGGTCTAGTTACAACAAGCATTTGATAGTATTATGGGTAATACAGTAGTCTCCTACCGGTCTCTCAAAAAGTTCTTTAATTATCGCAAGCTCCTGTTTATTGCCATTTATAATTAATTCAACTTGCAGATAGAAAACTATAATTACGATGTACAAAATGGACACATTCCTTCTTCTTGTAGATCACTGAAACGGGCTTTTTAAGTAACACTACTTAGTATAATGCAGTATAGTACGCACAGAGCCAAACGGTGGGCAAGGTAGTGACACATCATCTCAATATAGTGATCATTTCTATCAAATAGTTGTAAAATCCGCCTTCAAATAACAATGTTATGGGCCGGACACGTTTCTGCTGCAAGGTCATGCTGTGACCTTGACCATCATGGTAGCGACCCAAATGTTGCTTGCGACATGGCGTCTCAATATGGTGATCATTTCTGTGAAATAGTTTTACAATGGGACTTTAAATAACGAAGTTATGGGCCGGACACGATTTTGCTGCAAGGTCATGCTGTGACCTTGACCTTCAAGGTAGCGACCCAAATGTTTGCGCGTGCATATTGTACAAATTGCTACCTATTCACGTACTAAGTTTCATGTGCCTAGCTTTAATAGTTTTTAAGTTATTAAAGGATCCAGATTTTTAGCGGACAGACTGACAGACAGACTGACGGACTGACGGACGGTAAACCTATAGTACCGGACCTGGTAGCGCAATCGGTAGAGCGTCGGCTCCAGGTAC
This sequence comes from Sinonovacula constricta, assembly GCA_007844125.1. NCBI lineage: Eukaryota > Metazoa > Mollusca > Bivalvia > Cardiida > Solecurtidae > Sinonovacula > Sinonovacula constricta. Next base: position 67,223,416 of record CM017558.1, on the reverse strand, counting down.
GGGAGGCCCCGGGTTCGATCCCGGGCCGCGACATACCAAAGTCGTTAAAAATGGTAGTGGTATAGCTCCCTTGCTAACGCTCAAGCAAATATAAGAGTAGTTCCACGACTGGTTGGCCCGGTGTCAGGATAATGTGACTGGGTGTGGTATCATGCCAGGTGTTCACGGCATGCTATGCACAGTGAAGGCAGCACTATATCTGCTTCAAGTGTACACCGTCTCCAGATAACTGAAATACTGTTGGTGGGACGATAAACTCAATAAACAAACAATAAACCTATAGTTCCGTCCGGTGTGAACACCGGTAGGGGACTAATAAATAGTTCCTGTATGCTATTATATACATATGTGTGTATAACTAACTGGAACTATTATACACGCTTTATAGATCCTGATCAAGTTATCATTCTTGTAAAGTTTCATGAAATTTTATGAGTTTTTACTGCTAGGTATGTATCTTTAAACCGTTGAGTCTTGGAATTCTTAACTACTGCCTAAGCTGGGGAACTTTTTGCCATAGTAAGAAATAATTAAGCATCTCTAACAGTTATACAAAAACTTTGAGAAATAAATCTATGTAAATACTGAACCTGTTTCTTTCTCCATGGTGCAGATGTTACACCATAGTCATAGCGAAGCTTTATTCCACTTTTGATATCACAAATTGCATACAGACGAAGCTTAGGTTGTCCATCCTTGTGTACTTCTTTTTTCATTTTACGGTTTGGTTTGGTTTTTGGATTAATGTCATTTACCAGTGCTGCTTTACACAAATCTTTCGAAGCATCTATGCTGAAAACAACACAAAAATAAGTTATCGAAGGATCAATTCATAAAATATATATTTATAAAATCCTGTAAGGTTGATATTAAGATTTTGACAAACCACAGTCTTAAAGATGCTAGGTCTGTATTTTATAACCTTTTAATCGGTCACAAATCTTGCAATATGTTTAGAATACTAAATAAATTATCACAGCAAAAGGAATTGCAAAATTGTGTGACAAATAATGTGTATTTGGACAAAAAGTAAAAACACAACAACAAAACAAACAAAAAATCAAACATAAAAACCCTTGCTGGAGCCGGGAATTGAACCCGGGACCTCTTGCACCCTAAGCGGATGCGTTACCACTCGACCACCGAGTCAACAAAAACTACCGATTGTAGTCAAGCTATTTAACTGTTTCGACACAATGGGTCGAAATATAAATAAACAAATCCTAGTTTTGGGGGCAAAAATTTTCAACAAATTAATTCTTTCTGTAAATGTTTTACATGCATGATTGAATGACTATATTTGGCAGTTTCTAATATTTACGGTTGTAAGTTTCCTTGCTTAAATATGGTTAACATGTTAGATGTAAACAATTCTTACCTAAAAGATACAGACATAGTATCTCTAAATAAAACAAGAGGACCCTGAGGGCCCTGGGCCGATCATCTATGGAAAAGCTTAAGCACTGAGGCTTAGGGCAACATTGAACGAAGGGGCACTAGTAGGAGAACTATTGTTTATGAATAAACAAAAAAAGAGTTGAATAAAACAATGGACAGTTCCACAACTGTCAATCATGATCATTTATAATTTTTATAATATTACACATTATGGTGTTTGGACGGAGGGAGAGTTGGTGAGAGGACACATTATGGTGGTTGGACGGAGGGATGGTTGGTGAGAGAGGACACATAAAGGTGGTTGGACGGAAGAAGAGTTGGTGTGAGAAAACACATTATGGTGGTAGGACGGAGGAAGAGTTGGTGAGAGAGGACACATTATGGTGGTTGGACAGAGTAAGAGTTGGTGAGAAAGGACACATTATGGTGGTTGGACGGAGTAAGAGTTGTTGAGAAATGGAAACATTATGGTGGTTGGACGGAGGGAGAGTTGGTGACAAAGGACACAATATGGTGGTTGGACGGAGGGAGAGTTGGTGAGAAAGGACACATTATTGTGGTTGGACGGAGGGAGATTTGGTGAGAGAGGACACATCATGGTGGTTGGACGGAGGGAGAGTTGGTGAGAGAGGACACATTCTGGTGGTTGGACCCAGGGAGAGTTGGTGAGAAAAGACACATTATGGTGGTAGGACGGAGTGAGAGTTTGTTAGAGTGGACACATTATGGTGGTTTAACGGAGGGAGGGTTGGTGAGAGAATAAACATTATGGTGGTTGGACGGAGTGATATTTGGTGAGAGAGGACATATTATGGTGGTTAAACGGAGGGAGAGTTGATGAGAGAGGACACATTAGGGTAGTTGGACGGAGGGATGGTTGGTGAGAGAGAACACATTATGGTGCTTGGACGGAGGGAGAGTTGGTGAGAGAGGACACATTATGGTGGTTGGACGGAGGCAGAGTTGGTGAGAGAGGACACATTATGGTGGTTGGACGGAGGCAGAGTTGGTGAGAGAGGACACAATATGGTTGTTGGACTGAGGGAGAGTTGGTGAGAGAGGACACATTATGGTGCTTGGATGGAGGCAGAGTTGGTGGGAGAGGACACAATATGGTTGTTGGACTGAGGGAGAGTTGGTGAGAGAGGACACATTATGGTGCTTGGATAGAGTAAGTGTTGGTAAGAGAGGACACAATATGGTGGTTGGACGTAGGAAGAGTTGGTGAGAGAGGACACATTATGGTGTTTGGACGGAGGGAAGGTTGGTGAGAGAGGACACATTATGGTGTTTGGCCGGAAGGATAGTTGGTGATAGAGGACTCATTATGGTGGTTGGACGGAGGCAGAGTTGGAGGGAGAGGACACATTATGGTTGTTGGACAGAGGGAGAGTTAGTGCGAGAGGACACATTATGGTGGTTGGATGGAGTTAGTGTTGGTAAGATAGGACACATTATGGTGGTTAGACGGAGGAAGAGTTGGTGAGAGAGGGCACATTATGGTAATTAGACGGAGGGAGAGTTGGTGAGAAAAGACACATTATGGTGGTAGGACGGAGTGAGAGTTTGTTAGAGTGGACACATTAAGGTGGTTGGACAGAGGGAGGGTTGGTGAGAGAATAAACATTATGGTGGTTGGACGGAGTGATATTTGGTGAGAGAGAACACATTATGTTGGTTGGACGGAGGGAGAGTTGCTGAGAGAGGACACATTATGGTGGTTGGACCCAGGGAGAGTTGGTGAAAGAGGACACATAATGGTGGTTGGACGGAGGCAGAGTTGGAGGGAGAGGACACATTATGGTTGTTGGACTGAGGGAGAGTTGCTGAGAGAGGACACATTATGGTGGTTGGATGGAGTAAGTGTTGGTAAGATAGGACACATTATGGTGGTTAGACGGAGGAAGAGTTGGTGAGAGAGGACACATTATGATGTTTGGACGGAGGGACGGTTGGTTAGAGAGGACACATTATGGTGGTTGGACGGAAGGATAGTTGGTGATAGAGGACTCATTCTGGTGTTTGGACGGAGGAAGTGTTGGTAAGAGAGGACACATAATGTTGGTTGGACGGTGGAAAAGTTGGTGAGAGAAGAAACATTATGATGGTTGAACGGAGGGAGAGTTGGTGAGAGAGGACATATTATGGTGGGTGGACGGAGGGAGTGTTGGTGAAAGAGTACACATCATGGTAGTTGGACGGACTGAGAGTTGGTGAGAGAGGACACATTAAGTTAGTTGGGCGTAGAGAGAGTTGGTGGGAAAGGACACATTATGGTGGTTGGACGAAGAGGGATTTGGTGATAGAGGACACATTATGGTGGTTGGACGGAGGGAGAGTTGGTGAGAGAGGACACATTATGGTGGTTGGACCCAGGAAGAGTTGGTGAAAAAGGACACATTATGGTGGTTGGACTGAGGCAGAGTTGGTGGGAGTTTTCACATTATGGTTGTTGGACTGAGGGAGAGTTGGTGAGAGAGGACACATTATGGTGGTTGGATGGAGTAAGAGTTGGTGAGAGAGGACACATTATGGTGGTGGGACAAAGGAATAGTTGATGAGAGAGGACACATTATGGTGGTTGAACGGAGGGACGGTTGGTGAGAGAGGACACATTATGGTGGTTAAACGAAGGGAGATTTCGTAAGAGAGGACACATTATGGTGGTTGGACAGAGGAAGAGTTGGTCAGCGAAGATACATTATTGTGGTTGGACGGAGGGAATATTGGTGAAAGAGGACACATTATGGTGATTGGACGGAGGTAGATTTGGTGAGAGAGGACACATTATGGTAGTTGGGCTTAGAGAGTTGGTGAGAAAGGACACATTATGGTGGTTGGACGAAGGGAGATTTGGTGAGAGACGACACATTATGGTGGTTAGACGGATGGAGAGTTGGTGAGAGTGGACACATTATGGTGGTTGTTGGACTGAGGGAGAGTTGGTGAGAGAGGACACGTTATGGTGCTTGGATAGAGGAAGTGTTGTAAGAGAGGACACATTATGATGGTTGGACGGAGGAAGAGTTGGTGAGAGAGGGCACATTATGGTGTTTGGACGGAGGGACGGTTGGTGAGAGAGGACACATTATGGTGTTTGGCCGGAAGGATAGTTGGTGATAGAGGACTCATTCTGGTGTTCGGACGGAGGGAGTGTTGGTAAGAGAGAACACATTATTGTGGTTGGACGGTGGAAAAGTTGGTGAGAGAAGAAACATTATGATGGTTGAACGGAGGGAGAGTTGGTGAGAGAGGACACATTATGGTGGTTGGACGGAGGGATTGTTGGTGAAAGAGGATACATTATGGTGGTTGGACGGAAGGAGAGTTGGTGAGAGAGGACACATTTTGTTAGGTGGGCGTAGAGAGCGTTGGTGAGAAACGACACATTATGGTGGTTGGACGAAGAGAGATTCGGTGATAGAGGACACATTATGGTGGTTGGACGGAGGGAGAGTTGGTGAGAGAGGACACATTATGGTGGTTGGATGGAGTAAGAGTTGGTGAGAGAAGAAACATTATGATGGTTGAACGGAGGGAGAGTTGGTGAGAGAGGACACATTATGGTGGTTGGACGGAGGGATTGTTGGTTAAAGAGGACACATTATTGTGGTTGGACGGTGGAAAAGTTGGTGAGAGAAGAAACATTATGATGGTTGAACGGACGGAGAGTTGGTGGGAGAGACACATTATGGTTGTTGGACTGAGGGAGAGTTGGTGAGAGAGGACACGTTATGGTGCTTGGATAGAGTAAGTGTTGGTAAGAGAGGACACATTATGGTGGTTGGACGGAGGAAGAGTTGGTGAGAGAGGACACATTATGGTGTTTGGACGGAGGGACGGTTGGTGAGAGAGGACACATTATGGTGTTTGGACGGAGGGACGGTTGGTAAGAGAGGACACATTATGGTGTTTGGCCGGAAGGATAGTTGGTGATAGAGGACTCATTCTGGTGTTTGGACGGAGGGAGTGTTGGTAAGAGAGAACACATTATTGTGGTTGGACGGTGGAAAAGTTGGTGAGAGAAGAAACATTATGATGGTTGAACGGAGGGAGAGTTGGTGAGAGAGGACACATTAAGTTAGTTGGGCGTAGAGAGAGTTGGTGGGAAAGGACACATTATGGTGGTTGGACGAAGAGGGATTTGGTGATAGAGGACACATTATGGTGGTTGGACGGAGGGAGAGTTGGTGAGAGAGGACACATTATGGTGGTTGGACCCAGGAAGAGTTGGTGAAAAAGGACACATTATGGTGGTTGGACTGAGGCAGAGTTGGTGGGAGTTTTCACATTATGGTTGTTGGACTGAGGGAGAGTTGGTGAGAGAGGACACATTATGGTGGTTGGATGGAGTAAGAGTTGGTGAGAGAGGACACATTATGGTGGTGGGACAAAGGAATAGTTGATGAGAGAGGACACATTATGGTGGTTGAACGGAGGGACGGTTGGTGAGAGAGGACACATTATGGTGGTTAAACGAAGGGAGATTTCGTAAGAGAGGACACATTATGGTGGTTGGACAGAGGAAGAGTTGGTCAGCGAAGATACATTATTGTGGTTGGACGGAGGGAATATTGGTGAAAGAGGACACATTATGGTGATTGGACGGAAGGAGAGTTGGTGAGAGAGGACACATTATGGTAGTTGGGCTTAGAGAGTTGGTGAGAAAGGACACATTATGGTGGTTGGACGAAGGGAGATTTGGTGAGAGACGACACATTATGGTGGTTAGACGGATGGAGAGTTGGTGAGAGTGGACACATTATGGTGGTTGTTGGACTGAGGGAGAGTTGGTGAGAGAGGACACGTTATGGTGCTTGGATAGAGGAAGTGTTGTAAGAGAGGACACATTATGGTGGTTGGACGGAGGAAGAGTTGGTGAGAGAGGACACATTATGGTGTTTGGACGGAGGGACGGTTGGTGAGAGAGGACACATTATGGTGTTTGGCCGGAAGGATAGTTGGTGATAGAGGACTCATTCTGGTGTTCGGACGGAGGGAGTGTTGGTAAGAGAGAACACATTATTGTGGTTGGACGGTGGAAAAGTTGGTGAGAGAAGAAACATTATGATGGTTGAACGGAGGGAGAGTTGGTGAGAGAGGACACATTATGGTGGTTGGACGGAGGGATTGTTGGTGAAAGAGGATACATTATGGTGGTTGGACGGAAGGAGAGTTGGTGAGAGAGGACACATTTTGTTAGGTGGGCGTAGAGAGCGTTGGTGAGAAACGACACATTATGGTGGTTGGACGAAGAGAGATTCGGTGATAGAGGACACATTATGGTGGTTGGACGGAGGGAGAGTTGGTGAGAGAGGACACATTATGGTGGTTGGATGGAGTAAGAGTTGGTGAGAGAAGAAACATTATGATGGTTGAACGGAGGGAGAGTTGGTGAGAGAGGACACATTATGGTGGTTGGACGGAGGGATTGTTGGTTAAAGAGGACACATTATTGTGGTTGGACGGTGGAAAAGTTGGTGAGAGAAGAAACATTATGATGGTTGAACGGACGGAGAGTTGGTGGGAGAGACACATTATGGTTGTTGGACTGAGGGAGAGTTGGTGAGAGAGGACACGTTATGGTGCTTGGATAGAGTAAGTGTTGGTAAGAGAGGACACATTATGGTGGTTGGACGGAGGAAGAGTTGGTGAGAGAGGACACATTATGGTGTTTGGACGGAGGGACGGTTGGTGAGAGAGGACACATTATGGTGTTTGGACGGAGGGACGGTTGGTAAGAGAGGACACATTATGGTGTTTGGCCGGAAGGATAGTTGGTGATAGAGGACTCATTCTGGTGTTTGGACGGAGGGAGTGTTGGTAAGAGAGAACACATTATTGTGGTTGGACGGTGGAAAAGTTGGTGAGAGAAGAAACATTATGATGGTTGAACGGAGGGAGAGTTGGTGAGAGAGGACACATTAAGTTAGTTGGGCGTAGAGAGAGTTGGTGGGAAAGGACACATTATGGTGGTTGGACGAAGAGGGATTTGGTGATAGAGGACACATTATGGTGGTTGGACGGAGGGAGAGTTGGTGAGAGAGGACACATTATGGTGGTTGGACCCAGGAAGAGTTGGTGAAAAAGGACACATTATGGTGGTTGGACTGAGGCAGAGTTGGTGGGAGTTTTCACATTATGGTTGTTGGACTGAGGGAGAGTTGGTGAGAGAGGACACATTATGGTGGTTGGACGGAGGGATTGTTGGTTAAAGAGGACACATTATTGTGGTTGGACGGTGGAAAAGTTGGTGAGAGAGACACATTATGGTTGTTGGACTGAGGGAGAGTTGGTGAGAGAGGACACATTATGGTGGTTAAACGAAGGGAGATTTCGTAAGAGAGGACACATTATGGTGGTTGGACAGAGGAAGAGTTGGTCAGCGAAGATACATTATTGTGGTTGGACGGAGGGAATATTGGTGAAAGAGGACACATTATGGTGATTGGACCGAGGTAGATTTGGTGAGAGAGGACACATTATGGTAGTTGGGCTTAGAGAGTTGGTGAGAAAGGACACATTATGGTGGTTGGACGAAGGGAGATTTGGTGAGAGACGACACATTATGGTGGTTAGACGGATGGAGAGTTGGTGAGAGTGGACACATTATGGTGGTTGTTGGACTGAGGGAGAGTTGGTGAGAGAGGACACGTTATGGTGCTTGGATAGAGGAAGTGTTGTAAGAGAGGACACATTATGATGGTTGGACGGAGGAAGAGTTGGTGAGAGAGGACACATTATGGTGTTTGGACGGAGGGACGGTTGGTGAGAGAGGACACATTATGGTGTTTGGCCGGAAGGATAGTTGGTGATAGAGGACTCATTCTGGTGTTCGGACGGAGGGAGTGTTGGTAAGAGAGAACACATTATTGTGGTTGGACGGTGGAAAAGTTGGTGAGAGAAGAAACATTATGATGGTTGAACGGAGGGAGAGTTGGTGAGAGAGGACACATTAAGTTAGTTGGGCGTAGAGAGAGTTGGTGGGAAAGGACACATTATGGTGGTTGGACGAAGAGGGATTTGGTGATAGAGGACACATTATGGTGGTTGGACGGAGGGAGAGTTGGTGAGAGAGGACACATTATGGTGGTTGGACCCAGGAAGAGTTGGTGAAAAAGGACACATTATGGTGGTTGGACTGAGGCAGAGTTGGTGGGAGTTTTCACATTATGGTTGTTGGACTGAGGGAGAGTTGGTGAGAGAGGACACATTATGGTGGTTGGATGGAGTAAGAGTTGGTGAGAGAGGACACATTATGGTGGTGGGACAAAGGAATAGTTGATGAGAGAGGACACATTATGGTGGTTGAACGGAGGGACGGTTGGTGAGAGAGGACACATTATGGTGGTTAAACGAAGGGAGATTTCGTAAGAGAGGACACATTATGGTGGTTGGACAGAGGAAGAGTTGGTCAGCGAAGATACATTATTGTGGTTGGACGGAGGGAATATTGGTGAAAGAGGACACATTATGGTGATTGGACGGAGGTAGATTTGGTGAGAGAGGACACATTATGGTAGTTGGGCTTAGAGAGTTGGTGAGAAAGGACACATTATGGTGGTTGGACGAAGGGAGATTTGGTGAGAGACGACACATTATGGTGGTTAGACGGATGGAGAGTTGGTGAGAGTGGACACATTATGGTGGTTGTTGGACTGAGGGAGAGTTGGTGAGAGAGGACACGTTATGGTGCTTGGATAGAGGAAGTGTTGTAAGAGAGGACACATTATGATGGTTGGACGGAGGAAGAGTTGGTGAGAGAGGGCACATTATGGTGTTTGGACGGAGGGACGGTTGGTGAGAGAGGACACATTATGGTGTTTGGCCGGAAGGATAGTTGGTGATAGAGGACTCATTCTGGTGTTCGGACGGAGGGAGTGTTGGTAAGAGAGAACACATTATTGTGGTTGGACGGTGGAAAAGTTGGTGAGAGAAGAAACATTATGATGGTTGAACGGAGGGAGAGTTGGTGAGAGAGGACACATTATGGTGGTTGGACGGAGGGATTGTTGGTGAAAGAGGATACATTATGGTGGTTGGACGGAAGGAGAGTTGGTGAGAGAGGACACATTTTGTTAGGTGGGCGTAGAGAGCGTTGGTGAGAAACGACACATTATGGTGGTTGGACGAAGAGAGATTCGGTGATAGAGGACACATTATGGTGGTTGGACGGAGGGAGAGTTGGTGAGAGAGGACACATTATGGTGGTTGGATGGAGTAAGAGTTGGTGAGAGAAGAAACATTATGATGGTTGAACGGAGGGAGAGTTGGTGAGAGAGGACACATTATGGTGGTTGGACGGAGGGATTGTTGGTTAAAGAGGACACATTATTGTGGTTGGACGGTGGAAAAGTTGGTGAGAGAAGAAACATTATGATGGTTGAACGGACGGAGAGTTGGTGGGAGAGACACATTATGGTTGTTGGACTGAGGGAGAGTTGGTGAGAGAGGACACGTTATGGTGCTTGGATAGAGTAAGTGTTGGTAAGAGAGGACACATTATGGTGGTTGGACGGAGGAAGAGTTGGTGAGAGAGGACACATTATGGTGTTTGGACGGAGGGACGGTTGGTGAGAGAGGACACATTATGGTGTTTGGACGGAGGGACGGTTGGTAAGAGAGGACACATTATGGTGTTTGGCCGGAAGGATAGTTGGTGATAGAGGACTCATTCTGGTGTTTGGACGGAGGGAGTGTTGGTAAGAGAGAACACATTATTGTGGTTGGACGGTGGAAAAGTTGGTGAGAGAAGAAACATTATGATGGTTGAACGGAGGGAGAGTTGGTGAGAGAGGACACATTAAGTTAGTTGGGCGTAGAGAGAGTTGGTGGGAAAGGACACATTATGGTGGTTGGACGAAGAGGGATTTGGTGATAGAGGACACATTATGGTGGTTGGACGGAGGGAGAGTTGGTGAGAGAGGACACATTATGGTGGTTGGACCCAGGAAGAGTTGGTGAAAAAGGACACATTATGGTGGTTGGACTGAGGCAGAGTTGGTGGGAGTTTTCACATTATGGTTGTTGGACTGAGGGAGAGTTGGTGAGAGAGGACACATTATGGTGGTTGGATGGAGTAAGAGTTGGTGAGAGAGGACACATTATGGTGGTGGGACAAAGGAATAGTTGATGAGAGAGGACACATTATGGTGGTTGAACGGAGGGACGGTTGGTGAGAGAGGACACATTATGGTGGTTAAACGAAGGGAGATTTCGTAAGAGAGGACACATTATGGTGGTTGGACAGAGGAAGAGTTGGTCAGCGAAGATACATTATTGTGGTTGGACGGAGGGAATATTGGTGAAAGAGGACACATTATGGTGATTGGACGGAAGGAGAGTTGGTGAGAGAGGACACATTATGGTAGTTGGGCTTAGAGAGTTGGTGAGAAAGGACACATTATGGTGGTTGGACGAAGGGAGATTTGGTGAGAGACGACACATTATGGTGGTTAGACGGATGGAGAGTTGGTGAGAGTGGACACATTATGGTGGTTGTTGGACTGAGGGAGAGTTGGTGAGAGAGGACACGTTATGGTGCTTGGATAGAGGAAGTGTTGTAAGAGAGGACACATTATGGTGCTTGGACGGAGGAAGAGTTGGTGAGAGAGGACACATTATGGTGTTTGGACGGAGGGACGGTTGGTGAGAGAGGACACATTATGGTGTTTGGCCGGAAGGATAGTTGGTGATAGAGGACTCATTCTGGTGTTCGGACGGAGGGAGTGTTGGTAAGAGAGAACACATTATTGTGGTTGGACGGTGGAAAAGTTGGTGAGAGAAGAAACATTATGATGGTTGAACGGAGGGAGAGTTGGTGAGAGAGGACACATTATGGTGGTTGGACGGAGGGATTGTTGGTGAAAGAGGATACATTATGGTGGTTGGACGGAAGGAGAGTTGGTGAGAGAGGACACATTTTGTTAGGTGGGCGTAGAGAGCGTTGGTGAGAAACGACACATTATGGTGGTTGGACGAAGAGAGATTCGGTGATAGAGGACACCTTATGGTGGTTGGACGGAGGGAGAGTTGGTGAGAGAGGACACATTATGGTGGTTGGATGGAGTAAGAGTTGGTGAGAGAAGAAACATTATGATGGTTGAACGGAGGGAGAGTTGGTGAGAGAGGACACATTATGGTGGTTGGACGGAGGGATTGTTGGTTAAAGAGGACACATTATTGTGGTTGGACGGTGGAAAAGTTGGTGAGAGAAGAAACATTATGATGGTTGAACGGACGGAGAGTTGGTGGGAGAGACACATTATGGTTGTTGGACTGAGGGAGAGTTGGTGAGAGAGGACACGTTATGGTGCTTGGATAGAGTAAGTGTTGGTAAGAGAGGACACATTATGGTGGTTGGACGGAGGAAGAGTTGGTGAGAGAGGACACATTATGGTGTTTGGACGGAGGGACGGTTGGTGAGAGAGGACACATTATGGTGTTTGGACGGAGGGACGGTTGGTAAGAGAGGACACATTATGGTGTTTGGCCGGAAGGATAGTTGGTGATAGAGGACTCATTCTGGTGTTTGGACGGAGGGAGTGTTGGTAAGAGAGAACACATTATTGTGGTTGGACGGTGGAAAAGTTGGTGAGAGAAGAAACATTATGATGGTTGAACGGAGGGAGAGTTGGTGAGAGAGGACACATTAAGTTAGTTGGGCGTAGAGAGAGTTGGTGGGAAAGGACACATTATGGTGGTTGGACGAAGAGGGATTTGGTGATAGAGGACACATTATGGTGGTTGGACGGAGGGAGAGTTGGTGAGAGAGGACACATTATGGTGGTTGGACCCAGGAAGAGTTGGTGAAAAAGGACACATTATGGTGGTTGGACTGAGGCAGAGTTGGTGGGAGTTTTCACATTATGGTTGTTGGACTGAGGGAGAGTTGGTGAGAGAGGACACATTATGGTGGTTGGATGGAGTAAGAGTTGGTGAGAGAGGACACATTATGGTGGTGGGACAAAGGAATAGTTGATGAGAGAGGACACATTATGGTGGTTGAACGGAGGGACGGTTGGTGAGAGAGGACACATTATGGTGGTTAAACGAAGGGAGATTTCGTAAGAGAGGACACATTATGGTGGTTGGACAGAGGAAGAGTTGGTCAGCGAAGATACATTATTGTGGTTGGACGGAGGGAATATTGGTGAAAGAGGACACATTATGGTGATTGGACGGAGGTAGATTTGGTGAGAGAGGACACATTATGGTAGTTGGGCTTAGAGAGTTGGTGAGAAAGGACACATTATGGTGGTTGGACGAAGGGAGATTTGGTGAGAGACGACACATTATGGTGGTTAGACGGATGGAGAGTTGGTGAGAGTGGACACATTATGGTGGTTGTTGGACTGAGGGAGAGTTGGTGAGAGAGGACACGTTATGGTGCTTGGATAGAGGAAGTGTTGTAAGAGAGGACACATTATGGTGGTTGGACGGAGGAAGAGTTGGTGAGAGAGGACACATTATGGTGTTTGGACGGAGGGACGGTTGGTGAGAGAGGACACATTATGGTGTTTGGCCGGAAGGATAGTTGGTGATAGAGGACTCATTCTGGTGTTCGGACGGAGGGAGTGTTGGTAAGAGAGAACACATTATTGTGGTTGGACGGTGGAAAAGTTGGTGAGAGAAGAAACATTATGATGGTTGAACGGAGGGAGAGTTGGTGAGAGAGGACACATTATGGTGGTTGGACGGAGGGATTGTTGGTGAAAGAGGATACATTATGGTGGTTGGACGGAAGGAGAGTTGGTGAGAGAGGACACATTTTGTTAGGTGGGCGTAGAGAGCGTTGGTGAGAAACGACACATTATGGTGGTTGGACGAAGAGAGATTCGGTGATAGAGGACACATTATGGTGGTTGGACGGAGGGAGAGTTGGTGAGAGAGGACACATTATGGTGGTTGGATGGAGTAAGAGTTGGTGAGAGAAGAAACATTATGATGGTTGAACGGAGGGAGAGTTGGTGAGAGAGGACACATTATGGTGGTTGGACGGAGGGATTGTTGGTTAAAGAGGACACATTATTGTGGTTGGACGGTGGAAAAGTTGGTGAGAGAAGAAACATTATGATGGTTGAACAGACGGAGAGTTGGTGGGAGAGACACATTATGGTTGTTGGACTGAGGGAGAGTTGGTGAGAGAGGACACGTTATGGTGCTTGGATAGAGTAAGTGTTGGTAAGAGAGGACACATTATGGTGGTTGGACGGAGGAAGAGTTGGTGAGAGAGGACACATTATGGTGTTTGGACGGAGGGACGGTTGGTGAGAGAGGACACATTATGGTGTTTGGACGGAGGGACGGTTGGTAAGAGAGGACACATTATGGTGTTTGGCCGGAAGGATAGTTGGTGATAGAGGACTCATTCTGGTGTTTGGACGGAGGGAGTGTTGGTAAGAGAGAACACATTATTGTGGTTGGACGGTGGAAAAGTTGGTGAGAGAAGAAACATTATGATGGTTGAACGGAGGGAGAGTTGGTGAGAGAGGACACATTATGGTGGTTGGACGGAGGGATTGTTGGTTAAAGAGGACACATTATGGTGGTTGGACGGAAGGATAGTTGGTGAGAGAGGACACATTTTGTTAGGTGGGCGTAGAGAGCGTTGGTGAGAAACGACACATTATGGTGGTTGGACGAAGAGAGATTTGGTGAAAGAGGACACATTATGATGGTTGGACGGAGGGAGAGTTGGTGAGAGAGGACACATTATGGTGGTTGTATGGAGTAAGAGTTGGTGAGAGAGGACACATTATGGTGGTTGGACTGAGGAAAAGTTGGTGAGAGAGGACACATTATCGTGGTTGGACGGAGGGACGGTTGGTGAGAGAGGACACATGTTGGTGGTTAGACGGAAGGATAGTTGGTGATAGAGGACACATTCTGGTGGTTGGACGAAGGGAGTTTTCGTGAGAGAGTACACATTATGGTGGTTGGACAGAGGAAGAGTTGGTGAGCGAAGAAACATTATGGTGGTTGGACGGAGAAATTGTTGGTGAGAGAGGACACATTATGGTTGTTGGAGTGGGGAGAGTTGGTGAGAGAAGGAACATTATGGTGGTTGGACGGAGGGAGATACGGTGAGAGAGGACACATTATGGTGGTTGGACGGAGGGAGCGTTGGTGAGAGTGTGTACATTATGGTTGTTGGACTGAGGGAGAGTTGGTGAGAGATGACACATTATGGTGGTTGGATGGAGTAAGTGTTGGTAAGAGAGGACACATTATGGTGGTTGGACGTAGGAAGAGTTAGTGAGAGAGGACACATTATGGTGGTTGGACGGAGGGACGGTTAGTGAGAGAGGACACGTTATGGTGGTTGGACGAAAGAATAGTTGGTGATAGAGAACTTATTCTGGAGTTTGGACGGAGGAAGTGTTGGTAAGAGAGGACACATTATGGTGGTTCGACGGTGGAAAAGTTGGTGAGAGAAGAAGCATTATGATAGTTAAACGGAGGGAGAGTTGGTAAGAGATGACACATTATAGTGGTTGGACGGAGGGAGGCTTGGTGAGAGAGGACACATTATGGTGGTTGGACGGAGGTAGAGTTGGTGAGAGAGGACACATTATGGTGGTTTGACGGAGGGAGAGGTGGTGAGAGAGGACACATTATGGTGGTTGGACCCAGTGAGAGTTGGTGAAAGAGGACACATTATGGTGGTTGGACGGAGGCAGTTTTGGTGGGAGTTTTTACATTATTGTTGTTGGACTGAGGGAGAGTTGGTGAGAAAGGACACATTATGGTGGTTGGACGAAGAGAGATTTGGTGATAGAGGACACATTATGGTGGTTGGACGGAGGGAGAGTTGGTGAGAGAGGACACATTATGGTGGTTGGATGGAGTAAGAGTTGGTGAGAAAGGACACATTATGGTGGTTGGACGGAGGAAAAGCCGGTGAGAGAGGACACATTATCGTGGTTGGACGGATGAACGGTTGGTGAGAGAGGACACATTTTGGTGGTTAGACGGAAGGATAGTTGGTGATAGAGGACACATTCTGGTGGTTGGACGAAGGGAGTTTTGGTGAGAGAGTACACGTTATGGTGGTTGGACAGAGGAAGAGTTGGTGAGCGAAGAAACATTATGGTGGTTGGACGGAGGAATTGTTGGTGAGAGAGGACACATTATGGTGGTTGGCTGGAGTAAGAGTTGGTGAGAGAGGAACATTATGGTGGTTGGACGGAGGGAGAGTTGTTGACAAAGGACACAATATGGTGGTTGGACGGAGGCAGAGTTGGTGGGAGAGGACACATTATGGTTGTTGGACTAAGGGAGAATTGGTGAGAGAGGACACATTATGGTGGTTGGATGGAGTAAGTGTTGGTAAGATAGGACACATTATGGTGGTTGGACGAAGGGAGAGTTGGTGAGAGTGGACACATTATGGTGGTTGGCCGGAAGGATAGTTGGTGATAGAGGACTCATTCTTGTGTTTGGACGGAGGAAGTGTTGGTAATGGAGGCCACATTATTGTGGTTGGACGGTGGAAAAGTTGGTGAGAGAAGAAACATTATGATGGTTGAACGGAGGGAGAGTTGATGAGAGAGGACACATTATGGTGGTTGGACGGAGGGAGACTTGGTCAGGGAGGACACATTTTGTTAGGTGGGCGTAAAGAGAGTTGGTGAGAAAGGACACATTATGGTGGTTGGACGAAGAGAGATTTGGTGATAGAGGACACATTATGGTGGTTGGACGGAGGGAGAGTTGGTGAAAGAGGACACATTATGGTGGTTGGATGGAGTAAGAGTTGGTGAGAGAGGACACATTATGGTGGTTGGACGGAGGAAAAGTTGGTGAGAGAGGACACATTATGGTGGTTGGACAAAGGGAGAGTTGGTGAGAGAGGACACATTATGATAGTTGGCCGTAGAGAGAGTTGGTGAGAAAGGACACATTATGGTTGTTGGACGAAGGGAGATTTGGTGAGAGAGGACACATTATGGTGGTAGGATGGAGGGACGGTTGCTGAGTGAGGACACAGTATGGTGGTCTGACGGAAGGTTAGTTGGTGAGAGAGGACACATTATGGTGGTTGGACGGAGGGAGATTTGGTAAGAGATGACACATTATGATGGTTGGGCGGAGGTAGAGTTGGTGAGAGAGGACACATCATGGTGTTTGTACCCAGGGAGAGTTGGTGAAAGAGGACACATTATGGTGGTTGGACGGAGGCAGAGTTGGTGGGAGTTTTCACATTATGGTTGTCGGACTGAGGGAGAGTTGGTTAGACAGGACACATTATGGTGGTTGGATGGAGTAAGAGTTGGTAAGAGAGGACACATTATGGTGGTTGGACGGAGGAAGAGTTGGTGAGAGAGGACACATTATGTTGGTTGGACGGATGGACGGTTGGTGAGAGAGGACACATTTTGGTTGTTGGACGGAAGGATAGTTGGTGATAGAGGACACATTCTGGTGGTTGGACGGAGTAAGAGTTGGTAAGAGAGGACAAATTATGGTGGTTTGACGGAGGAATAGTTGGTGCGAGAAGACACCTTATGGTGGTTGGACGGAGTGAGAGTTGGTGAGGACACATTATGGAGGTTGGACGGAGGGAGAGTTGGTGAGAGAGGACACATTATGGTGGTTGGACCCAGGTAGAGTTGGCGAGGACACATTATGTTGGTTGGACCCAGGGAGAGTTGGTGAGAAAGGACACATTATGGTCGTTGGAGGGTGGGAGAGTTGGGGAGAGAAGAAACAGTATGGTGGTTGGACGGAGTGAGACTTGGTGAGAGTGGACACATTATGGTGGTTTTTACGGAAGGAGAGTTGGTGAGAGTGGACACATTATGGTGGTTGGACGGAGGGAGAATTGGTGAGAGAAGAAACATTATGGTGGTTGGACGGAGTGATAGTTGGTGAGAGAGGACACATTATGGTGCTTGGACGGAGGGATGGTTGGTGAGAGATGACACATTATAGTGGTTGGACGGAGGGAGAGTTGGTGAGAGAGGACACATTATGGTTATTTGACGGAGGGAGAATTGTTGAGAGTGGATAGATTATGGTGGTTGGACGGAGGGAAAATGGGCGAGGACACTATATGGTGGTTGGACGGAGGGAGAGTTGGTGAGAGAGGACACATTATGGTGGTTGGACGGAGTGAGAGTTGGTGAGAAACGACACATTATGGTGGTTGGACGGACGGATAGTTGGTGAGAGAGGAAACATTATGGTGGTTGGACGGAGGGAGAGTTGGTGAGAGAGGACACATTATGGTTATTTGACGGAGGGAGAATTGGTGAGAGTGGATAGATTATGGTGGTTGGACGGAGGGAAAATGGGCGAGGACACAATATGGTGGTTGGACGGAGGGAGAGTTGGTGAGAGAGGACACATTATGGTGGTTGGACGGAGTGAGAGTTGGTGAGAAACGACACATTATGGTGGTTGGACGGACGGATAGTTGGTGAGAGAGGAAACATTATGGTGGTTGGACGGAGGGATAGTTGGTGAAAGAGGACACATTATAGTGGTGAGACGGAGGGATAGTTGGTGAGAGAGGACACATTATGGTGGTTGGGCGGAGGGAGTGTACGTGGGAGAATACACATTATCGTTTTTGATCGGATGGACAGTTGGTGAGAGAGGACACATTATGGTGGTTGGACGGAGCGAGAGTTGGTGAGAGAGGACACATTATGGTGCTGGGAGGGATGGGGGGAGCGCGCGATGGGGAAGACACATAAATGCAGCTCGGAGAGGACACATTAAGATGGTCGGAGGGAGAGTTGGTGTGAGAGGACACATTATGGTGCAGGGAGGGATGATTGGAAGGGGAGGACACGTGTATTGTGGTTTGAGGGAGGGGAGTACATGTGTATGGTGCTGGGAGGGAGGCAGGGTGAGTACACGTGTATGAATCTGGGAGGGAGGGTAAGTACACGTGTATGGTGCTGGGAGGGATGGATGGAGGGAGGGGAAGGACACGTGTATGGAGGTTGGAGAAAGGGAAATATGGGCAGGACACGTGTATGGTGCTAGAAGGGAGTGGGAGGGCACGTGTATGGTGTTTGAAGGGAGGAGAAAGGAGTAGGAAAACACGTGTATGGTGATTGGGTGGAAGGAGGGTGAGTAAACGTGTACGGTGCTAGGAGAGATGATGGCGGGAGGAGGAGACACGTGTATGGTGCTGGGAGGAATGGATAAAGGGAGAGGGAGTACACGTGTCTAGTGATGGGAGGGAGATAGGGGAGGACACGTGTATGGTGCTGGGAGGGATAGATGGAGGGAGGGGGAGAACACGTGTATGGTGCTGTGAGGGAGGGAGTGGGAGGACACGTGTATGCTGGTGGGAGAGATGGATGGAGGTAGGGGGAGTACACGTGTATGGTGCTGAGAGGGAGGGAGGGAGATGACTTGTGTGTGTGGTGCTGGGATGGATGAATGGAGCGAGGGGCAGGACACGTGTATGGTCGTGGGAGGGAGGGAGAGAGGGGGAGGACACGTGTATGGTGCTGGAAAGGAGGAGAGCGGAGTAGGAGGACACGTGTATGGTGATGGGATAGAAGGAGAGAAGGAAGGACAGGACTAATGTATGATGCTGGAATGAAGGGAGGGAGAGTTTACATGTATGATGCTGGAAGGGAAGATGGAGCGAGGGAGAGTACACGTGTGTGGTGCTTGGAGGGAGGAAGATACGGAGGATCAGACACATGTTTGGTGCTGGGAGGGAAAAAAGGGTAGGGAGAAAGAAAGGGTGTAGGAAAAGGAAACATGTGGGGTGATGGGAGGTAATGAGGGAGAGTCAAGATGAGAGGACACTTGTATGATGCTGGGGGGTAGAAAGGGTGGGAGAGGACACTTGTATAAGGTTGGAGGGTAGGATGGAGAGGGAGGGAGAGGACACGTGTGGTGATTGGAGGGATGGAGAGGACACATGTGTAGTGTGGATGGGAGGTAGGGAAGCATAGGACACATGTGTGGTGTGGGTGGGGGGTAGGGAGGCATAGGACACATGTGTGGTGTTGGGAGGGGGTGATTGAGTAAGGGAGGGAGAGGAGACATGTGAGGTTTTGGGAGGGAGGATGAGGGCGCAAGTGTGGTGTTGGGAGGGAGGGAGGGAGAGAGGGAGAAAGAGGACACATGTGGTGCTGGGAGGGAAGGAGAGAGAGAAAGAGGGAGAGGACACATGTGTGGTGTTAAGGGGGGGATGGAGGGAGAGGACACATGTGTGGTGCTTGGAACGAAGTCCGGAGAGAGAGGGAGGGAAATGACACATATGTGGTGTTGGGAGGGAGGGAAAGGACACATGTGTGGTGTTGGGAGGTGGAGGGAGAGGACACGTGCGGTGTTGGGAGGGAGGCAGGGAGGGAAAGAACACATGTGTGGTTTGGGGAATAAGGGAGGGAAGGAGAATGAGAGGAAGGAAGAAAGAAGGATAGAGAGAAGATGTGCTGATGAACATGGAGATGGAGAATACACATTAAGCGAACGAAACTACATAGTGCGCTTGAACGAACTAGTTTTAATGTGTAATGTATATTGATCTCTTATATGCATTTCAATTAAATTCAAACTTCAGTTGACATACAGTTGTTTGAGATGCTTAAGTAATTAATAATGTATGCGAGATCAAGAATAATAAATGCTGCTGAAATGACACTATAGTGTTTTCCATTAAAATATAAAACAGTATAGCATAGCAGAAGGTCAGCAAAGAAGTGTTTTGAGGTAAAAAGTATACAAATACTATTCAGTTTTAGATTGATGTGACATAACTGTTGATAAATGAATGTATTTTTTTGTAAAATATTTCTCCAATTACTTATAAGTTAAACTTATATAGACTATATAAATCAAGCTGAACTTAAATAAACTGATACATGGGTGAACCGTTCAAGTTTTCCATTTTTGCGTGCATTCAACGCGCGTTCAGCGTTCCATTTCCGTGTGAAAATAGTACATTCGAATTCTCGTTTTGCCTGTACTTGCATTCATTCACGTGTAAGAAAACAACAACTCACGGGAAGCGTGAATAAGAAATTGCAATGTCTATCACATTACAATTTTGGACCTAGATATGAATTATCGCCCCTTACAATTGATTTCTCGGACTAGGTAATATATAGCGAAATAAAACTTCATTAAAAGTGTGAAAATGTGGTTGAGGTTAACTTTACCCAAGTAGAGTATTTATCAGATCTCCAATAGAGTATTAATTAGATTTAAAAGTAAGCAGGACATTATTTGAACACCAACATGTCCAGTCATTGCCATCAATCTCACAGATATTGTTTCAGTAAAAAAACGTTCACGGACATGTCTGATAGGTTCTTTTAATGAAGGTAAAATTTTTGATAAAAAACATTTTATAATTTTGGCGGATATTTGTCTAAAGCGACTTCAGTAAAGAGATGTGGATGTACATATGTGGGCGTATAATTTGTACAATAAACCTGTATGATATAAACTTGAGAAAAATTCAGAATCAACTTGATACAAACGATATAATGCTTCATACGTTGTATGCACTTGACTCAAAATTTACCAGACAGTTCATGTTGCTTTATTAAAAGTACAGTAGGCTTACATGGCATGACCAAACCTTGGTCACACTGCATCATCACAACTAGTTTATTTAAGGGTCAGCACATACATTCCCATACTGTTCGTAACTCTGTGGGACACACTTATTTGTCAGATTGTAATAATGTCTTGGTCAACACCAGTAAATCACATCTTGAGAAACAATAACGTTTATAATCGATTGTGAAAAAATAGGTAGTTTTTTTTTAATTATGACTGGTTGTATAATAGTTGATTGTTATGATGATGCTGTGTGATGAAGACAATATCTCATTACCTAAAGAGAAAATGAGGCTTTGTCATATATTCTTTTTGGCATGAATGCAAAGGAAACATTTTTGGTCAAGCTTCTTGTGTCGATCTCAGAACACACTCCATTTTTCCCTAACCCACGGATATCTTCTTCTCTTCATCCTCGGACTCTCAACCCCAAACCTATAAAATTTTCCCTGGCTACAAGACTTAAAATGATTTAATAACCATCTTATATAATTGTACTTTTTCGTTCATTTTATTATGCCATTCGTTAACAGAAGATAAAAAATGTTTTTGGAGTTATTAAAATTCACATACACATGCACATAAAATATTATAAATATTGGCCCATAGATTTCGAATATCAGTAAGTTTAGGTTACATTTTTTAAGCCAGTTTAACACAACAACACTTTTCTATTTGATAATGAACATAATGTCATGGATAACTTTTGTCCGCACTGAAATTTTCAAATGCTCATTGAGTATCTCTCCTCCTGTTCAGAATTATACAAGGGCTTATTTTCATATACATCCAATAGAACTAACATAAAACCGGAGGAGCCCGTGGCGTAGTGGTAGAGTCCCCAACTTGTAACACCTGACTGCATAGATTCGTTCGGAGTGAAGGACTTTGTGATGGAAAGACTTCCAGCTGGCCTGTGGATTGCCGGGGGTTCCATCCAGACATTTGTCTGAGGTGTTCCGACACCATAATAGCTGGTCGTCTCTAAAGTTGTCGTAATTGTTCGCTTCAATATATTTAAATAATCTGCAAAAACATAGAACAGTATCAGCACCCAATGTACAAGAATGTTAATGTCAAAATTTAAATGGTATGCAGTTAAAATTAGATGTAGAGCTCTAATCACTGATTTATTAACACAAATTATATGCTTCAGATTTAAGCATTTTATAAATATAGTGGGGGGTGGGGGGCAATATACGGGAGGCAAATGTCCGTATACCGCCATGGGCTGCCATTATTTGCCTTTGACTAATGCTATCACATATTGAACAGGCGAAGGAACTCCGGGATTCTCGGTAGGCCTTCTTTTCTTCGGTCTTGCTACAGCGGTAAGTAGCTCCTGCACATTTGCAGAAAGGTGGGTTGTCAATTAGTAATCACATAATCTAATGACTAAAATGGATTATTTTGAACACTGCTGTGAATAAACACGTTTGACTCTACAGTTAACACTAATTTTCCGATCAACAACAAAATCCACAACAACAACAAAATCCGCAACAACAACAACAAAAACAACAACAATATCATCATCAACATCAACAACATCATCAACATCAATCAACTTCATCGTCAACATCATCACTATCAACATCTTCACCATCACCATCACCACCACCACCATCATCATCATCATCATCATGATCATCATCATCATCATCATCATCAACAACAACATCATCATCATCATCATCACCATCATCATCATCGTCATCGTCACCGTCATCGTCATCATCATTACCAGTGTAATCATTATCGTCATCACCAGTGTTATGATCATCATCTTCTCCAATATAATTGCCATCATTATCACCATCATCATCCCCATTTTTTGTAATCACTAGGTTTGTCATCATCTTCCCAACCATCATCACTATGACCACCACCATTATTATCATCATCACCATCATTATTATCAAGATAACCATTATCAGCAACATCATCATTGATAACATCATCATCAGCAGCAAGACCAGCATTTCCATTACCACCACCCAGTCATCAACATCATCTAAATTAACCATCACCACCATTAGATGAATTAACACCATAATTGTAATCATCACTGTCACCGTCACTACCATCATCATAATCACCATCATTCTAACCATCACCATACTGTCTTCAGGACACACACACAATTGCCACTACCATTAATTATTAGTAGTACGGGGTGTGTTCGCAAAGTTCCTGGACGGCCCGTTATTTTTATATTTGTATATCAATTTCAATAAATATTATAGCAAATTAAAGCTCGATATGAGTACTTTTTGACAAAGTAAATTAGTAGTAGTGGTATTGATATAATCATATTCATTACCATCATGATGATAATGTTGTCACATTGAGTCTTCCGAACCTTTACTTGCCTCTATTGCAGCGTGGTGACAGATGGTGGTTTCTTATACTGTACACATACACCACCATAACACAGTATAAAATTGGTCACAAAGACGCCTCCATACCAACTGTAGTCTCGCCTGATTTCCAATATTTTAAACATTTTCCCTCTCCGAATTCAAGAAACATTACTACACTTGTCTGATATGAGTCACAATTATCACCATTGTTGTCATCATCATAATCATTATCTAAATCCTTCTCCCAATCATCATCAATGTCATCATTGTCATAACCACCATCATCGACATCATCATAATCACAAGCACTGTTACCATTATCATTTCCATCAGCAAGTCACGCATTATTACCATCACCGGTTCTCACACCATTACCATCACCATTTCTCACACCATAACCACTATCATCATCATCATCATCATCACTACCACCTCCACCACAATCAATTTCAGCACCATCGCCATCATTACCATCACCAGGTCTCACACCATTACCATCACAATGTCTCACACCATTACCACCACCATCAGCAGCATCCACAGCATCATTATCGCCACCACCAGCACAACCACTTTCAGCACCATCACCATGATTACCATCACCAGGTCTTACACCATTACAACCACCACCATCACCATCCACATTATCACCATCACTATCGACACCAGCAACACAATCACTCGCACTATAAACATTATCGAAAACATAATTGTCACTATTGCTATAATTACAGTTGTCATCATTGACACCATCACGGTAACCATGATAATTTTCTCCAACATAATGGTCATCATTATAATTATCATAATTTCCATCATCATTAAATTCATCATTGTTATCTTCATTACCACTATCAGTACTATCAGTAACTGCATCACCATCATTATCTCAACTGCTACCATCTGCTCAAACACCAGCACTATCATCAATCTTATCAACATTATTAACTACAACAGAGTGTGTAATCAATATCACCATACCCACTCATCATCTTATCCACCATAATAGTCACCCTTATCAACATCATCTTCAACATCATAAACACAAAAAATCAGTGACAATCATTACTTTTGTTTGTCTCAATCAATATCCTCCTCATCATCATCCTTATCATTATCATCGTTGTCAAGATCGCCATCATCACCATCAACAACATTACTATTGTCACCATCATTATCGCCACCACCACCATCGGCACCATCATTGTAAGCTACAAGTCATCATCATCAACATCATATAATCATAGTTACAAGCATCATCATAATCCTAATTCAAAATCATCATCCACCTCCTAGTCATTATCTGAGTCATTATTGTCACCACTACCATCATCGACATCGTCGTAATAACAAGCAATGTGCCATTCATCATCATCATCACAAGGTCACAACATATCACCAATACCATAATCACCATGATCATAATAACCAGCACCATCACCAGGTCACACAATATCACTACTACCATAATCATCATCATCATTATCACCAGCACAAACACCAGGTCACACAATATCACCACCACCATAAACACCATCACTATTATCACCAGCACCATCACCAGGTCACACAATATCACACCACTATCATCACCGACATCAACATCACCATATCACACACCATCACCAGCAACATACCGTCTTCATCAACATTACCATGCCACACATCATCACCACTACAATCATCGACACAATCAGCATCACCATGTCAAACACCATCACCACCACAGCCATTTACATCATCAACATTACCATGTTAACACCATCACCACCACCATCATTGCCATCATCAACATTACCATGTCACATACCATCACCAACACCATAATCGACATCATCAACATCAAAATGTCACACACCACCAAAACCACCATCATCGCCATCATCAACACCACCATGTCACACCCCATCACCACCACCATCATCGCCATCATCAACACCACCATTTCACACACCATCACCACCACCATCATCGCCATCATCAACACCACCATGTCACACACCATCACCACCAACATCATCGCCACCATCAACATTACCGTGTCACACACCATCACCACCACCAACATCGCCTCCATCAACATCACTACCACCATGATCACCAATGTAATTGTCATCATCATCCCCATCACCACCATTTTGGTTTTCCTTAATTTAATCATTATCACCACCCGGATCATCCTCTTCTCCACAATAATTTTATCACCACCATCACCAGGACCACCAACAATAACATCATCATCATCATCATCATCATCATCTTATCACCATCATTGTTATCATTTTTACAAATATCAACATCATCACCTTCATTATCTTAAACTCTACCACAATAACCACCACCATCATCATCCTCACCATCATCATAATCATCATCGTCATCATTGTCATCATCAGTGTTACCCTTACCATCACCAGCATCACCAGCATCTCTCTTATTACCAGCTTATAACTACTATCGCATGAATTACTAGCATTATCATGGTTATTGTCTCATTGTATCATATTCACAACCATTGTTAACATCATCATCACCGTCACCAGAACACATACAATCGCTACCACCATCATCACTATCATGATATCCTCCTCCTCATTCTAATCACCATCATCTATATTACCGGTATCATTTTGTGACAGACGTGTAGTGGTTTCTTGTACTATCTTGGGAATAAATTATTTAGTTTTTATAACTATTTCAAATAAACATGTACCGAAACAGTAAGTATTTGTATTATTTTTATGCCAAATTGCGAGATAGCAATAGACGCAAGCAGTTAGGTTGGCACCCTGTCGGTATACTGTCTGGCTCGTATACCCTGTCTAATGATAATAGCGGACATCGGGGGCCAGGTCCTCTCATTAGACGGAGTCATTCCGAAACTTTACTCGCCTCTAATGCAGCGTGGTGATAGATGGTGGTTTCTTATACTGTACACATACACCACCATAACACAGTATAAAACTGGTCACAAAGACGCCTCCATACCAATTGTAGTCTCGCCTGATTTCCAATATTTTAAACAATTTACGCTACCCGAATTCAAGAAACATTACTACACTTGTCTGATATGAGTCACAATTATCACCATTGTTGTCATCATCATAATCATTATCTTAATCCTTCTCCCAATCATCATAAATGGCATTATTGTCATAACCACCATCATCTCCATAGTCATCATCATTGCAAAATTATAGTCATCTTCATAATCGACAACATCATCAAAAACATCATTGACACTTTTACTATCATTGTAGTCATCATCATCGTCACCATCACCGTAACCATGATCATTTTCTCCACCATAATAGTCATCATTATCATTATCATCATCTCCATCATCATCTTCTCCGCAATAATTAACATCACCACCACTATGACCGTTATCACCACTATGACAAGGACCACCATCATCATCATTATTGTCATCCCTTTATTATCACCATCAGTGTTAGCACCATTACCACTAGCATCAGCTTCATTACCATTGCTATCACAACCACCAACACAAGCACCAACCTCCTCCTCCAGATCGCAACTATAAAATCATCAAAGTTACAATCATCGCCACTGTTTTCATCATGATCATCATCGTAATCCTCACTATCATTTTCATAACCATCATCATCATTAAAACAATATCATAGTCACAATCATTTCCTGTTTCGCATCATGATTATAATCAAATTCCTCCTCCTCCTTTTCATCATCATTTCCATAATCATCATTGTCATCACCATGATCATCATGATCATTATTTTTCGCTATCATTGTTGCCATCACCATCAACATCACCATTTCACACACCATCACCACCACCATCATCGCCATCATTAACATCACCAGGTCACACACCATCACCACCATCATCATCGCCATCATCAACATCATCATTTCAAAAACCATCACCACCACCATCATCGCCATGATCAACATCACCATATCACACACCATCACCACCACTATCATCGCCATCATCAACATCACCATATAACACACTATTAACACCACCATCATCGCCATTATCAACATCACCATGTCACACACCATCACCGCCACCATCATCGCCGTAATCAACATCACCATATCACACACCACCACCACCACCATCATCGCCAATGTAATTGTTATCATCATCCCCATCACCACCATTTTAATTTTCATTAACCTAATCTATATTATCACCTGGAGCATCATCTGCTTCACAAAATTGTCGTCCCCAACATCACCAGGACCACCAACATCATCATCATCATCTTTTCACCATCATTGCTATCTTTTTTTTCTAATATCAATATAATCACCTTTATTATCTTAACCTCTACAACAAAAACCACCACCATCATCATGATCGCCATCATCATTATCATCATTTTTATCATTGTCATAATCAGTGTTACTCTTACCATCACCAGCATCACCAGCATCTCTCTTATTAGCTATATATATCACACACCATCACCACCACCATCATCGCCATCATCAACATCACCATATCACACACCATCTTTACTACTATCATCGCGATTATCAACATCACCATGTCACCCACCATCACCTCATCCTGCATCGCCATCATCAACATCACCATATCACACACAATCCTCAACACCATCATCGCGATTATCAACATCACCATGTCACACACCATCACCACCACCATCATCGCCGTAATCAACATCACCATATCACACACCATCACCACCACCATCATCGCCATCATCAACATCACCATATCACACACCATCCTCACCACCATCATCGCCATTATCAACATCACCATGTCACAAACCATCCTCACCACCATCATCGCCATTATCAACATCACCATGTCACAAACCATCACCACCACCATCATCGCCATCGTCAATATCGCCATGTCACACACCATCACCACCACCATTATCGCCATCATCAACATCACCACATCACACACCATCACCACCACCATCATCGCCAATGTAATTGTTATCATCATCCACCTCACCACCATTTTGATTTTCGTTAACCTAATCTATATCATCACCTGGAGCATCATCTGCTTCACCATCCTAACCAACATCATCACCATCATCAACATCACCATGTCACACACCATCACCAACACCATCATCGCCATTATCAACATCACCATATCACACACCATCACGACCACCATCATCGCCATAATCAACATCACCATATCACACACCATCACCACCACCATCATCGCCATCATCAACATCACCATGTCACAGACCATCACCATCACCATCATCGCCAAATTCAACATCACCATATCACACACCATCATCACCAGCATCATCGCCATCATCAACATCACCATATCAAACACCATCACCACCATCATCATTGCCATCGTCAACATCCCCATATCACTCAGCATAACCACCGCCATTATCGCCATCATCAGCATCACCATGTCACACACCATCAACACCGCCATCAACGCCATCATCAACATCACCACATCACACACCATCACCACCACCATCATCGCCAATGTAATTGTTATCATCATCCCCCTCACCACCATTTTGATTTTCATTAACCTAATCTATATCATCACCTGGAACATCATTTGCTTCACCATCCTTACCAACATCATCGCCATCATCATCATCACCATATCACACACCATCACCACAACCATTATCGCCATCATCAACATCACCATATCACACACCATCCTCACCACCATCATCGCGATTATCAACATCACCATGTCACACACCATCACCAACACCATCATCGCCATCATCAACATCACCATGTCACACACCATCAGCACCATCATCATCGCCAGCATCAACACCACCATGTCACACACCATCACCACAACCTTCATCGCCATCATCAACATCACAGTGTCACAAACCATCACCACCACCATCATCGCCATCATCAATATAGCCATGTCACACACCATCACCACCACCATCATCGCCATAATCAACATCACCATATCACACACCATCCTCACCACCATCATCGCGATTATCAACATCACCATGTCACACACCATCACCTCCGATTGCATCGCCATCATCATCATCACCATATCATACACCATCCTCAACACCATCATCGCGATTATCAAAATCACCATGTCACACACCATCACGACCACCATCATCGCCATCATCAACATCACTATGTCACAGACCATCACCACCACCATCATCGCCAAAATCAACATCACCATATCACACACCATCATCACCACCATCATCGCCATCATCAACATCACCATATCACACACCATCACCACCACCATCATCACCGTAATCAACATCACCATATCACACACCATTACCACCACCATCATCGCCATCATCAACATCACCATATCACACACCATCCTCACCACCATCATCGCCATTATGAACATCACCATGTCACAAACCATCACCACCACCATCATCGCCAGCATCAAACATCACCATGTCACACACCATCACCACCACCATCATCGCCATCATCAATATCGCCATGTCACACACCATCACCACCACCATCATCGCCATAATCAACATCACCATATCACACACCATCACCACCACCATCATCGCCATCATCAACATCCCCATATCACACACCATCTTCACCACCATCATCGCCATCATCAACATCACCATGTCACACACCGTCCCCTCCGATTGCATCGCCATCATCATCATCACCATATCATACACCATCCTCAACACCATCATCGCGATTATCAAAATCACCATGTCACACACCATCACGACCACCATCATCGCCGTAATCAACATCACCATATCACACACCATCATCACCACCATCATCGCCATCATCAACATCACCATATCAAACACCATCACCACCATCATCATTGCAATCGTCAACATCCCCATATCACTCACCATAACCACCGCCATTATCGCCATCATCAGCATTACCATGTCACACACCATCACCACCGCCATCAACGCCATCATCAACATCACCACATCACACACCATCACCACCACCATCATCGCCAATGTAATTGTTATCATCATCCCCCTCACCACCATTTTGATTTTCATTAACCTAATCTATATCATCACCTGGAACATCATTTGCTTCACCATCCTAACCAACATCATTGCCATCATCATCATCACCATATCACACACCATGACCACAACCATTATCGCCATCATCAACATCACCATATCACACACCATCCTCACCATGATCATCGCGATTGTCAACATCACCATGTCACACACCATCACCACCACCATCATCGCCATCATCAACATCACCATGTCACACACCATCAGCACCATCATCATCGCCAGCATCAACACCACCATGTCACACACCATCACCACAACCTTCATCGCCATCATCAACATCACACGGTCACAAACCATCACCACCACCATCATCGCCATCATCAAAATCACCATGTCACACACCATCACCACCACCATCATCGCCATAATCAACATCACCATATCACACACCATCCCACCACCATCATCGCGATTATAAACATCACCATGTCACACACCATCACCTCCGATTGCATCGCCATCATCATCATCACCATATCATACACCATCCTCAACACCATCATCGCGATTATCAAAATCACCATGTCACACACCATCACGACCACCATCATCGCCATAATCAACATCACCATACCACACACCATCACCACCACAATCATCGCCATCATCAACATCACCATGTCACAGACCATCACCACCACCATCATCGCCAAAATCAACATCACCATATCACACACCATCATCACCACCATCATCGCCATCATCAACATCACCATATCACACACCATCACCATCACCACCACCATCATCGCCGTAATCAACATCACCATATCACACCCCATCACCACCAACATCATTGCCATCATCAACATCACCATATCACACACCATCCTCACCACCATCATCGCCATTATCAACATCACCATGTCACACACCATCACCACCACCATCATCGTCATCATCAATATCACCATGTCACACACCATCACAACCACCATCATCGCCATCATCAACATCACCACATAACACCATCACCATCACCAACATCGCCAATGTAATTGTTATCATCATCCCCATCACCACCATTTTGATTTTCATTAACCTAATCCATATCATCACTTCGAGCATCATCTGCTTCACCATCCTCACCAACATCATCGGAAGCATCATCATCACCATATCACACACCATCACCACAACCATCATCGCCATCATCAGCATCACCATATCACACACCATCCTCACCACCATCATCGCCATCATCAACATCACCATGTCACAGACCATCACCACCACCATCATCGCCAAAATCAACATCACCATATCACACACCATCATCACCACCATCATCGCCATCATCAACATCACCATGTCACACACCATCAGCACCATCATCATCGCCAGCATCAACACCACCATGTCACACACCATCACCACAACTTTCATCGCCATTATCAACATCACCATGTCACACACCATCACCACCACCATCATCGCCATCATCAATATCGCCATGTCACACACCATCACCACCACCATCATCGCCATAATCAACATCACCATATCACACGCCATCATCACCACCATCATCGCCATCATCAACATCACCCTATCAAACACCATCACCATCATCATTGCCATCGTCAACATCCCCATATCACTCACCATAACCACCGCCATTATCGCCATCATCAGCATCACCATGTCACACACCATCAACACCGCCATCAACGCCATCATCAACATCACCATATTACACACAATCCTCACCACCATCATCGCGATTATCAACATCACCATGTCATTCACCATCACCACCACCATCATCGCCATCATCAACATCACCATGTCACACACCATCTCCACCACCATCATCGTCCTCATCAATATCGCCATGTCACACACCATCACAATCACCATCACCGCCATCATCAACATCACCACATCACACTCCATCACCACCACCATCATCGCCAATGTAATTGTTATCATTATCCCCATCACCACCATTTTGATTTTCATTAACCTAATCTATATCATCACCTGGAGCATCATCTGCTTCACAAAATTGTCTTCCCCACCATCACCAGGACCACCAACATAATCATCATCATCTTATCACCATCATTGTTATCTTTTTTCTAATATTAACATCATCACCTTTACTATCTAAACATCTACAACAGTAACCACCACCATCATCATGATCGCCATCATCATTATCATCATTTTTATCATTGTCATAATCACTGTTACTCTTACCATCACCAACATCACCAGCATCTCTCTTATTACCAGCTTATAACTACTATCGCCTGAATTACTACCACTATCATGGTTATTGTCTCATTGTATCATATTCACAACCATTTTAACATCATCATCACCGTCACCAGAACACATACCATCGCTACCACCATCATCACTATCATGATATCCTCCTCCTCCTTCTAATCACCATCATCTACATCACCGGTATCATTTTGTGACAGACTTGTAGTGGTTTCTTGTACTATCTTGCGAAAAAATTATTTAGTTTTTATAACTATTTCAAATAAACATGTACCGAAACATTAATTTATGCCAAATTGCGAGATAGCAATCGACGCAAGCAGTTAGGTTGGCACCCTGTCAGTAAACAGTCTGGCTCGTATACCCTGTCTTATGATAATAGCGGACATGGGGGCCAGGTCCTTTCATGAGACGGAGTCATTCCGAACCTTAACTTGCCTTTAATGCAGCGTGGTGACAGATGGTGGTTTCTTATACTGTACACATACAGCACCATAACACAGTATAAAATTGGTCACAAAGACGCCTCCATACCAACTGTAGTCTCGCCTGATTTCCAATATTTTAAACATTTTCGCTCTCCGAATTCAAGAAACTTTACAACACTTGTCTTGTATGATCATCATAATCACAAGCATTTTTACCATCATCATCACTATCACCAGGTCAAACACCACTAACACCACCACCACCATCCTCATCTTTATCATCAATATATTATCATCATAGTTACAATCATCATCATTATTGTCATCATCATACTCCTAATAAAAATCATCCTCCTCATTTTATCATTCCCACCACCACCAACATCAACATCACGAACATCATAATCACTATCACTATCGCCACCACGAACACCATCAGCACCATCACCAGCATGATCACCACCACAAGATCATCAGCATCTGCATCAATAATCAACCTTTTATCAGCAGCATCAGCTGCTGCATCAACATCATCATCTATGTTATAACCATTACATTAGCAAATCAAATGTACACTTCACGAATGTTGAAAGCACGCTACTGACACGCAGTATAAACCCGATTGCACATACATGTTTTGCATGTATTCGCGCGCATACGTCATTCAGAACATAAAGCTTTTATCGATAAAAAATGATTTGTTTTGCCCGGAACAGTTTTTCTCTTTGTATTTTCTTAAGTTGTGCATCACATTTTCAAGGGGCTAGATATAAGATTTGTAAAGATTTCGAGTTAGTATATTTGCACTCATTTTGTTGTTACTTAAAATGTGAAAATAAATATTAAAAAATGAAGAAATAATTCGCACGAATAATAATGTTTTATTTATTCCGACGTTTCGGTCATTAAAAACATTCATCAGGGAAAACCTTCATAATAACGGAAAATGACGTGACGTCGTAAAAATGAAGGGTTAACGCCACCTTAACTTTGCCACAAAACAAGCGAAAAATATGTATATATTATGCAAGTTAAAACACAGATGATACAGAGAAATCTACATTATGATAAAATAAAACATTGGATCTAAACGATGTAAAAAGCTTCCACATTGAATAAAAGAAAATTGGAAAAAAAGTTACCAAAAATATTTAACTATCATAAGAGTGATTTTGCTAAAGTCAATTTACATAAAATAATTATTTTAAATCGTAGATAGTTTTTGTATTCATTCCTACAGGATGCAAAGTATGTTTCTTTGCATAGTCTGTCCATTTCTTTGTGTACTACATCAATTGAAATAAACGAAAAATCATTCAACGAATGTTGATGTGTGTTAAAATGTGCGGCTACATTGGTGAAAAAATACGGATTAACGCAGGAATTGTTTATATACGACTATTCATGCGTTTCTAAACTTGCTGATTGGCTTGACCAACGTACTGCATGTCATATTTTTTCACAATTAGTAAGATAAATAACATCATTAGATGTACAGTCTGTCGATCGTCTAAGTTTAAATGTCTGAAAAGTACTAAAACTTGCAAAATGGTCCTTTTCAATAATATGTTTACAATGTGAACAACGGCGTATGTTACATGTTTTAGAAAAAATGTGTGTATTCACGGTTTTCTGATTTAAAGTGTGTATGTATTAAATAATCTTTTAAATTGTTTTGTCGTTTATATGCAACAACTGGTTAACAAGTGTAGATGTATTTCACACCATCTTTTCTAGAAAGTTTTAACAAATGCTTATATTTATTAACAACTGAACCAATGTTCGGTAGTGATGTATTATACTCAACAACAGAAGGTATCCGGACATCGTCGTGGGATATCTTTGTACTTTGAAGCGCATCATCTTGAAATGGCGACACTGTACATGCTTCTGTTACAATAGATGTACACAGGTAAGCAGGTATTCACACTTATCTTTTTTCACACCAGTGTTATCAAAACACAACTTCACTTAAAATGATCGATTCAACTTTGACGTATGATTTAGATAGCATAGGTTAAAGTAGTATAATATACATCCTAAATCCTGATGGGGATGAAGCCCACATCCGACAGTTGTGTTCTGTTATTTTATCTTAAGCAACATGTCAGGACTGAATATAGGACAAAACATCCCATTGACAAATCATACAATTCACAAAACATCCCATGTACAAAATATCCTATAGACAAAAAATTCCATTGACAAAACCTCATATGGACAAAACCTCCCATGTACAATCATCATATGGACAAAACCTCCCATGTACAAAACATCCCATGGACAAAACACCCCATTGTCAAAACATCCCATCGACAAAACATACTTTGTACAAAACACCATCTGGACAGAACCTCCCATGTACAAAACCTCCCATGTACAAAACATCCCATATACGAAACATCCCATTGACAAAACCTCCCATGTACAAAACATCCCATGGACAAAATCGCCCATGTATAAAACATCATATGGACAAACCTCCCATGTACAAAACATCCCATGGACAAAACATCCCATTGTCAAAACATCCCATCGACAAAACATCCTTTGTACAAAACACCATATGGACAGAACATCCAATGTACAAAACCTCCCATGTACAAAACCTCCCATGGACAAAACATCCCATGTACAAAACATCCCATGGACAAAACATCCCATGGACAAAACACCCCATTGTCAAAACATCCCATCGACAAAACATACTTTGTACAAAACACTATATGGACAGAACCTCCCATGTACAAAACCTCCCATGTACAAAACATCCCATATACAAAACATCCCATTGACAAAACCTCCCATGTACAAAACATCCCATGGACAAAATCGCCCATGTACAAAACATCCCATGGACAAAACATCCCATTGTCAAAACATCCGATCGACAAAACATCCTTTGTACAAAACACCATATGGACAGAACATCCAATGTACAAAACCTCCCATGTACAAAACCTCCCATGGACAAAACATCCCATGTACAAAACATCCTATTACAAAACATCCCATGTACAAAACATCCCATGGACCAAACCTCTCATGTACAAAACATCATATGGACAAAACCTCTCATGTACAAAACCTCCCATGTACAAAACATCCCATGTACAAAACATCCCATTACAAAACATCCCATTTACAAAATATCCCATGTACAAAACATCCCATTGACAAAACCTCCCATGTACAAAACATCCCATGTACAAAACACCCCATGTACAAAACCTCCCATTGACAAAACCTCCCATGTACAAAACCTCCCATGTACAAAACATCCCATGTACAAAACCTCCCATGTACAAAATATCCCATGGACAAAATCGCCCATGTATAAAACATCATATGGACAAACCTCCTATGTACAAAACATCCCATGGACAAAACATCCCATTGTCAAAACATCCAATCGACAAAACATCCTTTGTACAAAACACCATATGGACAGAACATCCAATGTACAAAACCTCCCATGTACAAAACCTCCCATGGACAAAACATCCCATGTACAAAACATCCCATGGACAAAACCTCCCATGTACAAAACATCATATGGACAAAACCTCTCATGTACAAAACCTCCCATGTACAAAACATCCCATGTACAAAACATCCCATTACAAAACACCCCATTTTCAAAATATCCCATGTACAAAACATCCCATTGACAAAACCTCCCATGTACAAAACATCCCATGTACAAAACACCCCAGTACAAAACCTCCCATTGACAAAACCTTCCATGTACAAAACCTCCCATTGACAAAACCTCCCATGAACAAAACCTCCCATGTACAAAACATCCCATGTACAAAACATCCCATGTACAAAACATCCCATGTACAAAACATCCCATTGACAAAACATCCCATGTACAAAACATCCCATGTACAAAACATCCCATTGACAAAACATCCAATGTACAAAACATCCCATTGACAAAACATCCCATGTACAAAACATCCCATGTACAAAACATAACATGTACAAAACATCCCATTGACAAAACATCCCATGTAAAAAACATCACATGTACAAAACACCCCATTTACAAAACCTCCCATGTACAAAACATCCCATTTACAAAACCTCCCATGTACAAAACATCCCATGTACAAAACATCCCATGTACAAAACATCCCATGTACAAAACATCCCATTGACAAAACATCCCATTGACAAAACATCCCATGTACAAAACATCCCATTGACAAAACATCCCATGTACAAATCATCCCATGTACAAAACATCCCATTGACAAAACATCCCATGTACAAAACCTCCCATGTACAAAACCTATCATGTACAAAACATCCCATTGACAAAACATCCTTTGTACAAAACATCATATGGACAAAACCTAACATGTACAAAACATCATATGGACAAAACATCCCATGTACAAAACATCATATGGACAAAACATCCCATTGACAAAACCTCCCATGTACAGAACATCCCATGAACAAAACATCCCATTGACAAAACTTCTGAGAAAGTTTAGCAGAATTTGACCCAGTCGTTTCAGAGGAGATTGACGGACACATGACAGTGGGTAATCACAATAGCTCACCCTGGACATTCACTCAGGTGAGATAATTTAATACAAAACTTTGACCTATGATATATACCTATGATATATATATATATATATACAGTTTTCTAATTTTACAATTACAGTGTTACTTACCGCTTAGAGGCGGTGAATGGCAGATATGACGTCATTAGGCTGTTAGCAATTGGTCAGCAGTGGTCAGCAGAAAGTGACTGAGTTGCGGCTGGACATTGTCACCTTTTAAGATGTCCAGTTTTATTTCAATATATATATTATATATATATTTATATATATATATATATATATATATATATATATATATATATATATATATATATATATATATATATATATATATATATATATATATATATATATATATATATATAATATATATATAATATTATATATATATATATATATATATATATATATATATATATATATATTTATTTATTTATTTATTTATTTATTTATTTATTTATTTATATTTATTTATATATATATTAATATCATCAATACAGTGCTATGTATTTATTAACAAAGCAATGTTTGCTGTTGGGAAAAAAAGTCATCATCACCATCTCCTTCGTCATCATTGCAATCACCACATCATCATTTTAATCATTATTATCATCACTATCAAAATCATCATTATCAACTTGAGCCCTACACATTCTCTACCTATCATCTTTCAGCAAGTTTTGCTGTCAGTATTATCTTTTTTTGTCTTCAATATAAACATTTCACATTTTCCCTATGAAATATAAATGAGGTTGTCAAATTGCCCAGTTGTGTTGTTACTTACTGCTTGGAGACGGTGGTTGGCAAATATGATGTCATTGGGCCATAAGCCCTTGGTCAGCAGTTGTTTAGCAAAAAGCCACAGTCATGGGGTGGCAACTGACATCATCATCTTTTACGATGTCCATTGTTGTCTACAGAATACATATAGACAATTAAACAGGTTTTGCTCCCAGTATAATCTGATTGTGACTTCAACATATACATTTATATTCATAAGTTAGTTTAAAACTATTTATGTGTAACTGATTGAGAAACACGTTCTTTCAACTTAAATTAATCCCTTTCGACTGCACACTCCCTAGGTAAAACAGTACTCAGGTAATGTGTACCTGTAGCAATGTGTACTAAATAGTCTTGCTCATCACGTGGTAAGTTTCCAGGTTCGAACCCGGGACTCTCCCATCTTGAGTCCAACATCTGAACCACCAGACCACGGACGCCCGAAAATAAAATACACATTTTTTCTTTGAAATACAACTGCAGTTTTTAAATTTCCCAATTGTGATGTTATTTACTGATTCGACAAATTGGTACACAGCTATGACGTCATTTGGTCACAAGCGCACGGTCAGCAGTGGTCAGCAGAATGCCACACTCACAGGGTTGCGGTTGACATCAACAACTCTTTAGATGTCCATTTTTGGGGTAATTTCTATCAAGGAACAAACATCAGTATAGTGATATAGAGTCGCAGAGTTATTATCACTATCTTCATCATATAATCACCAATCAAACTTCATCATCATCACAAACGTTAACCAATGTTATCATCACAATTATTTTCCTTATCGAATTAATCATTGTTGTCATCTTCATCCCAACCACCATCGTCACCATCACCATCATCAACATCAACACCACCCTCTTCATGATCATGACCACAACCATTAGCAGTCAATAATGTCTTAATCATTATCATCATCATCACCACCACAACCACCATCATTATCATCATCTTCAAAATCGTCACTACCACCAACACTGACATCATTATTATTATCATTATCACCACCATTTTCATCATCGACAACAGCAGCAACATCACTAATATGCCACTACCACCACTCTCATTTCTTAAATGTGTAACTCAGAAAATTAGTAATAATGTACTTCGTTAATTAGGAGGCCTGCACACATGTAACTATGAAAGTGAAAGTAATCTTGTTATAAAAATCAATCAATAAATTGATCGTCCATTTATGTTAAGTTACCCTTCCCTCTGGCACTTTACCAATACGGCCAATGAACAGAAAGCCAAAGAAGAAAGGTATGATGTCAGTCGTGGTGCAGGGAATTATTTATTGAAATGGCAAATACAGTTTATCAGTGAGAAGAAATTTAAGTGTGGATAAAACTTAAAAAATACATAATTTATTTTAAGTCTGTTCTTAAAGTTTCTTGCCTTTAAGTTTAAATTGTGATTTGTGAGCTAAGTGAGTTGCCAATGCGTAACTCCGACTCCATGCTCCCTTACTAAATGAATTCAGGTCTCATTTGGGATGAAAACCTAAATGAAGGAAGTTCTTCCTGCTTAATAATAGCATGCAGTGGTTCTACTGGGACATTTTCTTGGGGTCTTTCTTGGCAAATAATAGTTGGATGTTGCTAGATAAACCAATAAACCATCCACGTTGTGCAGATCCCACTACATAGCCATTGTAGATAGTCAACAAACAAATATACAATGCCAGTTAAATATCGAATATATTTAAATGCAATGATACACAAGACCACGTGAGGTGTAGTTTGGCATCTATCGACTATTACATCTAAGGTCTTGGGCTGAAATCTTGGACTTGGTGCACATATTTCTTTTGTTATTAAAATGTGTCTATTAATGAAAAAATAGTCCTATTTTTTCTCTCTATAAACAGGTTTTGGTAGTGTAGATTATTAGTTTACCTGCATTTTTTTAGGTTTTATAATCAGTGGTCTAATAAGGATTGTGAGTTTTATATTTTGTGAATTAGGTTAGATTAAAATGTGGAGATGTTTGTACATTTGTCTTTGTATGCATCTGATATTATGTTAATGTAGTTTTCTGTATTAGATAAGTTTCTAAGAATATAGATCTATTTTAAATATACATGATTGTGTTTTCGTAAGTTTCATAGTAACTCAAAGTTTTACTATCATTGTAGTGAACCCCTCTCTGCAGTTTAACCACTTATGCACCAAATGATGGAAATATGTCATCATCAGAGCAATAATACATAAAAGATCATCAAGGGCCGACTTAATTTTGCACGACAATGTGTCTGCGAAGGATATCTTATTGTTATTGTGGTCATTTTTGTATGAAACTGTGGTGGGGAACGATGTGGTCATATGAGTTAGACAGAAGACCGTAAATACGGCTAATAATTGTGTTTTTTATTTTGTTATTGATTCTATTCATATCTTGAAATATTTGAAATTGTGTCGCTTCCATACTCTGAGATTGACTGTTTCAGTGAATGTAAACAAAACTACTTCCGAACTTAAGTGATGATGATGTGCTTCGCTGGAAGCCGAAGACACGTGAGCTTTTGTGGCGTATTACTACTCCTTCTTACAAGTCCTGTATTCCGAACTTGTCTGGATAGTAAATATGAGTGCATATTTAGTTCATATGGACAATCAGGCTAAATTTATGCATCACATTGCACATAAGTGGAATCATTGGGTTGTTGGCTGTGTAAAATGGAAATTCTTTTCCAGCTGCCAGTTTAAGTCTTAACTGAACCTTTAGTTTTCTTTAAGCAAAGAAACTAGTAAGGTCATGTTTATAATCTGTTCCCTTTTTAAACTTTACATGTGAGAGTAGTTATGTTTGTTATCTGACGGTATTGAGATGCAGCAACGTTTTTTATTATCCCTAAATATTCTAAGATCTGCAGTAACAAATTCAGGGATGGGATTGGGATGGGATTAGCCGGCATTTTTGCCGATAGTGCGCAGCGACATTTCTATCATTATAGCACAGGGGCACTTGTGAGGTGCCCAGGGACTGAACCCGGCCGGTCCATTATACTGACACCGACGAGTCAGGCGTAATGCTGTCCCCTCAGCCCCGAGC
The DNA here is from genome assembly GCA_007844125.1 of Sinonovacula constricta. NCBI lineage: Eukaryota > Metazoa > Mollusca > Bivalvia > Cardiida > Solecurtidae > Sinonovacula > Sinonovacula constricta. The sequence continues at coordinate 67,181,938 of CM017558.1, read as the reverse complement.
GTTAGGAGGGAAGCCACTACTACCATTTTTAAAGTCTTTGGTTTGACCCGGCCGGGGTTCGAACCCACGACCTCTTGATCCGCAAGCCGACGCTACAAATTCAGGAGGGTCAATAAATACAATTTAAACAGATTAAAATAATTATGTCTAATATACATGTACACTATATGCAGGTATCATCTAGCATTATTTTGAATGATTTTTATTAAATATATTTGATGAAAAACTAGATTGCTGACAAACACATTGAAGCAGCTATGTTTAGTTTTAAAGGAATATGTTTAGTCACTAGTCCGCTACATAAGTTGGTCGTTCAGCAGTGTTTTCTGTCATTGCTTACAGTGATTATTCTATTGGTCATAAGTTAATTGGATTTGTAGGATATCCATTAGTCAGTGCTGTCCATGGTCACAAAGCAGATTTATCTCAAAAGGCTGTAAAATTTTAGAAAGATCGGGAATTTTCTTGAAAAACAAGAGGTCGCTTCTCTATCCCCAATGTCAAAGATCTTGAGGGGAAAAGGTCATTTGCATTAATTATAGGGATAAAATCATTAACAACAAAATTTTAGAGACTGTGTCATGTAGAAACTTCAAGCTCACTGCTATCAAACATGTTACTGTGTTACTTGATTCTTAGCATTATCATACACTGGGATGTTTAGTTTTGCCCATTTATTATTGATTTACATAAATAGATGTCTTCATAATTATATTTTTAAGGTGTGTTCCGATGCTGTGTTAGAATTTATACGCTGATGGCTTATTTGAAGTATATCATACTTGATATTTGTATTTATTGTTTTGTACAATGAAGTTGTTACATGCATTTAAATGTCATATTTTAACATGCTAAATGTTTACTTTAAAATATATAAAATTTAAGTCAGTTCATTATATTTTCTTACTGTGATAACATTTTCTTGGTGTTAGTAATGTCTGATAACAAACACACTTTTATATATTTATAATTTTATATCTTTACAATCGTACTTTGTACCTTATTATTCAATGTTTGGGCAATATTAGTGTGTGCCTATATATCTACCACTGTCTTTCAACTAAGTACAATAATTTGTGTGCTGAATACTGTGATTATAATACACAATATATTAGAATGTTTTCTTACGTCCCACCAGGCCATATTCCAAGGGCCACAGTGGAAATAAGCCTTTTCCAAGGGTTTTTTTGTGTGTAAACCTTAATATGTAACGTTTATTGACTTATGGGGGGGGGGGGGTCCAGCTGACTAAAAAGTGTCTTACTGTGCGCAGGTGGTTCTCCAACAACAATTAACAAAACTGGCTGAACTTAACTTAAAAATCGAACAAGGAAGTACAAACTTACTGTACTCAGAAACGTGTCAGTGAAAGGTACCATCTGGTATCGTGTTCAGATTTTCGTTGCCTTTGCCTCCTGTTCAGGACTTTTACCAACTGGAAAAAAATCGGTCGGTCGACCTGCACCAAACTACACAAACTTAAATCGTTCAGGCCAGCCTTTTTCTCCGATCGCTCGTTAAGCAATTCATGCAGGGTACCAATGTTTGCCGCGCCTGACTCAACACGACTTCACGTGCACATCATGCATCCTGCTCAGTTAAGTTATTACAACCTATGGTTACAGGTAAAGGGAATATGGCGACTTTACATTGTCAACCAATCATCATACGATAATTAATGCGTCAACACCTGACTGAACGATGGGTAAGTGTGAACGCGCCAAAAGGATTATGGGCCCGGAGTACTTTGTGGACATATTGTGTTATGGACAGATCTAGCGGTGGTTGGGCGTGGTCCGGACCCTCCCCTAAAATTGTCAAAAATACTTCCTATGATAGCATTTGTTAACATTCAAGGTGTGTCACATCTTATTGCACTAATAGTAGTATTGTCACATGTGTGTGTGCTACAGATAAGACGAGTAAGTACGCAGTTACGTCTTAAATGTCTTAAACAACGCATATACAATTAAACTATTTGTATAAAAACATACTTTTCGTGAGGATCTGCCAAGAATCTGAAATGCAGTAAATTGCATTATTCGACTTCTAGATGTTAACACTGTTCTTGTGGGAGCACGGCTGGCAACCTGGAGTTCGCTCACTTAGGACCCCAACCCCACCCTACCCCCACTCAAAAGATCCTGAATCCGCCCCTGCGAGTTAAACACAAAGACGGCGATGCTTGCCTCTACATTGGAAACTCTGCACGCTAATTGTGTCAACGTTTATTTATAAAATAAAATATATTTTAATGTATACACAGAACCACTGTACAATACAGAAACACAAATCTCCAAGCTCGTCTTGTTGTGAAGTGTCATGGTACAGAGGTGACTAAAATCTAGTGACGTCAACGTCCTCCTTGTACAAAATGGCCATAATTATTCCTCCATTATGTTTAGCATTGGATTTTTTATCAAAGCTTTGGCAACAATAAATGAAATATTTTCCTCAAAAAGAATCGTTTGTATATGGATTCAATAAAATAAAAACAATGGACAAAGAAAACATCGCATTTCCTGTATAAAAGAATAAAAATATAAAGGCAAAAACATTATATACGCCTAAAACATACACCTTCATTTTTACAAGGTGAAACCGCGATATATGTTTCCAATAATAGCAGTACCATTTCAAAAGGGCATCACTCCTAAGTGCGCAAAGGAGTACTAAGTGTCGGATATTTGTCATTTTAATAATCCGACAAGTGTCTCAGCTTCACTGTACCAGGCGGGCTAGTGTTATCTTCAAAGTTTTCACAATTCCACAATTTAAGAACATACGTTTGCATACGTTTAAAGAAATAAACTCATGGGTTTCGAATTGTACTACCGTTGTGTATTTACACCTTCTCACACTTACCGATTGGCACAATCCACATTGCGGCTAGTAAAGAAAGAACATTTGATGAGCGCTTTAGCTTTGAACAGGTCTTGCTGCTTTTCAATTAAAGACAAAATTAATAGATAAAAAAATCCAGTATTGGTTATCAGTACGTCTATCCTGCCCTAAACTCTTAAATGATCAAATCCAGTTCTATCTAGTCGTAGTTAATAATAACAACTCTTAACATAGACGTATAATGAACACATAATTTAACTGAATCACATATTAATGTTACATCAAAACGGCCGTGTTAGCAGTATCTTTCTCTCCTCTCTTTCTCTCAATCTCCCTCCCTCGCTCTCTCTTCTCTTTCTCCGTCTCTCTCCATCTCGCGCGCCCTTGCGCATTGAAGAGATTTATTACATAATTAAAGTCTATCACCGCAAATAGACAATCACAGTAAATAACGACCATAGGCATTTTTTTTACTTATTTATATACCAAATATGGATCCTTTACAAATGTAAATTACTTGCTTAAATGGTGTCAACACTTTGAATTCATATGAATTCAAATTAACTATTACACTTTTGGCATAATATCTTTGGTAACAGATTGATCCATATAATTTGTAAATGTATTACAGTCGAATCTCACTGGGGAGCGAGATAGCAAGGGGCCACCAAAACATTTTGTTAGAAAGAGTTTTTAGCACGCCTGTTTCCAAAAATGTTTATTTTCATAACAGTCATTTTATGTGAGTCTCAATTGTCGAAAACCGGCATTGTCGTAAAATCGATGTTGGTAGCGTTGTCCATATTAAACCTGTAGGTAAGAAACGTGTTCAAAGGGATACAAAGTAAAGAAAATAATGTTCCTGTTGTTGTTGTTTTCATTTAATACATGAAACAAACATGATTATCATGTATTTATTCACTGAATTACTCAGAATCCTCTACACCTGAGGGTGCCGCAGAATAAACTTGCATAGGTTAAAACAACAAAACAAAATAGTCTTGCTAACCTAGTTTTGTTAGCAAACAATCATTGCAGTATCGTCGATTTTATGCAATTTATTAATATTTCCTGAACTGAGATTTCAGTTGGGTGTTCGAGAATGTGCCGTGCATAATTTCGATGCAGAGTATGTATGGAAGTTACAACTAAACACCGTCTTATAAAAATACAAAAAAAAAAAAAATCGTTGGAGCCTTCAGTAAATGGTGTAAATGGGTATGCTTTATTAGGCGAAATACAAATACTGGTAAATATTGTTGAACAAAAAATATAACTAAACATTTTCTCTGAACTTTACAATAGTTTTTAGCACACCAACCAAGCAAATCGTTTACTAAATCTTGGAACAAAATGTAACAGATTGTGCACACATCGTAACAAATTACGATCGTGTTTCATTACACTATTCATTTGGATTATAGAAAATATTCATAAATACAATTGCCAAAGCAACATATTTTAATGCAACCATTTAGAACAGTATTAAGGAATAATAAAATCTAACACGGTACATAATAATTTAAAAGCAAGATTGTTCCAATATACATATATACTTTTTACTTTGGGCAACATAAAAATATCAATAAATATGTTCGAGCGTCTGCACTTCCTGCTTAACATATTATGGAACATAACATTTTTGAGCCAACGAAAATTGCACATAGTGGCACCCATCTCGTAGTGATAGAGTCGCCGACTTGTAACTCCTCTCGCCGCTTAGCCTTCTTTTGTGGGAAAGTCTTTCATCTGATCTGCATTGAACAGTGGTTCTACCCGGACATTTGTTTGGGGTCTTTCTCAATCAAAATAGCTGGACGTCGTTATAATAATCATGATTGGTCACTGCGATGTATTTAAAAAAACAAACAAAAAAAACAACTGCACATTGCTACACATGGTGCTTCCTGCAGCTGCAGATCACTAGATTATAACATGATCACCAACTAAGCAATATATCTTTCCTTTCTCTTTTTTTCGCAACTTGATACATAATTCTACAAAGCCTGGCTCGTTGCTAAAAACGGAGTACGGACAAAATACTTCTTGAACACAATTCCTTCTGTTCATTTTCTGGCGGACCCTTCTGTTTATTTTTCAATGCCTATAAATCCAATCCTGTAAAGTTTCCACATTTGGCAATATTGTTTATTTGGTTCGCACAGTTAAGTCTCGTAAATAAAATGAAAATCACGTCAGACTATTTGTTATAGAATTCCCACTTCGAGATATATTTTAATAATTTACAGGATAGAAGTTTTTTTTGTTTTTGTTTTTTTTACAGCTTAGCAGGTTCAGACAACTCTTGCTTTACTTCAAGGATGGTTCCCAGTCACAGGTCAGAGTGGAAAGCGAAGCATATCGAAAGATTATTGAGAACAAAGGTAATATTTTGTTGTTTTAAAGTGTTTGGTGTAAGTGTTGCAATTTTTGTATCTACTTAACACCTTTTTATTTATGGGTGATTATTATATTATTATACAAATTTATTAAACTTATTTCAATCCCTCTTAACTGCCCACTTATTTTGTAAAATCAGTACTCGGGTAGTAACTACCTGGTACATTGTACTGTAAATATTATTGCATAAGAACATATGATCAGTGGGAGTTCGAACCTGCGACCCTCAGATGTAGTTTGCAAGATATGATAGACAGCGATATATATTGAGTCTTTTCCATAACTGTCATAATTTATTTTTTTAAAAATCCAGCTATTAAAATACATTAAGAACTTTTTTTTGAGATTATTTATATGCAATTAAAAAATATAAGAAACTATTTAATAACTAGTAAACTCTATAGAACAATAAATGTTCTGAAGATGAAAGTGTGTAAAATTTATTTTAACATTGATATTATTCAGATGTTAGAGCAATAGCTGAGCTCCCAGAAAAAATTTATTGACGCGTTGGGTGCGTAAGTTTTAAGGTAATTTTATATATATATAAATATATATATATAATATATATATATAAATCTTATTATATTAATATATATTTGTCTATATTATATATATATTTATATATATATATATAAAAATTGTAATATCTTTAATATATATATTATATATATATATATATTATATATAATATTATATATATATATATATATAATCTAATATATATCTATATATATATCTATGATATATATATATATATTAAATATATTTACAATTTTTGTGAACAGATACGAGTGTTAGATCGGTAAGATTTACTAGTTTGTAACAATGCACCTGCTCATCATTACATAGGATTAAGTCTCTGTTAGGAGTAGAAATATTATGTATGTTCTCCAGGCGATCTTGGGTGCACATTTTCTTACTTAGACATTCACCAAATAACAGATTTGCATTACTTACTGACACTAGGTGGTGCTGAATTATTCAAAAGATAGATCAACCTTTAACTAGAATAACTGCCGGGCTCTTTTTTTAAAGAAATATTTACTTTCTTTCTGAATCAAAAGCTTTAAAACTGTACTTTGTATTATTTTTATCAAATAAAAAAAAGTCGGCAGACCATGCTCTCTACCATATGATTTTTTCTTTAAAAAATATTTGTTTAATGTATTAATTGGCCAGTTGTTTCCTGGACTGCAGAAACGTTTTTTTTTACTTTTATTTCAGATCAGACTGATGCCAACACGATAACTGCAGTGTTTGGTGACGATGAGCATCAGGATGCTGTTCAACATGATATTGAGGGTAAGACATTCAGTTATAAGTACCAAAGATGTACATAGGTCAGGACTTCTGTTTATTTTTGTTTCTACCTTTCAGTGCTACTTTTAATGCTGAAACGTGTTTGATAATTTTATAAACTGCTAGGGTAAATTAACATTAGAAAAGGTCATATTAATTCTTATAATCAAGGTTATTAGAGGTCACAATACTAATACTATATTATATTTTTATATCCTATATGGGTAAAACAAATAGGAAAACATAATTTCACAAACTTCTACTAAATTATTGTAATATTTAATCCATAAAAAACTCATCGTCGGCAACCACAGTATTTTCTTCCGTTACACTCCATACATACCGTGGGAAATTTGACTAGCAAAATCTCGTTTTCACGAATATGCATGAGGCAGGGGAGACCAATCTTCTTCCAATGAAATCGCATGTTACAATAAAATACTCTTCAATCTCAATGACGTCATACTGGGATTTTCTTACTAAAAATAGAAACCAACGCACATCTCATGGAGGTCGCCATTTTGAACGGTAAACCGAACCTTAGTCATAAAACGTAATTTCATTGGCTAGTTGTCCGTGGTGGTTTCCTCATGGCACCAATGAAACTGCCTCATTAATTATTCATGACTACGAGATTTTCTTAGCCAATTGTCCCACGCAATCGTAAAACTTCGGGTATTTCCGTATGGTTCGTAAAATACACCTCGTACATAGCTCTAGAATACACCAAAGTGCGTCGCCTGAGTTATGAAACAGTGTCCGTTCGCGAGAAAGTAACAAATTATATATATATCATTTAGTTGAGTATATCTTGCAATAACAACGATTTTTTTTATCAGTACAATCTATATGATTTACGGAAAATTGAAAAGTCAACATTAAATACCCAGTATTAAAACTAAGACACACAAAGTAGATCCAAGATGGCGCCTTATTATGTCAGAGGTCTCTTGCATAGCATAAAGGCCGAGGTGATCAGATTGTTGTCCCACGGGTACATAACGCAGCATAGCGGAGTAATGTAACGGGGTATAACCGACGATGTAAAAAACTAAGAAAAATCACAGCCTCTTAAGTCTAATATGGTTATCTACCCTGATACTAATATGTAACTTGATCGCTTTTATACGTGCACCATATGCACACCTGACAAGAACAAGAATAGCAAACAAAGAATAGCATTCAAGGTATTGTTTTGACATTTACATGTAAGTTAAAATAATAGTATATATGTAATATTGTTTACTTACAGAAGCTGCATTCAGTGACATGGCTGATGAAGCGGGGCCGGCTGCATTAAACAGAATGACAGTGGATGCAGGGCCAAGTCAGAATGATGACAAGTCAAATGAAGGTATGTTGTTATCCAGAGATGGTTCTCACTTGAAGGAGATATAGTGCTGTCTTCTCTGTTTTAACATGAACACCTGCTTACCTGATATCACTCAATCACATCATTAATCTTGTTTCTTAATAGTTGCAAGAATACTACTTCTATTTTTATGACTTTGGCTTATTGCAGCCTAGGGTTGAAAATGGCTTTTGATAGCTTAAGGAGATGTTCTTTGAGATAGTGTAGGTCCCAAACTGAGAAATATAGATGCCTCATACAAGCTGTGAAGCCTACTTGACATATACATTTATTTATATTTAATACTTTGTGTTCAGTGCAATACAATAGTGTAGGCAAATATGTTAAGGTAAGAGGGGCCTAATTAGCCAATGCTGTCTGAAACGGCGATGTTTGGCGACATCGAGTTCGTAAATGCCCTCGGCAGTATCCGACACGTTCTCCGGAACCAATCGGATTTGATCGTAGCAAACATTTTTAATCATTATTTTTTATGTATCTTGCAAACATTGACAATATTTTTTTTAAACAAGTAATAATTTCAACAAAAATATCTTATATTTCTTTAAATAAAAAAATATTTACCAAAAAATTGGGATCCCAAAGCGTGACGTTATATTTTCGGAAAATACCAAAATGGCGGACAGAGACAGCAGAGCAATCGTACCTACTCGGCGATCTCCGGATATATTCGGATTATGTAGAGGACGGAATTACCCGAGGAGTTGTGACAGCAGAGGTCGATATGTGAAACGGAAAACATTAAAACCAACAATTTAAGTTCTATTGTAAACAGATACACATTCAGAAGTCAGTTTTAATCAGATCTGTAAAAGATCTTTGTGAAATATAAAGGTATTGTGCAAAATTGTGACAGAAAATCGTTTTTACAGGTTTGTTGTTGTTGTTGTTTTGTTAAGAAAAACATGGAATATGACAATTTTAAAGCTAATATTTAAAAAACTAAACGGTGAAAGTCTGTAATTATTTGTTATGTGATTGGTATATGTATATAGCAAATTTTGATATGCATTTTATAAATATACTTATATAATTAAAATATTTAGAAACTCTGAAAGTTTGTGTATGTTTCTGTGTCAAGGAAATTTTCAGAGGGGGTATAGATGCCTTTTTCAGTGTAAAATCATCAAATGTTTGTACTTGAACAATATAAATGAGTTCTTTTTAATGTTTAGGGTTATGCTTATAAAGTTACACCACTGATGCTAAAATATATTATAGTTTTGAACCCCCAAATTAGACTTTTTAGCAATAACCACTTGTAAAAAATGGTCCTGGGACAAGGCGAGGGGGTCACCCTATTCAAATGTGATTTTTTCCAAAACATGACGGTGAAATTCTTTCATATTTCATTTTTATATCTGATGTATGATATTTATCACTATGGACATGCTTAGTTTAGGATTCTTAATAGCTTCTTTTAGGCCCCTCTTACCTTAATACACATTTATGGTGTAACTTTGACTTATCTGTTCCGTGACTCTTGTTCCTCTGGTAACATTTTCTCCCATTACAGTTTTTATTTGTAAACATGCATTTAAAGTAATTTTTCAAAGTAATTACTTTTAAGGTTCTTTCATTATAGAAATGTTTTATTTTTAAGTGAAAATTTCTTTTATTAAAGGAGAAATCTGGAAACATGAGGCTTTCCTTCTTCTGATTGCATTGTATGGAGAGTTTAAGGACAAGTTTGCATCGTCCCTCTTCAAACAGAAAGATATTTGGAAAGATGTTGCCTTCAAAATGAAGGAAAAAGGCTACAGTTACACTCCGATGGAGTGTGACAAAAAGTTTAGAATCTCAAACATAGGTAATGAGCCTGTCAAGCTGTAATGGAAGGCAATGGACGAACTTTTACCAGGAGATCCTGCTGTTAGACCAGTGCGAGTTGTATCTTCAGGTAATATTTATTTTGTTTGTGCCACAATAGCACACACTGCTGCTTTACATTGAATCTGCCTTAACTTTAATTTCTCTTTTATCAAGATGCTTCTTTTGTTTTCCTTAAAAACAGAAATAGTTCAATACACTTATAATAAAATGTATAGTCATATAACTCTAGTTCAGAGTTTTACTACTTGCCTATTTTTTAACAAACCATAATATTATGAAACCCAGAATATTATGAAACTTTTATGCAACTACTGGGGTATTTTATTGTTACCCGTTTTTTCTTATTTAGGCAAACCTGTAGATACCATCTTTAGTTCATGATTATTAATGTATATGTACTCAAAACAGGTTGATTTTTAATTTCAGATGAATTAATAGTACAAAATAAGCCGCCACTTCCTCCATCCCGACGACAAACTACAAACTCCCAGTCATCTACAACCTCCCACCACCCTACAGATCACACTTCACCCACACGGACCTTACAGCCTGCAGCATCCCCACAGAGACTGAGTAGACTCATGACTTGTGTTAAGTCTCTACTGTCTTCACACCTTTCAGTCTCCACCTCCTCAATGTTTATTTGTTCATTTTCTAAAATGTAGTTATGCAGGACACAGCATGAGGAAATGACAATTGGTATTTCATGCTGCAACAGCATATCTAAATGTTTCATCCGCCTGAATTTACATTTTAGGAGGCCAATCGCTCTTTCCACACTGGACCTAGCTTTTCCATGTGCCGAGTTAATTTTTTTCTGCTGCTGCGTCTGGTGTCCGTTGTCTCTATAAGGGGTGAGAAGACCTGCAGACAACGGATAGGCTGAATCCCCCAGTATGTGGTACCTGTCGGGCAGCCTCTGCAGTTTGTCAGGCATTCTACTGTTTCTGTAGGTTAGACGACACTAAATAAGTTTGTTCTATATTCTATAGTGAATCGCGAAAAGATGGAAACAAATTGCACCATGACCAAGTTATGATGGACCCCCATAACCATATATAGGTGAAATGAGCTATTTATTGTCTATCAGAAAGACCCAGAAATAAGGCAACTTTTGCAACTTGTAAGAAGGTTCAGCTTCATAGACTGCGCATACCGCCAAATTGCCAGTCGGTAACCGCCAAATTTCAATGAAATATGTACTTCCTGTAAAAGTGGATCAGTCCATTATTGTGAATAGGGGTTGAAGTCTTTTGCTTTCTTTTAATTCTACATAGTTTCAGCTTCCTTTTGATACCAAAAGGTTCAGATTACCTTCAAAAAAGGAAATTTAATGCCAAAACATAGCAACAGACTGTTACTAAAGAGAAAAAATCCAATGTCACACATTCTAGTTCCGGTCGGTATTAAGTGGAACCACCCCTGTAAACCCGAGCATCATGGACAGACCCTGACCAGCCTGTGTAAACATCCAAAAACTTCAGGTTACTGTCACTAACCACCTGCAGCACTATGCTGGATGACCCCTTTCTGTTAATAAAGGAACCCCTGTGCTCATTCACTGGGGCAGGGATTGGTATGTAAGTACCATTTATAGCACCCACTATTCCGGGTATGCTGTTGGCTTGGGAGAATCCTTACTCCAGAATCTGCAAGTCCTGTTCTGTTATTGGGAACTTGATGTGCTCTCTCATTCTCTCATCAGTTTTACCAGAGCATGGCAAGTCCCCATGACCGTCAGATGAAGGGTTCCTATAAAAGAAATAATAAATAAAACTATGATATATAATTATTTAAAATGCCTGGGCACTGATTAACGCCTGCATATCAAGCTCAGTCAATCAATGTTAAAATACTGATTCAAAATACTATGAAAATACCCTAGTGAACAACTGTACTACATCAAATCCAAAACAATATGTTTCAAGAGAAGCTGGTTGACATAAATAAATAAATAAATAAATAAATAAATAAATAAATAAATAACGTTATCAATTTTAATTAAGGTTTAATGCAACGCATTAAGTAAAACTTTAAAAGAATTCCCTCTTGTTCCTAAAAAGCTTTAACATAGTGAACACAGTTAGTTAAAACATTGATCACATACAAACAGGAGGGTGTCACATTATTATCCGATTAAGTGTTAAGTCATTTGAGTTGTTCATAAGAATATATGACAAAGTCCTATGAGCATTGCAACATATACCAAACTCCGAAAAGGCAAAGAACAAAGGTATTTCACATGCAAGCCAAGCGAAAAGTAAAAACAAATTTGTGATGAGTCATTTAACGAAAAGAGCAAACCCGACAGTTACCGCCTTGGAACGGTCAGTCGGCAATATGGACCAACTGGGGTGCTTAAACCGGTTTTACACTTCCTGACGAGTTTCTTAAATGCATGCAATGAAAAGAAAAACGATCTATTTGAAAACAAAATGTCCATGCGCTGATATTTTCTATACGTTATGACAGAAGTAGTGACGTCATTGAAAAATAACAGAGTTTAGAAAAGAATATGGTATTATTTCGATTTGAATAACAACACAAAAAGGTTGACTATAATTAAAAAATAACTTTCTGAATCATGAACAGACATGACTAGAGACGAATAAATGGTTGTAGCATCCTGCTTATGTGAAGATGGAATTGAAGAACCAAAGTTCAATGTCCATCAAAGGAAGTACAAGCAACAATTCTTATAGGATGAATTAAATGACAACATAGATTACATGCACGGGGAGATTTTTTACGACCGCCACACTGCACAAGTAACATTGTTGTGAACATGAATAAGAATATATGACAAAGTCCTTTGAGCATTGCAGCATATACCAAACTCCGAAAAGGCACAGAACAAAGGTATTTCACATGCAAGCCAAGCGAAAAGTAAGAACAAATTTGTGATGAGTCATTTAACGAAAAGAGCAAACCCGACAGTTACCGCCTTGGAACGGTCAGTCGGCAATATGGACCGACTGGGGTGCTTAAATTGATCATAAGAAATAATGAGCTTTATCAATTTAGATTCCTATTTGTACAATGAACATTTATGTTGATCACCGAATATTCTGGCAATGGTTGGTGAAGGACCACCCCGACAACATCTAGTTATCTTTGTATGCAGGTCAGTTAAAACAGTTGGAGACAATTACAAACATGGCAAGAACTAACATTTACTAATGCCACATCGGTCAGCAACACTTCTGTAGGACTCCTGTGTACCGAGCAGCCACAGAATTGAAAGCAGCCGCTTCTCTTCCGTCATTGGTCTTTCTCGAGCCATAAAGCCATGAAGGGAGTTATTTCCTTGCTCAGATCCTAAAAACAATAAAAACACACTGACATTAGACATGCCTTTTATATGAACCTTTTTCAATAAATGCGTGGTAAGATAATAGTTATTGCACTTTGTTTTCCCATAATTGGGACATGCTGAAAACAGAATAATCATTATTCAAATACTACCCCAAAAAATATGTGAATTTGATAACAATCAAACACTATTTTAGCAACTATCAATGCAGAGAAAAAATCACCAACCAGTCAGCTTTATTAAAAAAAGATAAGAATGATGTACTTGCTCATTTGAATGATGTTTTTATGAATAATAAAACCTATGGTACTACTCAGATGCTTATGCCCTGCTAAAGGACACATGTGTTAAAGCGCTGGTGTCCACAAAAAAGAAAGCAATCAGAGTATAAAAAAGGATGAATAATAAAGCGACAGCAACAGTCATGTAGATACACTAAGGTACAACAGATCAGTAGTGTACTACATGTGTGTTTATTATGTTATAATGAATAGACTAACAGTGTCCAAGTCATTGAAGGGAAACTTCTAATCTAAACCAAAACCATTTATTTCCTCAGCACAACAATAATTACCTTAAATGTTGATCGCTCCATCCTAAAGTGTGACTGAAATTTCCTCGGTGAATACTTAATTTTACCTGAAGACCTATGACACTGATGTCTATTTTTAGCAAATATCACTATCATGCTTATGTCTAGATTTGCATAGAATTGACTGAAGTACAAGTGTATGCAAAACTACGAGTGTATGCCAAAAAAGCCCCAATTCCATCAAACAGGGGAAGGTAATTGTTGCAGTTAACAAGTGCATCGTCAACCTCTATTCTGTTGTTGAGCTAAATACTGGACGCCGAAGAACAGAGCCGCAATGGTAGCCGAAAATATAGATATTGCATGCGGCTAATGTTTTCTGCGATCTTTATTCTAGATCTTGAACTTTGAAGTATAAAGATATTTGTAAATTGTAAGAATATGATTATGATTTAAAAAACGGGTTATTACTGCTAGCCGAATAACATGCCACTTTTGTTTTGTTTTGTTTTGTTTTCGCTATGAAATCTTCAATGGCCATCTGAAACTTCTCTGATAGCCGCCAACTTGAATCTTACAAAATTGGAGCTAAAAAAATATGGAAAAGTCTCCAAACAACTGTTTTCATTTTCAGACAATATATCCATCAAAATCGCTGTCAGAACATCACTGATCGCCATCTTTAAAGCGTCTGTGGCTAGCGGTGATTTAAATACAGTCTAACAAGCTAGAAAGCGCTTTACAATAGTGCTAGCGACAACTGAACGCACCCCTGAACTTACCAATTGCTTTAGCTAAGAAGTAGGAAAAAGTTTATTACAAATGTTATATTATGAAATATTAAATTATGAAAGGTAAAAGTATTGACATTATTATAGTATAATAGTTTAAAAGACGACATTATCATGCTTTGGAAAAGTTAAGGGAATGCAACCAAGAATGGGGCAGCCAAAACAAACAACGTTTTTTACTGTTTTCTTGCTGCAATGACCACAAAAAATGTTCATGCACGTATTCTTTTCTTTATTCAAAATCTATAAACATTGAGAGAAAGCAATAAATGTTCATACTAATGCTAAGTTTACATCTGGCCACGATCTCCCCGATTAGCCAGAGGCTAAAAAATCGGGGAGCTCTACGATTAAATGGTATACTCCACGTTCTGTTACGCTTCCTTACGAAATCAGCACGTTTTGTTGCGCTCTGCTGCGCTTTGCTACGATCGAGCCCACGATTTACATCACGTTCTGTTACGCTTTGTTGCGATCAACACGATTGGCTTCCACGCTCCACCACGTTCCGTTACGTCCTGTTAAGATCTCCCACGACAAAGCCGCTTTGTTGCGATCTCTTGCGATTTGACCTACGATTTGAGACAAATGACCACGTTTTACGTCACGATTTGATATTTAAACAAGAAATAATTCACTTTAGGCTTATTATTCGCAACAATGAACCAGCTGGATATAGACGATCCTGAATTGGCTGTTTTAATTTACGCATATATTGTTGAACGAAAGAAAAGGTCACAGCATACACGTGATATAAATATCGGATTAGAAGTCAGAAGAAGAAATAGAAAGCCTAGGCCATGCTGGGTTAAGCCATGGTTAAGTGTTGAAAGTAGGCTTCAATATTGACATTACACACAACTATTAAATGCCGAACTCCGGTGTCGGGATGTCGGTGCATACATAAACTATCTAAGAATTGCTCCAGCCTTGTTTGACGAGATTCTGCAAAGAATATTGCCAATTATTGAAAAGCAAAGGACCAGATTTCGTGAACCAATTTGTCCTGGATTGCAGTTGGCGCTTGTCCTCAGACACCTGGCAACTGGGGATAAGTATCCATCACTGTCATATGCATTTCGTTGTAGCCGTTCGTCTATTTGCAGGATTGTTCCAACAGTGTGCAAGGCCATTGTAGCTGCGTATAAAGACGAAGTAATGGCATGCCCAGTTTCAATTGAAGAATGGAAAACTATATTCGGACCTATAGCTGGACGTCGTTATAATAATCATGATTGGTCACTGCGATGTATTTAAAAAAACAAACAAAAAAAACAACTGCACATTGCTACACATGGTGCTTCCTGCAGCTGCAGATCACTAGATTATAACATGATCACCAACTAAGCAATATATCTTTCCTTTCTCTTTTTTTCGCAACTTGATACATAATTCTACAAAGCCTGGCTCGTTGCTAAAAACGGAGTACGGACAAAATACTTCTTGAACACAATTCCTTCTGTTCATTTTCTGGCGGACCCTTCTGTTTATTTTTCAATGCCTATAAATCCAATCCTGTAAAGTTTCCACATTTGGCAATATTGTTTATTTGGTTCGCACAGTTAAGTCTCGTAAATAAAATGAAAATCACGTCAGACTATTTGTTATAGAATTCCCACTTCGAGATATATTTTAATAATTTACAGGATAGAAGTTTTTTTTGTTTTTGTTTTTTTTACAGCTTTGTTGTAGTCAGTACCAGCAGGTACAGACAACTCTTGCTTTACTTCAAGGATGGTTCCCAGTCACAGGTCAGAGTGGAAAGCGAAGCATATCGAAAGATTATTGAGAACAAAGGTAATATTTTGTTGTTTTAAAGTGTTTGGTGTAAGTGTTGCATTTTTTGTATCTACTTAACACCTTTTTATTTATGGGTGATTATTATATTATTATACAAATTTATTGAACTTATTTCAATCCCTCTTAACTGCCCACTTATTTTGTAAAATCAGTACTCGGGTAGTAACTACCTGGTACATTGTACTGTAAATATTATTGCATAAGAACATATGATCAGTGGGAGTTCGAACCTGCGACCCTCAGATGTAGTTTGCAAGATATGATAGACAGCGATATATATTGAGTCTTTTCAATAACTGTCATAATTTATTTTTAAAAAAATCCAGCTATTAAAATACATTAAGAACTTTTTTTATGAGATTATTTATATGCAATTTATTAAAAAAATATAAGAAACTATTTAATAACTAGTAAACTCTATAGAACAATAAATGTTCTGAAGATGGAAGTGTGTAAAGTCGGCAGACCATGCTCTCTACCATATGATTATTTCTTTAAAAAAATATTTGTTTAATGTATTAATTGGCCAGTTGTTTCCTGGACTGCAGAAACTTTTTTTACTTTTATTTCAGATCAGACTGATGCCAACACGATAACTGCAGTGTTTGGTGACGATGAGCATCAGGATGCTGTTCAACATGATATTGAGCGTAAGACATTCAGTTATAAGTACCAAAGATGTACATAGGTCAGGACTTCTGTTTATTTTTGTTTCTACCTTTCAGTGCTACTTTTAATGCTGAAACGTGTTTGATAATTTTATAAACTGCTAGTGTAAATTAACATTAGAAAAGGTCATATTATTTTTTATAATCAAGGTTATTAGAGGTCACAATACTAATACTATATTATATTTTTATATCCTATATGGGTAAAACAAATAGGAAAACATAATTTCACAAACTTCTACTAAATTATTGTAATATTTAATCCATAAAAAACTCATCGTCGGCAACCACAGTATTTTCTTCCGTTACACTCCATACATACCGTGGGAAATTTGACTAGCAAAATCTCGTTTTCACGAATATGCATGAGGCAGGGGAGACCAATCTTCTTCCAATGAAATCGCATGTTACAATAAAATACTCTTCAATCTCAATGACGTCATACTGGGATTTTCTTACTAAAAATAGAAACCAACGCACATGTTTACTCATGGAGGTCGCCATTTTGAACGGTAAACCGAACCTTAGTCATAAAACGTAATTTCATTGGCTAGTTGTCCGTGGTGGTTTCCTCATGGCACCAATGAAACTGCCTCATTAATTATTCATGACTACGAGATTTTCTTAGCCAATTGTCCCACGGGTACATAACGCAGCATAGCGGAGTAATGTAACGGGGGATAACCGACGATGTAAAAAACTAAGAAAAATCACAGCCTCTTAAGTCTAATATGGTTATCTACCCTGATACTAATATGTAACTTGATCGCTTTTATACGTGCACCATATGCACACCTGACAAGAACAAGAATAGCAAACAAAGAATAGCATTCAAGGTATTGTTTTGACATTTACATGTAAGTAGTATATATGTAATATTGTTTACTTACAGAAGCTGCATTCAGTGACATGGCTGATGAAGCGGGGCCGGCTGCATTAAACAGAATGACAGTGGATGCAGGGCCAAGTCAGAATGATGACAAGTCAAATGAAGGTATGTTGTTATCCAGAGATGGTTCTCACTTGAAGGAGATATAGTGCTGTCTTCTCTGTTTTAACATGAACACCTGCTTACCTGATATCACTCAATCACATCATTAATCTTGTTTCTTAATAGTTGCAAGAATACTACTTCTATTTTTATGACTTTGGCTTATTGCAGCCTAGGGTTGAAAATGGCTTTTGATAGCTTAAGGAGATGTTCTTTGAGATAGTGTAGGTCCCAAACTGAGAAATATAGATGCCTCATACAAGCTGTGAAGCCTACTTGACATATACATTTATTTATATTTAATACTTTGTGTTCAGTGCAATACAATAGTGTAGGCAAATATGTTAAGGTAAGAGGGGCCTAATTAGCCAATGCTGTCTGAAACGGCGATGTTTGGCGACATCGAGTTCGTAAATGCCCTCGGCAGTATCCGACACGTTCTCCGGAACCAATCGGATTTGATCGTAGCAAACATTTTTAATCATTATTTTTTATGTATCTTGCAAACATTGACAATATTTTTTTTAAACAAGTAATAATTTCAACAAAAATATCTTATATTTCTTTAAATAAAAAAATATTTACCAAAAAAATTGGGATCCCAAAGCGTGACGTTATATTTTCGGAAAATACCAAAATGGCGGACAGAGACAGCAGAGCAATCGTACCTACTCGGCGATCTCCGGATATATTCGGATTATGTAGAGGACGGAATTACCCGAGGAGTTGTGACAGCAGAGGTCGATATGTGAAACGGAAAACATTAAAACCAACAATTTAAGTTCTATTGTAAACAGATACACATTCAGAAGTCAGTTTTAATCAGATCTGTAAAAGATCTTTGTGAAATATAAAGGTATTGTGCAAAATTGTGACAGAAAATCGTTTTTACAGGTTTGTTGTTGTTGTTGTTTTGTTAAGAAAAACATGGAATATGACAATTTTAAAGCTAATATTTAAAAAACTAAACGGTGAAAGTCTGTAATTATTTGTTATGTGATTGGTATATGTATATAGCAAATTTTGATATGCATTTTATAAATATACTTATATAATTAAAATATTTAGAAACTCTGAAAGTTTGTGTATGTTTCTGTGTCAAGGAAATTTTCAGAGGGGGTATAGATGCCTTTTTCAGTGTAAAATCATCAAATGTTTGTACTTGAACAATATAAATGAGTTCTTTTTAATGTTTAGGGTTATGCTTATAAAGTTACACCACTGATGCTAAAATATATTATAGTTTTGAACCCCCAAATTAGACTTTTTAGCAATAACCACTTGTAAAAAATGGTCCTGGGACAAGGCGAGGGGGTCACCCTATTCAAATGTGATTTTTTCCAAAACATGACGGTGAAATTCTTTCATATTTCATTTTTATATCTGATGTATGATATTTATCACTATGGACATGCTTAGTTTAGGATTCTTAATAGCTTCTTTTAGGCCCCTCTTACCTTAATACACATTTATGGTGTAACTTTGACTTATCTGTTCCGTGACTCTTGTTCCTCTGGTAACATTTTCTCCCATTACAGTTTTTATTTGTAAACATGCATTTAAAGTAATTTTTCAAAGTAATTACTTTTAAGGTTCTTTCATTATAGAAATGTTTTATTTTTAAGTGAAAATTTCTTTTATTAAAGGAGAAATCTGGAAACATGAGGCTTTCCTTCTTCTGATTGCATTGTATGGAGAGTTTAAGGACAAGTTTGCATCGTCCCTCTTCAAACAGAAAGATATTTGGAAAGATGTTGCCTTCAAAATGAAGGAAAAAGGCTACAGTTACACTCCGATGGAGTGTGACAAAAAGTTTAGAATCTCAAACATAGGTAATGAGCCTGTCAAGCTGTAATGGAAGGCAATGGACGAACTTTTACCAGGAGATCCTGCTGTTAGACCAGTGCGAGTTGTATCTTCAGGTAATATTTATTTTGTTTGTGCCACAATAGCACACACTGCTGCTTTACATTGAATCTGCCTTAACTTTAATTTCTCTTTTATCAAGATGCTTCTTTTGTTTTCCTTAAAAACAGAAATAGTTCAATACACTTATAATAAAATGTATAGTCATATAACTCTAGTTCAGAGTTTTACTACTTGCCTATTTTTTAACAAACCATAATATTATGAAACCCAGAATATTATGAAACTTTTATGCAACTACTGGGGTATGATATTGTTACCCGTTTTTTCTTATTTAGGCAAACCTGTAGATACCATCTTTAGTTCATGATTATTAATGTATATGTACTCAAAACAGGTTGATTTTTAATTTCAGATGAATTAATAGTACAAAATAAGCCGCCACTTCCTCCATCCCGACGACAAACTACAAACTCCCAGTCATCTACAACCTCCCACCACCCTACAGATCACACTTCACCCACACGGACCTTACAGCCTGCAGCATCCCCACAGAGACTGAGTAGACTCATGACTTGTGTTAAGTCTCTACTGTCTTCACACCTTTCAGTCTCCACCTCCTCAATGTTTATTTGTTCATTTTCTAAAATGTAGTTATGCAGGACACAGCATGAGGAAATGACAATTGGTATTTCATGCTGCAACAACATATCTAAATGTTTCATCCGCCTAAATTTACATTTTAGGAGGCCAATCGCTCTTTCCACACTGGACCTAGCTTTTCCATGTGCCGAGTTAATTTTTTTCTGCTGCTGCGTCTGGTGTCCGTTGTCTCTATAAGGGGTGAGAAGACCTGCAGACAACGGATAGGCTGAATCCCCCAGTATGTGGTACCTGTCGGGCAGCCTCTGCAGTTTGTCAGGCTTTCTACTGTTTCTGTAGGTTAGACGACACTAAATAAGTTTGTTCTATATTCTATAGTGAATCGCGAAAAGATGGAAACAAATTGCACCATGACCAAGTTATGATGGACCCCCATAACCATATATAGGTGAAATGAGCTATTTATTGTCTATCAGAAAGACCCAGAAATAAGGCAACTTTTGCAACTTGTAAGAAGGTTCAGCTTCATAGACTGCGCATACCGCCAAATTGCCAGTCGGTAACCGCCAAATTTCAATGAAATATGTACTTCCTGTAAAAGTGGATCAGTCCATTATTGTGAATAGGGGTTGAAGTCTTTTGCTTTCTTTTAATTCTACATAGTTTCAGCTTCCTTTTGATACCAAAAGGTTCAGATTACCTTCAAAAAAGGAAATTTAATGCCAAAACATAGCAACAGACTGTTACTAAAGAGAAAAAATCCAATGTCACACATTCTAGTTCCGGTCGGTATTAAGTGGAACCACCCCTGTAAACCCGAGCATCATGGACAGACCCTGACCAGCCTGTGTAAACATCCAAAAACTTCAGGTTACTGTCACTAACCACCTGCAGCACTATGCTGGATGACCCCTTTCTGTTAATAAAGGAACCCCTGTGCTCATTCACTGGGGCAGGGATTGGTATGTAAGTACCATTTATAGCACCCACTATTCCGGGTATGCTGTTGGCTTGGGAGAATCCTTACTCCAGAATCTGCAAGTCCTGTTCTGTTATTGGGAACTTGATGTGCTCTCTCATTCTCTCATCAGTTTTACCAGAGCATGGCAAGTCCCCATGACCGTCAGATGAAGGGTTCCTATAAAAGAAATAATAAATAAAACTATGATATATAATTATTTAAAATGCCTGGGCACTGATTAACGCCTGCATATCAAGCTCAGTCAATCAATGTTAAAATACTGATTCAAAATACTATGAAAATACCCTAGTGAACAACTGTACTATATCAAATCCACAACAATATGTTTCAAGAGAAGCTGGTTGACATAAATAAATAAATAACGTTATCAATTTTAATTAAGGTTTAATGCAACGCATTAAGTAAAACTTTAAAAGAATTCCCTCTTGTTCCTAAAAAGCTTTAACATAGTGAACACAGTTAGTTAAAACATTGATCACATACAAAAAGGAGGGTGTCACATTATTATCCGATTAAGTGTTAAGTCATTTGAGTTGTTCATAAGAATATATGACAAAGTC
The DNA here is from genome assembly GCA_007844125.1 of Sinonovacula constricta. Lineage (NCBI taxonomy): Eukaryota > Metazoa > Mollusca > Bivalvia > Cardiida > Solecurtidae > Sinonovacula > Sinonovacula constricta. The sequence continues at coordinate 67,160,081 of CM017558.1, read as the reverse complement.
CTATGAGCATTGCAACATATACCAAACTCCGAAAAGGCAAAGAACAGGTATTTCACATGCAAGCCAAGCGAAAAGTAAAAACAAATTTGTGATGAGTCATTTAACGAAAAGAGCAAAACCGACAGTTACCGCCTTGGAACGGTCAGTCGGCAATATGTACCAATTGGGGTGCTTAAACCGGTTTTACAGAGCTCTAACTTCGCACTTCCTGACGAGTTTCTTAAATGCATGCAATGAAAAGAAAAACGATCTATTTGAAAACAAAATGTCCATGCGCTGATATTTTCTATACGTTATGACAGAAGTAGTGACGTCATTGAAAAATAACATAGAGTTTAGAAAAGAATATGGTATTATTTCGATTTGAATAACAACACAAAAAGGTTGACTATAATTAAAAAATAACTTTCTGAATCATGAACAGACATGACTAGAGACGAATAAATGGTTGTAGCATCCTGCTTATGTGAAGATGGAATTGAAGAACCAAAGTTCAATGTCCATCAAAGGAAGTACAAGCAACAATTCTTATAGGATGAATTAAATGACAACATAGATTACATGCACGGGGAGATTTTTTACGACCGCCACACTGCACAAGTAACATTGTTGTGAACATGAATAAGAATATATGACAAAGTCCTTTGAGCATTGCAGCATATACCAAACTCCGAAAAGGCACAGAACAAAGGTATTTCACATGCAAGCCAAGCGAAAAGTAAGAACAAATTTGTGATGAGTCATTTAACGAAAAGAGCAAACCCGACAGTTACCGCCTTGGAACGGTCAGTCGGCAATATGGACCGACTGGGGTGCTTAAATTGATCATAAGAAATAATGAGCTTTATCAATTTAGATTCCTATTTGTACAATGAACATTTATGTTGATCACCGAATATTCTGGCAATGGTTGGTGAAGGACCACCCCGACAACATCTAGTTATCTTTGTATGCAGGTCAGTTAAAACAGTTGGAGACAATTACAAACATGGCAAGAACTAACATTTACTAATGCCACATCGGTCAGCAACACTTCTGTAGGACTCCTGTGTACCGAGCAGCCACAGAATTGAAAGCAGCCGCTTCTCTTCCGTCATTGGTCTTTCTCGAGCCATAAAGCCATGAAGGGAGTTATTTCCTTGCTCAGATCCTAAAAACAATAAAAACACACTGACATTAGACATGCCTTTTATATGAACCTTTTTCAATAAATGCGTGGTAAGATAATAGTTATTGCACTTTGTTTTCCCATAATTGGGACATGCTGAAAACAGAATAATCATTATTCAAATACTACCCCAAAAAATATGTGAATTTGATAACAATCAAACACTATTTTAGCAACTATCAATGCAGAGAAAAAATCACTAACCAGTCAGCTTTATTAAAAAAAGATAAGAATGATGTACTTGCTCATTTGAATGATGTTTTTATGAATAATAAAACCTATGGTACTACTCAGATGCTTATGCCCTGCTAAAGGACACATGTGTTAAAGCGCTGGTGTCCACAAAAAAGAAAGCAATCAGAGTATAAAAAAGGATGAATAATAAAGCGACAGCAACAGTCATGTAGATACACTAAGGTACAACAGATCAGTAGTGTACTACATGTGTGTTTATTATGTTATAATGAATAGACTAACAGTGTCCAAGTCATTGAAGGGAAACTTCTAATCTAAACCAAAACCATTTATTTCCTCAGCACAACAATAATTACCTCAAATGTTGACCGCTCCATCCTAAAGTGTGACTGAAATTTCCTCGGTGAATACTTAATTTTACCTGAAGACCTATGACACTGATGTCTATTTTTAGCAAATATCACTATCATGCTTATGTCTAGATTTGCATAGAATTGACTGAAGTACAAGTGTATGCAAAACTACGAGTGTATGCCAAAAAAGCCCCAATTCCATCAAACAGGGGAAGGTAATTGTTGCAGTTAACAAGTGCATCGTCAACCTCTATTCTGTTGTTGAGCTAAATACTGGACGCCGAAGAACAGAGCCGCAATGGTAGCCGAAAATATAGATATTGCATGCGGCTAATGTTTTCTGCGATCTTTATTCTAGATCTTGAACTTTGAAGTATAAAGATATTTGTAAATTGTAAGAATATGATTATGATTTAAAAAACGGGTTATTACTGCTAGCCGAATAACATGCCACTTTTGTTTTGTTTTGTTTTGTTTTCGCTATGAAATCTTCAATGGCCATCTGAAACTTCTCTGATAGCCGCCAACTTGAATCTTACAAAATTGGAGCTAAAAAAATATGGAAAAGTCTCCAAACAACTGTTTTCATTTTCAGACAATATATCCATCAAAATCGCTGTCAGAACATCACTGATCGCCATCTTTAAAGCGTCTGTGGCTAGCGGTGATATAAATACAGTCTAACAAGCTAGAAAGCGCTTTACAATAGTGCTAGCGACAACTGAACGCACCCCTGAACTTACCAATTGCTTTAGCTAAGAAGTAGGAAAAAGTTTATTACAAATGTTATATTATGAAATATTAAATTATGAAAGGTAAAAGTATTGACATTATGATAGTATAATAGTTTAAAAGACGACATTATCATGCTTTGGAAAAGTTAAGGGAATGCAACCAAGAATGAGGCAGCCAAAACAAACAACGTTTTTAACTGTTTTCTTGCTGCAATGACCACAAAAAATGTTCATGCACGTATTCTTTTCTTTATTCAAAATCTATAAACATTGAGAGAAAGCAATAAATGTTCATACTAATGTTAAGTTTACATCTGGCCACGATCTCCCCGATTAGCCAGAGGCTAAAAAATCGGGGAGCTCTACGATTAAATGGTATACTCCACGTTCTGTTACGCTTCCTTACGAAATCAGCACGTTTTGTTGCGCTCTACTGCGCTTTGCTACGATCGAGCCCACGATTTACATCACGTTCTGTTACGCTTTGTTGCGATCAACACGATTGGCTTCCACGCTCCACCACGTTCCGTTACGTCCTGTTAAGATCTCCCACGACAAAGCCGCTTTGTTGCGATCTCCTGCGATGTGACCTACGATTTGAGACAAATGACCACGTTTTACGTCACGATTTGATATTTAAACAAGAAATAATTCACTTTAGGCTTATTATTCGCAACAATGAACCAGCTGGATATAGACGATCCTGAATTGGCTGTTTTAATTTACGCATATATTGTTGAACGAAAGAAAAGGTCACAGCATACACGTGATATAAATATCGGATTAGAAGTCAGAAGAAGAAATAGAAAGCCTAGGCCATGCTGGGTTAAGCCATGGTTAAGTGTTGAAAGTAGGCTTCAATATTGACATTACACACAACTATTAAATGCCGAACTCCGGTGTCGGGATGTCGGTGCATACATAAACTATCTAAGAATTGCTCCAGCCTTGTTTGACGAGATTCTGCAAAGAATATTGCCAATTATTGAAAAGCAAAGGACCAGATTTCGTGAACCAATTTGTCCTGGATTGCAGTTGGCGCTTGTCCTCAGACACCTGGCAACTGGGGATAAGTATCCATCACTGTCATATGCATTTCGTTGTAGCCGTTCGTCTATTTGCAGGATTGTTCCAACAGTGTGCAAGGCCATTGTAGCTGCGTATAAAGACGAAGTAATGGCATGCCCAGTTTCAATTGAAGAATGGAAAACTATATCGGACCTATTTGAGAAGCAATGGAATGTCCCCCATGCATTAGGGGCATTGGATGGCAAGCATGTAGCTATCAAGATGCCTGCGAAGTCGGATAGTCTTTATCATAATTATAAAGGCTTCTTTTCCATTCCACTTCTTGCGTTAGTGGATGCGGAGTACAAATTTATTTGGATTGAAATAGGTGGTATGGGACATATGTCAGATGCACAGATCTTTAAGGACACGGAACTGTTTGATTGTCTGGAGGATGGTACACTTGGAATACCGCCACCGTGCCCTTTAAACAATGGTGACCCTGACATAGATATGCCTTATTACATTATTGGTGACGATGCTTTTGCACTGAGATCGTATCTAATGAAACCATATGCACGGCGATCAATGCCAAAAGAGGATCTTATATATAACTACAGAATATCTAGAGGCCGACGTGTTGTCGAAAATGCATTTGGCATTCTGGCAAAGAGATTCCGATGGCAAACAGAAACCTGAAGTAGTGAGAGATATCATTGAAGCAGTTGTAGTACTACACAACTTGCTAAGGACGAGGTTGATGGATATTTAAATTCGTTTGCGAATTGAATTAACCATGTTTAACAACAATGGCACATTTAAGTTACATGAACAAATTTTACACGGAAAACACTATTTTTGTTTTATATTATCTTTTACAATGACGCCGTGGGTAGATATTTTGCAACCCAGTAGACAAATGCTATATTCAGATACTATTAAATGTCATAGAATGTTATATTAACAGTTAATTTAATACACATGCTGTGTTGTTTAAATCATAGGTGTTATCTTTAGTGTTATTTAGGAAAATATTGGTACATATATATTTGGTTAACTTTACATATCTGGCACATACGTATTTAATGTGTCGCTTACAGCCGCTAGATACTAATTAGTGTATATTTTTGTTTATGTTTGTAGATATCCAATGATGACCAATGAAGTAGACAATGAGGATGATGACCATAATATCGAACCTGGTACCTGGCGAAATGTGGTAAACTGGCAGGATGTTCCTCAACAAGATGAACAAAGAAACAGGGCAACTACCGATGCGATAATACAACGAGAGCAACTTAAACAGTTCTTCGGTTCACCAGGTGGAGCTGTGCCTTGGCAAAACAATATGATACCAAATGTAAATAGTGACTAGCGTGTGAAACCCTGATTATTACATTTGCAAAGTTGGTTTGGCATAGCAATTACAGTATGTGTGTTAACCAAATAAACAAATTTGAAATGTTTTTCTTAACTTTATTTATTGTTTACTTAAACAATTTCTAGAAAATAAAACACAACTGTTTATTTAAACATGTCTTATGGGGTACAACATACAAAATTGAAATTTGCAAAACCAGTATGTCCTCTTTTTAGAGAAATTTCACAAGTATTTAAAACAATTGAACAAAACCTATATGCTCAAACATAAAAATATGAATTTTGCGGGATCAATATCTCTTTTTCATAGAGAAATTTCACAATTATCTTTAAAAGGTCAAACAAACATGCGATTTGCCGAATTAATGTCCTCTTTGTTAGAGCAATTCACAACTATCTAAAAAAGGTCAAAAATATCATGAACATTTAAAGTAATCAGCGAGTATACATATTCTGTATGAATTTGCTACATGTATATTAAGTTGCCTTAATCGTCATTTTCCACATCCGTTGGGATACCCGCCTCCCGTGCCAATGCTGACAAGTTAAGACTTGGCTTGTTAACCATGGGTTGAAGCTCCGTGTATGTCTTCTCCTGAAGATCTGCCACCCGCGTGACGGATGCTTTTGTCGTTGGAGGAGGGCTAGTAAAGATATGAAGAGGGAACTGCTCTTGCACCCACTGCCTGTCCTGGGATTGCCACACACCAGTGGAATGACCTTGTGTTTGCGAGGGCCATTGGCTTGGGTGTGGCTGCCAATTCTGGTACGCATATCCCTGCAAATATATTGTTTTCATATTTAAGGATGTGTTAATTAATTTTAAGTTATTGCACAGATAGCTTACTTACACATTTTTTGAAAGATAGATCCCAGTATTGGGCATACAATTGAGAACTTTTTACTACGGGACCGTTATACTGGTAATGCCTATATAAACGTAACTACAGTTTACCAAAATCAAAATACATGTATGAAATATCATTTATCTAAATGTACCAACATTAATACGTTACAATACCTGATTTTGAGGCTGTTGTGCTGATTTCTGTTGCTCGGCCTTCGACTCAACGTCATGCAGGACCTGTTGAATGCGCTGCTCCGCTTCCCTCTGCAATGATCCCGACAACAGCTTAAGTTTGGTCTCGACGTACAGAGAAAAGGAACCTGCACCATCGGTAGACTTCGAAGAAGCGGTCTTCTGAGCTAGGAACACCTTAAGCATGTTCTCTGTAAATATACGTACTACAGTTCAATGCACGAATATTATAATTTATTTGTGTTTTATTGTTAGTCCATTCGTACTTGTAAATAATATGTTCTGAACGTGTATAATAAGTCGTTGGAAATAACAGTGTAAGTTTTTACCTGGACATGGCAATTGATGAATTGATGATTGTTACTACTAGTGGATACGACTTATTGTTACAACGTTTGTATTAAACCATGTTTCCAAAACTAGTTGTTGACAGACGTACAGGACAACATTACAAATTACAAGGGCAAAATAGTATCTAAAGGATTATTTGTAACGGATCAAGTTTTGATAGATACCAAAAATGATTAATTAAGACACATACCTAGTGTTCCAGTATTGTCACGTGAAGGAGATAACGACCTTTTAGGAGACGATGGGCTTGTTATACTGGGGGCCGGAGAATCGCCCTCTGTGTCAGTGGATTGCTGAGACGTCAAGGAGGCGTTTGATGTGGGAATCTTTGACTTGAAACTGACGACATTTCTGCGTTAAATGTCAACAATATGTGGAACCAAGAACTGGAAATTATCCCACACCCACTGGTCCGTCGCACTAAACACCTCGTCGCTCAGGCCAGACTTCTTTGATGCCTGTTTCAGCCTATAGCAAAAATAAAACACACTTAGGTTTACTGAAAATAAACATTAGCCAAAAACATTTAAATCATAAAACGTTTTATCATATACATAAGCGTTTTTAGCATGTGCATTTAACTATTGTAAAACGTTACCTTCCCATTTTTGTCCTCTGGCTGTTATACCAAGTTTTCAGTTCAAGCACACTTGTCCCCATTTTATCAGCCTGTTGCTGCCACAAGCTTTCCTTGAGCTGCATGTTTTTATAGTCAGTCCTTCTTTTTTCATATATGGAAGGGTTAGCTTTGAGAAAATCTAAATTTCCTCTTTTTGCTGGTCAGTGTATGTTGTAGTTGGGGCGATGGGGTTTCCACCGGAGCATCTTCAATTTCTTCCGGTTGTGGAGGTGGGGGAGGGGGTGGTGGCGGATGAACATCAACCACAACAGTTCTTGAAGTTTTGGAACCTTTTCGTTTCGCTGGCATGATTAAACTGATAGAGTACCAGTAGATAAAGCTGTTATGTATATGCAGCTTGCGTGGAAATCGTGGCTATCGTGAGGAAACGTGTTGGAGCGTGTCAGAGCGTATCAGAACGTGAACGACAATCGGGGATACCGTAGGAGAGCGTGACGCAACGTGGAGCAATAAATGATAGAAAAGTGTATATCGTAACAGATCGTGGTAGATCGTAGCAGAGCGTGGAGCTATCGTGAGACGTCGCAGCGACGCGGGATTAAAAAATGTGTCCACGCTGGTCCCGATCTGTTGCGATTGTACACCACGTTCTGTTACGCTTCGGTAAGTTCCGTTACGTTTTGTTACGAAGGTCACGCTCTGTCACGATTAGAAAATGAATAGGGGCAATCGTGGTGAAATTTAAGTTTGATTTAAAATCTGTCCCGATGCCAACGATGTCTCCGATTCAACCACGTTCCGTTACGCTCCCCCACGATCACCCCGATTCGATTCCACGCTCTGTTACGTTCGCCACGTTGCTTTGGAATCGGGGACATCGTGGTAATCGTGGCCAGATGTAAATCTAGCATAACTTTCCGCTAAAACTAACATTCACAGAAAAAATTCTTAAAAAAGGTGTTTCAATATTTAGAGATGAATGCTTTAATCTCTGACTCACCAGTCACTAATAATGGACTAGACTAGTATATGTCACAGTCCTATAAATAAATGAGAACAAAGAAATGTTAAGGGGAGAATCTCCATAAAATGAACAAGTGCAAGTTGTAGCACAGGATACAGTTTTCTTGGCATTAAGTCACAGTTCAAGTCAATATAAATTACCTATCACATCTATTACTTTTTACCAATTTTTGCTCTTGTTTCATAACTCACCAATAATAAATTTACAGAGAAATAAAAAAATAATTGACAAATGAGATGCCAAAACAAGTGTTTTTTAAATTTTTTATTGTCTAAAACCATTTACTGAAAAAAGCTACATTAGTGCAACAGAAATGTGTCTACATAAGGCTGCTTTCTTTTATGCTTTTCTGTGTTGATTGTGTTTGAACTTATGGCATTTGTGAAATAACAAAAACATATGCTGCCACCTGTGAGGTTACTGCTCTAATAAGAATGTCTACTACAACATGGACATTTGCCCTGACTGTATGCAGTTAAGTGTCCGGATTTATAGGTTCAGAAATTATTATTGTTTTGTAAATACCTATTTGCAAAAGATAGGCCTGTCCCAAAATAAGGAGGGCCCCATAGAAATAATATTGCACTTTTTAAAGCTGACGGTTAACAGAGTTACATGGAAATATTTGTGACAGCTTACCGAAGAAACATCCCCAGTGACAGGAAGTTCAAAAACACATTTCAGTTTGGAGTCCATCAGCTAGTCCGGCGTTGCCTCCTTCCACTACAACCAAGTAACACCTTCAGTCAACAGTTGAACAGAAAATGGTCTATAAGAGTTTTCTTTAATGAAGATTTTATACTCTTAGAGAAGAATTACAAACATATCAAACTAACAACCCACCATAAATGACAACATTTGTTGCCAATCAATATAAATTCCTTTCTTAGTAGAACAAGATAGTTTCATATCTTATTTGTCTGACATTTACAGACTACCTCCCTCAAATTCCATTATTTGGCAGTTTAAGATGTGAACAAAAGAAGACAAAATGGTGAGTATTATTTAGTCGACAGGTATCAAGTGCAAGCTTCTAATGGTTTATATCATTACTGATTTGTTTTTTTAAAGTGCTATATTTGGCATGACTGTAGAACATCTCATTGTTATTTGATACCAAGTTAAAGATAATAACTATGTATGGTATTTTAAAAATCAAAGTGCCATTTCAATTGCTGTTCAACAATTGATTCAATTATAAGTCAAACAAATTAACAATGAAAAACAAAGGGCGATTTAATCAAACATTAATTCGAACTTTGCTTTTAAATATATGATAATGTTTATCAAATAATTATTTCTGTTATTATAATTATCAACAAGAAGACTGATTTGTCATTTTGAGTTTCTTTTTCACAGGAAAGCAAGCATCTCCTTTGATTGTAAGTTTTAAACAGTAAAACTTAACATATGAATATATTTTAAAGGTTAATACTAAGTAAAAAGCAATTCAGAAAACACATATGCCCCCAGTAGCATAGTTTGCCATGAAAACCAAGAAATAAGACTAGCCAGAGTTTTGAAACTTGTCAGGGTCTCCTGTGCACTAGGTTTAATAAGTGTACTAACTTTAATGCTCTTTGTAGAAAATGAGAAATATCCAATTTGCCAAATGAGGTTTTTCATAATCTCTACGAATAAAAAGGGAGATAAACCAAGAAATATGGTAGCCAGAGTTTTGTAACTCTCTTTGTTGAGAAATTGCCGAAACAAGTTAACCATAATCTCTAAGTACAAAGAGAGGAGATAGAAATAGGGGTAGCCAGTGTTATGAAACTTGTCAGGGTTATGAATTGGCACAGTCTAGTAGGTGTAAAAACTTCCATGCCACGGCTTTTTGTAGAAATTGAGAAATATACTTGCCGAAACAGGTTAACCATTTCTCTAAGTACAAAAAGGCGAGATAAACCAATAAATAAAGTAGCCAGAGTTATGTATCTTGTCAGGGTCATGGCCTGTGCACTGTCTAGTAAGTGTGTAAACTTTTATGCCACTGCTCTTTGTGGAAACTGAGAAATATCCAACTTGCCGAAAATTTCGGGTCCTGGAGACTGGCAAGGGTGCGCCAAAAGAGCCCGAAAATGGGATATTTTGCGTTTGGACTTAGTCTCTGGACAGCATAGGCGAAAATAACCAAATGGTGCCTGTTTGGGCCACTTTTTCGGGCACTTCCCAATCGGGCCCAGACCTGAAACCTCTCAGAGGCGCAGTGGTGTTTGGCTATTTTGGGAAAATGCCGGCACTTCGGGTCCTGGAGACTGGCAAGGGTGCGCCAAAAGAGCCCGAAAAGTAGTATTTCACTGTTTGGACTTAGTCTCTGGACAGCATAGGCAAAAATAGCCAAATGGTGCCTGTTTGGGCCACTTTTTCGGGCACTTCCCAATCGGGCTCAGACCTGAAACCTCTCAGAGGCGCATTGGTGTTTGGCTTTTTTGGGAAAATGCCGGCACTTCGGGTCCTGGAGACTGGCAAGGGTGCGCCAAAAGAGCCTGAAAAATGGTATTTCACTGTTTGGACTTAGGCTCTGGACAGCATAGGCAAAAATAGCAAAATGGTGCCTGTTTGGGCCACTTTTTCGGAGACTTCCTAATCGGACTCAGACCTGAAACCTCTCAGAGGCGCAGTGAAGTTTGGCTATTTTGGGAAAATGCCCATACTGCGGGTCCTGGAGACTGGCAATGGTTCGCCAAAAGAGCCTGAAAAATAGTATTTCACTGTTTGGACTTAGTCTCTGGACAGCATAGGCAAAAATAGCAAAATAGTGCCTGTTTGGGCCACTTTTTCGGAGGCTTCCTAATCGGGCCCAGACTTGAAACCTCTCAGAGGCGCAGTGGAGTTTGGCTATATTCGAGAAATGCCGGCACTTCAGGTCCTGGAGATTGGCAAGGGTGCGCCGAAAGAGCCCGAAAAGCGGTATTTCACTGTTTGGATTTAGTCTCTGGACTGCATAGGCGAAAGTAGTCAAATCGTGTCTGTTTGGGCCACTTTTTCGGGCACTTCCCAATCGGGCTCAGACCTGAAAGCACTCAGAGGCACAGTGGAGTTTGGCTATTTTGGGAAACTGCCGGCACTGCGGGTCCTGGAAACTGGCAATGGTGCGCTAAAAGAGCCCGAAAGGTGGTATTTCACTGTTTTGACTTAGCTTCTGGACAGCATAGGCGAAAATAGCCAAATGGTGCCTGTTTGGGCCACTTTTTCGGGCACTTCCCAATTGGGCTCAGACCTGAAACCTCTCAGAGGCACAGTGGAGTTTGGCTATTTGGGGAAAATGCCGGCACTTCGGGTCCTGGAGACTGGCAAGGGTGCGCCAAAAGAGCCCGAAAGTGGTATTTCACTGATTGGACTTAGTCTCTGGACAGCATAGGCAAAAATAGCCAAATGGTGCCTGCTTGGGACACTTTTTCGGGCACTTCCCAATCGGGCTCAGACCTGAAACCTCTCAGAGAGGCAGTGGATGTTGGCTATTTTGGGAAAATGCCGGTCCTTCGGGTCCTGGAGACTGGCAACGGTGCGCCAAAAGAGCCCGAAAAGTGGTATTTCACTGTTTGGACTTAGTCTTTGGACAGCATAGGCGAAATAGCCAAATAGTTCCTGTTTGGGCCACTTTTTCGGGCACTTCTCAATCGGGCTCAGACCTGAAAACCTCTCAGAGGCGCAGTAGAGTTTGGCTATTTTGGGAAAATGCTGGCACTTCAGGTCCTGGAGACTGGCACGGGTGCGCCAAAAGGTGTTCTAGTTTAAGGAGGGAGACTTAGTCCTACGACGTGACATGAAGAACGTTGGAAGCAAGTGGGATAGAATGGCGCAAAATGGACTGGACCTTACAGGTATCATTCTGTTTTTAGTTCCCACTTTGTTTATATAATGACTGCTTTTTAAGGAAGTGTTCCAGTGAGCCTGTAAAGAACGTCACCTTTACCAAGGCAGCTACCTGCTGTTCTTTCATTCACAACTTTCAGGTGTCACAAGGACCATACTTTGCTGGTTTGGTTGAAGCCACAAACCAAATGAAATTTTGCATGCAACATTACGATTCAGTAATCTTTAACGTTTTCAAATATTTGGCTAGTTGATCAGATGAATTATACCTCTGTACTTTGTTACAGAGAGTAAGAAATGGCCATTTTATTTTACAAGTATAACATGCATTTTTGTTTTGATTTGCAATTCTTCAAAAGATACTGTTTGGTGCCTTGTCCAGTATTAGCAAGTAAAATGATGATACTCAATATTTATTATATTTATCGACAATAAAGAATAGTGTGCAAATTGATGTAGGAAAAATCCCAAATTTAATAAAAACAGGGCCTAATATAGTTTAGTTTACTATGTTAATCACTATTCAAGATGCAAATCCTATTCACCTATATATTATGTAAGATTAATACTTCCAGACAGTTCATTCTGGTATACTGTAGTGCACAAATATAAATGGTGTGTCATATTTAATTTATTAAAGCAGTAACAGCTCCCACACGACCAGCTCAAACCCTATCGTAAACCTTCTGAGGTAGAGGCCGTAAGTATAAACACTATGCATTCTGAGGTAAGTGTGCTTTCCACGTCCACTCAGGCAAAGGTGTCACCTGCACCAGATTACATTGAGAATTCTACACCAACTTTTATTGCTTCTCTTAGCAACCCAGTTCCAGAACAGTCATTTAGCAAGCACTCTAGCCCAGAGCTTTCTTAAACTGCTTCATGTGGCCCTCTTGCCTCTGCAAGCCAGTCAACAAAAAGACTTGTCAGAAAGCATGCTTTGCCCGATATCTTCATTGTCAAGGTTATTGCACCAAAGAAGCGAACGGGTGAAAGAATTTCTGTTTCTAGACAGTCGTACCTGTGACACATATGTATTAACAGCATGATTTCGCTCATTTCAGATTCCCACTCCTGGCTTACTGATGTCGAGATGAATCATGGCCAAGCCCTTCTACGCCAAAAGTTTGCTATCCATGGTCTGCAGGACATTGCCCTTTTTTTAAGATAATGCCTGCCACCTCCTTGGCACACCTGGTGGTCCTTTTGTCCAAATAATAAATGTTTTTAATAATCACTGGATTTGTGCTTCTAATTTCAGCTGTATTCCAGGAACTGTCCGTGTATATGACAGCCTCTACACTGGGAAGGCCTCTAGCAAACTGAGGAAGCAATTGGCCTGGCAGCTGTACACCCAAGAGCCAGAGATCCATATTGAGTGGCCTGATATGCATCAACAGTTCTAATGACTGCGGCCTCTATGCCCTGGCCATAGCGACCTCCCTCTGCTTTGGATTTGATGCTGCCTTGTGTAGTTACCATCAGACCCAAATGAGATGCCATCTTGCGATGTGTTTTAGGAACGGTGAGATCATCCCTTTCCCTAGTATTGTTGGTGGACGCCAGCCAGGGCCTTCGCATGTACTGAAGATGGCCATCTTCTGCCATTGCCGCCAACCCCAGGATGACAAGCGCCTTATGGTAGAGTGTACAGGTTGCAAGGGATCGTTGCATCGGACTGGCTTGTACGAGCAAGGATATAGCCTTCTTTTGCCAAAGATGTAGACAAGCAGAAGCCAACTAGTGACACTTTTTTATGTTTTTGTTTTATTTTTTACACACAGTTATGGTCACATTGGCAATCTCCAGCTGATTATTAGGAGACCCCAGGTTCATGCCTGGGTAGAACTACCTGTGCACCACAGGTTAACTGGAAAACCTCCCCACATGAAAGTTCTCACCCCACCCAAGACTCGAGCCCATGCAGTGAGGGGCTAAGGAGTTACAAGTCAGCAACAAACCACTCGGCTGATATAAATCGTGGTCTTCCAGCTGACCTGCGGTATGTTAGTTTCTGAACAGTTTATGTTTAGTGGGTTTATTGTACAGCTAAAGATTAACTAAAGGACAGTGTGTGTGTTTTACTTTTATGCCCAGCATTGAAGTATTAGGATTCATCAGTGTGAAATAAAAACTGATACCAACCTCCTGTCAATGTCAGGGTCAGTGAAAGAGAAATATTCCTGTTACTTTGATGAAAGTTATTGCTAAAGTTATGTTAAAACCTTTCTCAATTGTAAAAAAGAACCATTATTAGCTAATACTTTGAAAACTTTCTGTAGTTATATTGTTTTGTTCCATCATAGGATTTTTATGTAAATATTTTTAAAAAAGGACTCACCTGGCACTTCTGTGTTCATATTTCACTTTATTGATTTAAATGCATTCTGCTTAGCTTGCTAAGTTCATAGCCTAGTTATATTTTATGTGAAAGAAAAATAAAGAATGTGCTTGGTTAAGAGACAATATAGCCATGGGAAGAGGTAGAAAGCTCTTATACTAGATATTCATGATTATACCCTCACAATTCTTTTTTTGTAATTCTAATTATTTACTTTATTGAAATATTACTTTAGCTGCATATTTTAAGGCAGTAGCCTTTTCATAATATGTGAAGAAAATACTTCATTCTGATTTGATATGGCGTATTTCTTTTGCTTTTAGGAGGATGGACATTCTTTTTATTCTACAAAAATGTTCTGCAAAGAGTAAATAGTTTGTAGTCTTATGCCAATAATGTATGTCCTCACCATAAAGCATCTAAAGGTGCTCTGTACTGTTGTTACATCATTTATTATATTCGTTATGTCATTTCATTTAAAAATGAATAATATGTGAATCTGTGCTAGGCGAATAGCAAGGAAAATGCAGCGAAAAGATGGTGAATTTGCGAAAGCATATTGCTTTAATGTTATAAAAAGGTTCACATTACCTTCACCAGGACTCGATTTCACAATAGTCTTAAACACTGAGCAAGTGAGGATGCAGTTTACAAAAAACGTCGCTTTATTTATTAATATTTTTTGCTTGGAAGTTTTCTTTCTACTGTACCCACTATACATTCTTGGACAGCTACGCATGGGTGCCAGATGGGTTCTGTTTATCAAAAATAATATGTACATTTCCTTTTGTTAACAAAAACATGTGATGAAATTGAAGCAAAAACATGTGATGAATTTGAATTTTTTGTCTTTTTTTTCAATCTTTATTCTTCTGCATCTTTTTTCTATGTGTGTGCTCTGTCTGTCTTTATGTTATTGTGTCTGCCCTGTCAACTCCATACTCCCCACTGTCGGTTTGTCCTCTGCCTGTACCTAGCTGTCTTTTTCAGTTTGTATGACCTTTTCTTCGTTTACCTTAATGCATCCAGTTGGTTTCCTGACCTCTGTCTGTTTGTTTGTCCTGTCTGTTCTAGTCTGTCTGTTTTACTATATATGTCCTGTCCTAGTCTGTCTGTACTACTATATCTGTCCTGCCCTTGCTATCATATCTGTCCTCTGTCTATACTACTAGATCTGTCCTATCCTTACTACTGTATCTGTCCTCTGTCTGTACTACTATATATTTCCTATCCTTACTACCCTATCTGTCCTCTATTCGTCTGTACTACTACATCTGTCCTGTCCTTACTACTATATCTGTCTTGTCCTAAACTTACTACCATGTCTGTCATCTGAACTACTATATTTTTCATATCCTTACTAAAATATCTGCCCTCTATCTGTCTGTTCTACTATATCTGTCCTATCCTTACTACTATATCTGTCTTGTCCTTACTACTATATCTGTAATATCCTAACTACTATATCTGACCTATCCTTACTACCATATTTGTCATTTCCTTACTATTATATCTGCCCTATCCTTACAACTATATCTGTCCTATCCTTACTACTATATCTGACCTATCCTTACTATTATATCTGCCCTATCCTTACTACTATATCTGTCCTATCCTTACTATTATATCTGCCCTATCCTTACTACTATATCTGTCCTATCCTTACAACTATATCTGTCCGACCGTTACTACTATATCTGTCCTATCTTTACTACTATATCTTTCCTATCCTTGCCACCATATCTGTCGTATCCTTACTACTATATTTGTCATATCCTTACTATTATATCTGTCCTATCCTTACTACTATGTCAGACCTATCCTTACTATTATATCTGTCCTATCTTTACTATTATATCTGTCCTATCCTTCCTCATATATATGTCCTATCCATACTACTGTATCTGTCCTATCCTAACTATTATATCTGTCCTATCCTTACTACTATATCTGTCCTATCCTAACTACTATATCTGACCTATCCTTACTATTATATCTGTCCTATCCTTAATTCTACATCTGCTCTATCCTTTCTACTATATCTGTACTATCCTTACTACTGTATCTGTCCTATCCTTACTATTATATCTGTCCTATCCTTACTACTATATCTGTCCTATCCTTACTACTATATCTGTCCTATCCTTACTACTGTATCTGTCCTATCCTTACTACTATATCTGTCCTATCCTTACTACTATATCTGTCCTATCCTTACTACTGTATCTGTCCTATCCTTACTACTATATCTGTCCTATCCTTACTACAATATCTGTCCTATCCTAACTGCTAAATCTGACCTATCCTTACTATTATATCTGTCCTATCCTTACTATTATATCTGTCCTATCCTTACAACTATATCTGTCCTATCCTTACTACCATATCTGTCCTATCCTTACTACTATATCTGTCCTATTCTTACCACTATATCTGTCACATCCTTACTACTATATCTGTCCTATCCTTACTACTATATTTTTCATATCCTTACTATTATATCTGTCCTATCCTTACTATTGTATCTGTCCTATCCTTACTACTATATCTGTCATATCCTTACTACTATATCTGTCCTATCCTTACTACTATATCTGTCATATCCTTACTACTATATCTGTCCTATCCTTACTACTATATATGTCCAATCCTTTCTACTATATCTGCCATATCCTTACAACTATATCTGTCCTATCCTTACTATTATATCTGTCCTATCCTTACAATTATATCTGCCCCGTCCTTACTATTATATCTGTCCTATCCTTACTACTGTATCTGTCCTATCCTTACAACTATATCTGTCCTATCCTTACTACTGTATCTGTCATATCCTTACTACTATATCTGTCATATCTTTACAACTATATCTGTCCTATCCTTACTACTATATCTGTCATATCCTTACTACTATATCTGTCATATCTTTACAACTATATCTGTCCTATCCTTACTACTATATCTGTCATATCCTTACTACTATATCTGTCATATCTTTACAACTATATCTGCCCCGTCATTACTACTATATCTGTCATATCCTTACCACTATATCTGTCCTATCCTTACTATTATATCTGCCCTATCCTTACAACTATATCTGTCCTATCCTTACTACTATAACTGCCCCGTCCTTACTACTGTATTTGTCCTATCCTAACTACTCTATCTGTCCTATCCTTACCATTATATCTGTCCTATCCTTACTACTATATCTGTCCTATCCTTACTATTTTATCTATCCTATCCTTACAACTATATCTGCACTGTCTTTACTACTATATTTGTCCTATCCTTACTACTATATCTGTCCTATCCTTACTACTATATCTGTCGTATCCTTACTATTAAATCTGTCATATCCTTACTACTATATCTGTCCTATCCTTACTACTATATCTGTCCTATCCTTACTTCTATATGTTTTATCCTTACTTCTATATCTGTCCTAACCTTACAATTATATCTGTCCTATCCTTACTGCTATATCTGCACTGTCCTTACTATTATATCTCTCCTATCCTTACTACTATATCTGTCCTATCATTACTTCTATATGTCCTATCCTTGCTATTATATCTGTCATATCCTTACTATTATATCTGTCCTATCCTTACTGCTTTATCTGCACTGTCCTAAATATCATATTTGTCATCCTTACTGCTATATCTGTCCTATCCTTACTATTATATCTGTCCTCTGTCTGTACTACTATATCTGCGCTATCCTCACTACTATATTTGTCCTATCCTTACTGCTATATCTGCCCTGTCCTTATTATTATATCTGTCCTCTGTCTGTACTACTATATCTGCCGTATCCTTACTACTTTATCTGTCCAATCCTTACAATTATATCTGCCCCGTCCTTACTACTATATCTGTCCTATCCTTATTTCTGTAACTGTCGTATCCTTACAACTATATCTGTCCTATCGTTACTATTATATCTTTCCTATCCATTTCTACTTTGTCAGACCTATCCTTACTATTATATCTGCCCTATCCTTACTACTATATCTGTCCTATCCTTACTATTATATCTGCCCTATCCTTACAACTATATCTGTCCTATCCTTACTACTATATCTGTCCTATCCTTACAACTATATCTGTCCTATCCTTACTACTATATCTGTCCTATCCTTGCCACCATATCTGTCGTATCCTTACTACTATATTTGTCATATCCTTACTATTATATCTGTCCTATCCTTACTACTGTGTCAGACCTTTCTTTACTGTTATATCTGTCCTATCTTTACAATTATATCTGTTCTATCCTTCCTCATATATCTGTCCTATCCTTACAACTATATCTGCCCCGTCCTTACTACTATATCTGTCCTATCCTTACCACTATATCTGTCCTATCCTTACTACTATATCTGTCCTATCCTTGCCACCATATCTGTCCTATCCTTACTACTATATCTGTCCTATTCTTACCACTATATCTGTCACATCCTTACTACTATATCTGTCCTATCCTTACTACTATATCTGTCCTATCCTTACTACTATATCTGTCCTATCCTTACTACTATATCTGTCCTATCTTTACTACTATATCTGTCCTATCCTTACCACTATATCTGTCCGAATCTTGCTACTAAATCTGTCCTTTCCTTGCTACCATATCCTGAAAGTTGCCGCAGACATCTCCATATGTATTATTTACTATGTACAGTATAGGCCGTGCAGAAAGTTACTTTATATATATATATATATATATATATATATATATATATATATATATATATATATATATATATATATATATATATATATATATATATATATTATCTAATATTTACAGTATCTGCCGCGTTGAAAGTCAACCCAGACATTTCCAAATACATTATCTACTATTTACAGTACCACCCGTGTTGAAAAGTACCCCAGGCATCTCCATATATATTATCTACTATGTACAGTATCGCCCGTGTTGAAAGATTCCCCAGATATCTCCATATATATTATCTTCTATTTACAGTATCACCCGTGTTGAAAGTTACCCCAGACATCTCCATATATATTATCTTCTATTTACAGTATCGCCCGTGTTGAAAGATTCCCCAGACATCTCCATATATATTATCTTCTATTTACAGTATTATCCGTGTTGAAAGTTACCCCAGACATCTCCATATATATTATCTTCTATTAACAGTATCGCCCGTGTTGAAAGATTCCCCAGATATCTCCATATATATTATCTTCTATTTACAGTATCGCCCGTGTTGAAAGTTACCCCAGATATCTCCATATATATTATCTTCTATTTACAGTACCACCCGTGTTGAAAGTTACCCCAGACATCTCCATATATATTATCTTCTATTTACAGTATCGCCCGTGTTGAAAGATTCCCCAGATATCTCCATATATATTATCTTCTATTTACAGTATCGGCCGTGTTGAAAGATTCCCCAGACATCTCCATATATATTATCTTCTATTTACAGTACCACCCGTTTTGAAAGTTACCCCAGATATCTCCATATATATTATCTTCTATTTACAGTATCGGCCGTGTTGAAAGATTCCCCAGACATCTCCATATATATTATCTTTTATTTACAGTATCACCCGTGTTGAAAGTTACCCCCAGATATCTCCATATATATTATCTACTATGTACAGTATCTGCCGTGTTGAAAGATTGTATTATTTACTATGTACAGTATAGGCCGTGCAGAAAGTTACCTTATACATCTATATATATTATCTAATATTTACAGTATCTGCCGTGTTGAAAGTTACCCCAGACATCTCCATATATATTTTATCTTCAATTTACAGAATCGCCCGTGTTGAAAGTTACCCCCAGATATCTATATATATATAATATACTATGTACAGTAACTGCCGTGCTGAAAGTTTCCCCAGACATCTCCATATGTATTATTTACTATGTACAGTATAGGCCGTGCAGAAAGTTACCTTATACATCTATCTATATTATTTAATATTTACAGTATCTGCCGTGTTGAAAGTAACCCCAGACATCTCCATTTATATATTATCTTCAATTTACAGTATCGCCCGTGTTGAAAGTTACCCCAGATATCTCCATATATATTATCTATTATTTACAGTAGTTATATTATATATAATGTACAGTACCACCCGTGTTGAAAGTTACCCCAGACATCTCCATATATATTATATACTATTCACATTATCACCCGTGTTGAAAATTACCTTATACATCCAAATTTATTAACTAATATTTACAGTATCTGCCGTGCTGAAAGTTACCTCAGATATCTCCATATATATTATATACCATGTACAGTATCACCCGTGCTGATAATTATCCCAGACATCTCCATATATATTATCTACTATGTACATTATCACCCGTGTTGAAAGTTACCCCAGACATCTCCATATATATTATCTACTATGTACAGTATCGGCCGTGATGAAAGTGACCCCAGACATCTCCATATATATTATCTACTATGTGCAGTATCTGCCTATAAGTTACCTAATACATCTATATATAATATCTACTATTTACAGTATCACCCGTGTTGAAAGTTACCCCAGATATCTTTATTTATATTATATACTATGTACAGTATCTGCCGTGTTGAAAGTTACACCAGACATCTCCATATATATTGTCTAATATTTACAGCATTTGCCGTGCTGAAAGTTACCTCAGACAACTCCATGTTTATTTTATACTATGTTCAGCATCTGCCGTGCTGAAAGTTACCCCAGACGTCTCCATATATATTATCTTCTATTTACAGTATCACCAGTGTTGAAAGTTACCCCAGACATATCCATATATATTATCTACTATGTACAGTACCGGCCGTGCTGAAAGTGACCCCAGACATCTCCATATATATTATCTACTATGTACAGTATCGGCCGTGCTGAAAGTTACCCCAGACATCTCCATATATAAATTATCTTCTATTTACAGTATTACCCGTGTTGAAAGTTTCCCCAGATATCTCCAAATATATTATCGACTATGTACAGTATCTACCGTGCTGAAAAATTCCCCAGACATCTCCATATGTATTATTTACTATGTACAGTATAGGCCGTGCAGAAAGTTACCTTATAAATCTATATATATTATCTAATATTTACAGTATCTGCCGTGATGAAAGTTACCTTATACATCTAAATATAATATCTACTATTTACAGTATCACCCGTATTGAAAGTTACCCCAGACATCTCCATATATATTATCTACTATGTACAGTATCTGCCGTGCTGAAAGTTACCCCAAACATCTCCATATATATTTTCTTATATTTACAGTATCTGCCGTGCTGAAAGTTACCTCAGTCAACTCCATATATATTATATACTATGTACAGCATTTGCCGTGTTGAAGGTTTCCCCAAACGTCTCCATATATATTATATACTATGTACAGTATCTGCCGTGCTGAAAGTTACCTTATACATCTGTATATATAATCTACTATTTTCAGTATCACCCGTGTTGAAAGTTACCCCAGATATCTCCATATATATTATATACTAAGTACAGTATCGGCCGTGCAAAAAATTACCTTATACATCTATATATATATTATCTAATATTTACAGTATCTGCCGTGTTGAAAGTTACCTTATACATCTACTTCTATATATAATATCTACTATTTACAGTATCTGCCGTGTTGAAAGTTACCTTATACATCTAAATATATTACCTAATATTTACAGTATCTGCCGTGCTGAAAGTTATCCCAGATATCTCCATATATATTATATACCATGTACAGTATCACCCGTGCTGATAATTATCCCAGACATCTCCATATATATTATCTACTTTGTACATTATCACCCGTGTTGAAAGTGACCCCAGACATCTCCATATATATTATCTACTATCTCCATATATATTATATACTATATACAGTATCACCCGTGTTGAAAGTTACCCCAGACATCTCCATATATATTATCTACTATGTACAGTATCGGCCGTGCTGAAAGTTACCCCAGAAATCTCCATATATATTATATACCATGTACAGTATCACCCGTGCTGATAATTATCCCAGACATCTCCATATATATCATCTATTATGTACATTGTCACCCGTGTTGAAAGTTACCCCAGACATCTCCATATATATTATCTACTATGTACAGTATCGGCCGTGATGAAAGTGACCCCAGACATCTCCATATATATTATCGACTATGTACAGTATCGGCCGTGCTGAAAGTGACCACAGATATCTCCATATATATTATATACCATGTACAGTATCACCCGTGCTGATAATTATCCCAGACATATCCATATATATTATCTACTATGTACATTATCACCCTTGTTGAAAGTTACCCCAGACATCTCCATATATATTATCTACTATGTACAGTATCGGCCGTGATGAAAGTGACCCCAGACATCTCCATATATATTATCGACTATGTACAGTATCGGCCGTGCTGAAAGTGACCACAGATATCTCCATATATATTATCTTCTATGTACAGTATCGGCCGTGTTGAAAGTTACCAAAGACATCTCCATATATTTAGAGTGTCTGCCGTGCTGAAAGTTACCCCAGACATCTCCATATATATTATATACTATGTACAGTATCGGCCGTATTCAATGTTACCACAGACATCTCCATATATATTATCTACGATTTACAGTATCGGTCGTGTTAATTATTACCCCAGACATCTCAAAATATATTATCTACTATTTACAGTATCACCCGTGTTGAAAGTTACCCCAGACATCTCCATATATATTATATACTAAGTACAGTATCGGCCGTCCAGAAAGTTACCTTATACATCTATATATATTATCTACTATTTACAGTATCTGCTGTGTTGAAAGTTACCTTATACATCTAAATATATTATCTAATATTTACAGTATCTGCCGTGCTGAAAGTTACCCCAGACATCTCCATATATATTATATACCATGTACAGTATTACCCGTGCTGATAATTATCCCAGACATCTCTATATATATTATCTACTATGTACATTATCACCCGTGTTGAAAGTGACCCCAGACATCTCCATATATATTATCTACTATTTACAGTATCGCCCGTGTTGAAAGTTACCCCAGACATCTCCATATATATTATCTACTATTTACAGTATCACCTGTGTTGAAAGTTACCCCAGACATCTCCATATATATTATATACTATGTACAGTATCACCCGTGTTGAAAGTTACCCCAGACATCTCCATATATATTATCTACTATTTACAGTATCACCTGTGTTGAAAGTTACCCCAGACATCTCCATATATATTATATACTATGTACAGTATCACCCGTGTTGAAAGTTACCCCAGACATCTCCATATATATTATCTTCTATTTACAGTATCGCCCGTGTTGAAAGTTACCCCAGACATCTCCATATATATTATCTACTATGTACAGTATCGGCCGTGTTGAAAGTTACCCCAGACATCTCCATATATATTATCTTCTATTTACAGTATCACCCGTGTTGAAAGTTACCCCAGACATCTCCATATGTATTATGTACTATGTACAGTATCAACCGTGCTGAAAGTTACCCTAGACATCTCCATATATATTATATACTATGTACAGTATCTGCCGTGCTGAAAGTGACCCCAGACATCTCCATATATATTATATACAATGTACAGTATCACCCGTGTTAAAAAGTTACCCCAGACATCTCCATATATATTATCTTCTATTTACAGTATCACCCGTGTTGAAAGTTACCCCAGACATCTCCATATATATTATATACTAAGTACAGTATCGGCCGTGCAGAAAGTTACCTTATACATCTTTATATATTATCTAATATTTACAGTATCTGCCGTGCTGAAAGTTACCCCAGACATCTCCATATGTATTATGTACTATGTACAGTATCAACCGTGCTGAAAGTTACCCCAGACATCTCCATATATATTATCTACTATGTACAGTATCACCCGTGTTGAAAGTTACCCCAGACATCTCCATATATATTATCTACTATTTACAGTATCACCCGTGTTGAAAGTTACCCGAGACATCTCCATATATATTATCTACTATTTACAGTATCACCCGTGTTGAAAGTTACCCCAGACATCTCCATATATATTATCTACTATGTACAGTATCGGCCGTGCTGAAAGTGACCCCAGACATCTCCATATATATTATATACTATGTACAGTATCACCCGTGTTGAAAGTTACCCCAGACATCTCCATATATATTATCTTCTATTTACAGTATCACCCGTGTTGAAAGTTACCCCAGACATCTCCATATATATTATATACTAAGTACAGTATCGGCCGTGCAGAAAGTTACCTTATACATCTATATATATAATCTACTATGTACAGTATCGGCCGTGCTGAAAGTTACCCCAGACATCTCCATATATATATTATCTACTATGAACAGTATAGGCCACGCTGAAAGTGACCCGAGACATCTCCATATATATTGTCTACTATGTACAGTATCACTTGTCTTGAAAGTTACCCCAGACATCTCCATATATATATCTACTATTTACAGTATCCAGGGGCGTAGCTAGGCATGCTGTGATGTGTACGCGAGCAAGCTCCCCCTTAAAACTTTGTGTATTTAGATCGTGCATGGTTTCTTCTAGGAAGTTTTCGGTTATAGATTTTAAGTAAAATATTATGTCTGATCGTCTTGATGAAGGAATTATGTGAGACGTTCAGATTTGAAATATAAGAGTACGACAATTGTCCCATACCAGGAGCTACAGAAAAGTTACCAAATCGATTTAGCAATATTACATATTTCTCATAGTGCAAAAAAGAGTAATATTTGCTTGTAATAAATATACACACACCCCTTCTAGATTGAGAATTGTAGTTATTATTGTAGTTTTAATTGTTTTCATTATTTATTCTTTGGAGACAATGTGTACGCAGCTGCGTATTCTGCGTACAGGCAGCTACGCGCCTGGTATATGCCGTGTTGAATGTTACCCCAGACATCTCCATATATATTATCTACTATTCACAGTATCGGCCATGTTGAATGTTACCCCAGACATCTCCAAATATATTATCTACTATTTACAGTATCACCCGTGTTGAAAGTTACCCCAGACATCTCCATATATATTATCTACTATTTACAGTATCACCCGTGTTGAAAGTTATCCCAGACATCTCCATATATATAATCTACTATGTACAGTATCTGCTGTGCTATAAGTTACCTAAGACATCCGTACGTTTAAATACAGTATACACTATGTGCAGACATGAAACTTATAGCAGACATACCTTAATGTATGTAATTTTAAACAGCATTTGCACCAACGTAACAATAGAGACATACATTTTTTTATATTTGTACTATCTATCACTTTCACCACGTGTTTCGTTTTCTACGTAGCTTCGACATTTTGACTATGTATGTGCGCATGCGCACTTCGACCAAACGGAACTAGGAACGTTCAGAATGCGACACCGGTAATTTTATTTAAAAGTATCCTGTTTGCTTTCTCATTTTCGTTATATAAAATTATCTAAAATATCGCATGCACAGCTCAGAACATTCTGTTTATGTAAGCGATTGCTGCCACAATTGATATAAAGTAGATACGCATGCGCAATGTCAGCTGCAAATTCTTCTGCTCTCTTAAAATCTTCTGAAAAATATCTCCAAGCATACTTTTAGCATACTTGCTGACTGGGAAGGTTTGTCCTAGGTCCAAATAGAAGTAACTAGAACACTTTTTAATTCATTATCACCTAAACAGAGGTAAAAGATCGTAAATATTACATCTTTTTCTTAAACTACTTGTTGCCAAAGTGAAGGTCATATCTTCTTGTCTGAACTTCCGGTTGCAATATCACTAATTCTGCGGACAACACTATCTCCATTTTTATAGGTAAGACTCTTCATAAACCCAGGAAAGAAGTGTCAACATGTTTAGACCATTATTTACTCTCATCGTAATTAGCACTTACTTATACACTGCGAAAACACCCCCCGCCCCCCTGTCTTCAGAAACCTACCCAGATGGTCACATCTGCAATTGGCTATGATTTTCAAAACAAAGAAATTCTGGCCCCCATCAAAATCTGACAAAGGTAAAAATATCAACAACCTGCTACTTTTCCTTGCAATCCTTCTTTTGGCACTCTCATTGGATGTAGAATCTAATCCTGGACCTATCCAAACAAAGATGTATCTTGATGAAAACTCAGCAATATTTCCCTGTGGTAACTGTGATAAACCAGTCACCTGGTCATGTAAAGGTGTTGAGTGTGAAAACTGCTTTATCTAGCATTATGTAGATTGCCAGAATATAAATGACTCCATGTATGACCGACTTGGGGAGTGCTCAAGTGGTGTCTGGAAATGCTTGGCTTGTGAAAACATAAACATAACAACATCCTCTTATTGCAGTCTAGACTCTTATGAGACAGCAAACCCTTATGATCCGCTCAATACACCAGAGACAAGCAATCTCTCCTTCTCGCATGTGCTAACATCAACCCCAAAATCCAAACATCATGCTCCAAAGGTTCATGAAACCATCCAGCCAAGCATAAAGCCAAAACAAAACAAAACAAAATAAAAAAATCACTTAAAGTGCTTGTTGTAAATTGTAGATCCCTAGTTGATAAAAAAGTTACAATATAAAAATCTTATTCAATCAATTAAACCTGACATAGTTATAGGAACAGAATCCTGGCTTAAACCCAAACATTACGACAATGAGGTTTTTAATCCTGACCTAGGCTATACACCATATCGAAGAGACCGGATCAAACAAAATGGGGTGGTGTTTTCATTGCAGTGAGAAATAATATAGCGGTCCAGGAAGCCAAAGATGTACAATCTGACTGTGAGGATCTATGGGTTAAAATGAACTTATTTGGCAGTAAATCTCTCCTAATCGGAGCCTACTATAAACCTCATGAGCTTGACCACCACAGCTCTGCTGAATTTGCCAAGTCGCTAGATAAAGCTAGAAAATTAAATTGTAATATTTGGATTGGTGGGGACTTCAACCTACCAAAGATGGACTGGGCAAATATGTGCCCCTCTCCAGACTGTAGCCATCCTTCATATTATAAAGAAATTATAGAAACCTTAAATGAAACAAACCTAACCCAAACTGTGAACTTACCAACTCGGGAATCAAGCATACTTGATCTTTTCCTTACCACAAACCCAACACTCATTAAAAGAGTTACCATTCTGCCAGGAATTAGTGATCATAATGTGGTACAAGTCCAAGTCAACACCTCTGCAAAATCTTCTATAAAAAAAACCCGGAACATACCTCTGTATGAAAAAGCAGACTGGGAGGGGATACATAAAGCACTTGTCTCCTACCATCAAGAAATGACTGAAGAGGGTAACTACTCTTCCTTCAGTGTTGACCAACTTTGGGAGGATTTTCACTCCACCCTTTCCTCTCTATGTAACAAATTTATTCCTTTTAAAATCTCAAGTGTTAGAAATCATCTTCCTTGGATAAATCAAAGCATTAAAAGACTTATCAGAAAAATAAACAGAGCCTACCAAAAATACCGTAAATCAGGAAACTCCTCAGATCGAAACAAATTTCAGAACATTAAGCACATAGTTAGAAAACAAATAAACCTGGCATACAAGTCGTATCTTGAAGACATTCTAAATGTAAACACTGATGACCCAAACTCTAAACCTAACACCTAAAAAACCTAAAAGCTTTTTACCCTTCTCATGCATAGCAAACAAGACTCGTGCTCTTTTGCCCCGCTTCGCAAATCTGACTCTATTCACCAAGATGACACTACAAAAGCAAACATCCTTAATGAGCAATTTCAGTCGGTTTTTAACCCAAAGTCTCCAAATAGCCTAAGGTCCCTGTGTCAGATGAAAATCAATGAAAACCTAGACAGTGTAAATGGACTCTCAAATAGAATGGCAGACATCAAAGTAAACGCCAGAGGCATTGAAAAGCTTCTCTCTAACCTAAATCCACACAAAGCAGCAGGTCCTGATCAGATAAGACCTATACTTCTCAAAAATCTTGCATCAGCATTATCTCCCATTCTCCAACAAATAGTTCAAAAGTCCCTAGATTCTGGAGAGTTACCATCCGTTTGGAAGGATATCCAGCAAATTATAGACCAATATCCTTAACCTGTATCCTGTGTAAAACCTTAGAACATATTGTTGCTTCATCCATCTCCAAACACCTTACTGATCTTGACCTATTCTTTGAGCTCCAACATGGGTTTAGAGAAAAGAGGTCTTGCGAGTCTCAACTACTGATGCTTGTTGACGATCTAGTTAAATCTCTTAATCTGAAGAAACAGACTGATCTTATTCTGCTGGACTTCAGCAAGGCTTTTGACAAGGTTAGCCATGAAAAACTTCTGTTTAAGCTTCATGGCTTTGGCGTCAGAGGTTCTTCTCTAAAGTGGATTAAGGGATTTCTCGATGGTCGCCACCAATCAGTCGTAGTAAACGGGTCTTCCTCCCGATCTATACCTGTCTCTTCGTGAGTCCCCAAGGGATCAGTGCTTGGACCGCTACTGTATCTTGTTTACATAAATGATCTTCCTCAGAGGGTCAATTCCAAAGTAAGACTATTTGCAGATGATACTGCCATATACTTAACCATATCCTCATCTTCTCAATCTGAAATACTGCAAGTTACAAACGGTGAAATTTCTTTTGCACAAATATAAGCTTAAAATCCATTTAAATACTTATAAGAGATTTGTTATTTAAAAAAGAAAATGGAAGTGTTTGTTGATGATGGTTAACTTGAAAGTCAAAGAAGTCAACATACACTCCAAAAAGAACAAGCATAAAAACCGAGTAAAACAAATGAAAGGACCTTCTTGCATTTAGGGGTTATTCAGGGGAGACTAATCATTAATGTCACTCATTGATATAGACTTGTTTATGACTTAAATACCTGTATAAATAACTATATATCGCCACCCCAAGGACGTTTATTAGAAACACTACGGTATATGATGCTAGTAGGAATTTCTACCAATGGGAATCGCTCTGATATTCATTCAGGCTAGCCTTGAGTCAGCATTTGTAAGTAGGTCAAAAGTGAGGTTAGACAGCTACGCCGAAAAAAAAGCAAACAGTACTCTGGGGTTCCTAAGAAGAAATATCAAAGTACACTCTGAACAGTTAAAATCTACTGCTTACAAAGTTCTTGTTCGGCCGCAACTGCTCCTCTGTCTGGTCACCCCACACTGGTGCCCTCATAACACAAATTGAATCGGTCCAACGCAGAGCCGCCCGGTAGGCAAAACATGACAATGGCCAAACATCAAGTGTAACAAAAATGCTACAATCCCTAGAATGGCGAAGACTAGATCAAAGACGCATAGATAATAGACTCTCTCTGATGTATAAAATCACCCACAACCTTATAGCTATTCCAATCCAAGATTATCTGATCCCCTTGACAAGACAGTCACGCCACTAGGTACCACTCTTCTGCATATAGATTAATAAGTGCTTCCGCTGACTATTACAAATTCTCCTTCTTCCCTCGTACTGTTGTCGCAGCAGTTTAGTCAGGCAGTCTGTCAGATTGAACATATCTCACCATAAGCAATATGCAAACATCTTTTATTTTATTTCTTTATCTTCGTTTTCTAATCTTTGTTTCAGTTATTATGTCTTCAATTCTTTTATTGTGTTCAGTTCTTCTTACTTTCTCTGCAGCTTGACGCGCAAATGTCTAGGTCCCCATCAGGGGTTTGACATTATTGGAAGATAGATAGATAGATAAATCTTTTTTTTTCTGGGTACGAAAACAAACTGAGAAATAATGTTTGACTGGTTAAGCGAGAAACACAAGGCAACCAGTCTTACCTCAGGTGTGTCTCGTTGTTGTAAAAGCAAACTCGATTGGTCGGTTATCGTCAAACAGCCAATTGGAAGTCGCATAACAACAGAGGTTGTCCAACAACGTCATTTTTGTTTTTGTGTGTTTACAAGTATCAGCCTTCATGTGTCAATTTCATAATCGAAGAAGTGTAAAAGAGTTATCATAGTGAATAGTTGTGAAAGTGACTAGATATGGATTGTAAATAGCAGTGATTCCTTCTTCTCTCTCGGTTACACAGCAATTTGGAAATGTCTGAACTCCAGAACATTTAGTTCTTTCCGTATTAAGTTTATTTAAAAATGTGTGTTATTTTTTTTAAATGTAGATGATAATCAGTTATCACAATGACATGACATTTCTGCATTTTTAATGCCATTTTATGCTTCGGTCAGTAATGGGATTGGTGTGATTAATTTTTACAAAAGCTTTTAAAAAAACAACAACATGGGAAATATCATCAACCGTAGCAATAAATCTGGACCCAAGTTCAGGGTTGTGGTTCCAAACCATGCATGTGATATACTAGAGAAAACCAAAGGCCATCCTAATAAAAACTTTGCATCAAATACAATCAAAACAACAAAATATTCTGTATTGACATTTCTTCCAAAGAACTTGTTCGAACAGTTTCATCGCTTTGCAAATTTATACTTCCTTTTTGTTGTGGCATTAAACTGGGTACCACAAGTTCAGGCATTTGGCAAGGAAATAGCTATGCTGCCTATAGTATTTGTCTTGACTGTAACAGCTGTAAAGGACGCATTTGAAGATTTTCGTAGGTACAAATCGGACAAGAAGGTCAATGGGTCCAAGTGTAGAGTTTATTCCAAATCAGAATCGTAAGTATATGTTTACAAAATACAGTGAGACATCAGGTCTAAACAAAGTCACATCACAACTAAAACAACTTATACCATATTTATAATTATAACCTGTCCCATGTGTAGCGATGCCAGATTTACAGATGTTTCGCTACCTTCTGTTTCGCTACCCAGATGTTTCGCACCTCGGATGTTTCGCACCAAGATATTTCGCTACCCCGTTTAACAGCGAGTGTGTATTGGAGTTGTGTATGGGAGAGTGTTGTTTTAAGGGTCACTCAGTCAGCAATCAATAAACAAACTGTCAGTCACACGCACCATGATTCATTTAGCATCTTTAATTGTATCATCTTAGATTAAACACGAATCCCGGAGGTGGGACGTTAATCCACATTCAATTAGCAAATTTAACATGACTTTATCGTTGGTTGTGCGTAAATGATTGGTATAACTTTTTACGAATAACATAAAAAAAAAGATTTTAAAACGAATGCATTACTATATTTACATATTGATATTTGACGTTGAGGTAGGCTTTGGTGTTAGTGTCAATTTTCTGTCATTTTTGCATATATATACATATATACGCTCGTTAAAATAAAATTTTAGTACGAACGTTAATAAAAAGGTCTCCCGTACGTACACTCATTCTCCGTGTTTTTCAACTATATTATTATAAATAAATAACATGTACATTAATTCTGATCGGTGAATAAACTCATTACATATTTTATATACATAAACGCTTGTTATAGTGCAAGGAGGACATGGGTTAAAAATGAGAACAAAAACTTTATTTTAAATATTTATTATAAAAGGCCATGGTGATAAAATGACAACAAAGACAACAATAATAATGTTACATTTTATTATAGAGAATTATATAGCATACACACATCAGTCAGCTTTGATAATTCAATTACGAACTACCAGGTGGCGAAACATCTTGGACCTAGGTAGCGAAACATCAGGTGCGAAACATCTGGGTAGCGAAACATCCGTCAACCCGATGCCAAACCCCACAAGAATAACTATCCTTGTCGGTCCCAAAATAAGATGACATTTGCGGAAAGCACAACTCAGAAATAGGGCTGTTTTATTTCGGTCTCCTTTATAACTTTGGTAGAAACTATTTGTGATTAAGTTTACAATAACTTGTTGATTGTTTTTGTTTTTTTGCAATGTCTCACATACAGGAAGAGTCCAGAATCATCTGAACTCAGACTAAAGTATGAGTTTATTCAGAAATTAATAAATTCCCAGAAACCGTGGAGAAATACATGCATTTTGGTGTGGATAAACTGTCAGATACCATCTTTATTAGAATGCCTTTTAAAGAAAGGATGCAATAATGAGGATTACCCTCATTCCGGACCATCTGCATTCCGTACTATCATTTCGGACTATCATTCCGGACCATGTTATAAATCATCCCGGACCAATTTGGTCGTCATCCCGGACCATATAATAATCATTCCGGACTATATTTATCGATTAGTTGTCCACTTTAATTAGTTGATTAGTTGTCCAATTAATGTTGTTAATTATCAGTATGTGTTTGTCTACTTGCAAAAGTTAAAGAATGAAGAATATGCATTAATTAGTTGTTCTGCAACAACTGTGTGGGGGAGTATGCGAAGAAAGAAAGATCAACCAAGAGTCTGCTAGATGCGTGCGCCGCGCTGTATGGACCAGTGTAAGAATTATTGACTTGTGAGAGTGAGTTTTTACACGTGCCAATATGCATGTTAAATGTGAGAACATACTATTGTTTTAATAAAGACCCAAATCTTCTTTTTTTAAATTACGAAACTATTCTCTTAAAAAGTATAACCCTATGAATATTCAGGCATCTCAACAATACACGTGAGGTTAGAAACTGACATAAAATACCGACACTAATCAGCAACCGACAGTAATAAAAAGAGGTGTGAACAACAACTGAGTGTTATTGATAAAAGTGTGCCGCCAATACGCATGTGTTTTCATAATGCATTTTGCATAATGTCTTCTTTGATTTATGGACACGATTATTGGATGCCATTTCCATGTCAAAATAAACAAAATATTTCTTAGCCTACATATTATGTCCATTTAATATGCACAATTGTAATCTTATCTAATTGCTTAAACAAACCATATGTTTTATTAAGGACAGGTGTTTAAACATCAAGTTTTAAAGAATTTTTATGCCAATAAAAGGGTTTTGTGCACGATCTTACATCATCTAGACTTCTTTCCTAAGTTCTGATTATAATTTCATAAATCAAATAAATATGGTCCGGAATGATTATTATATGGTCTTGGATGACGACCAAATTGGTCCGGGAAGATTATAACATGGTCCGGAATGATGGTCCGGAATGCAGATGGTTGGGAATGAGGATACATTATTTTAATGAATGTATGGGTTGTTTTGTCTTTAATGTAATCACTAGCTGATATTGTTGTAACTTATGCATCATTATGTTTTTAGAAAGATGCATTTCATTCTTAGAGATAAATACATATTTATGTAATTGCCATATATTTCTATTGCCAACTTCAACAGTTCAGTTCACTGTTTCTGTTCTTTACTGGTTTCCTTGTTCGATGTATCAAAATCAATGTAATGGCACAGGTATTAGATCTTTATGTAGAAATACAGTACAAACGTTTAATTCAAAGCATGATACTTCTTTGATTATAATTTCATTTATGTGTATTATATGCATGTAGATTGCATAACTTTGAAATTGTTCACTTGTTCATTTGTAAAAAAAAAATCAAAACATAATGCATTTCACCTATATATGGGTGCAAATAAAGATTTTGTATTATATTGTACTTACTAAAACAACTTTGATTCCCACCACAAGTTGCTAACAATTAATCCTTGACTTTTCAGTTTTTCATTACATGATACATCATCTAGATGTTTCCTGTTTCAGAATTTCCAAACCCTTATAGAACCTGAACTGAAATAACTTTTAAACTATCTGTTGCCATTCAAGGCTTTTTTTCACTGCCAGAGTAAGGGGCCCATGCCCTATAACTTGGGGAGAAACAACCTGATTTCTGCCTTAAAGGGAATTGGAAAAGCCTGAAGTGAAGTTACTTTCTGAGGAAAACTGCCTGATTTTTAAAAAAAATTCTGGGGGAATGCTCCTACTATAGAAGGAAAAAATGCCCTGTCATTGGCAATCAGCATAGATACATTTAGCCTTTTTGTCCAAATTACAAATATTAATGAAATAGTTATTAGGCCTTATGTATCTGCATGCATGTCTGCTTCTGATTTCTGTTCTTTGTGTAGCTCTAGTTCTTTGGTTTACTTGGTGTGTTTTTTGTCCAAAAAACAACAAAACAAATGTTCATGAACAATTTATTATTTTTCTTCATAATAATTACCCAGTCACAATGGTAAATAATTTTATTTAATAAAGTTTAAACACCTCTGTATAAACTACTTAAAGACAAAAGGATTTATAAGTCTTGATAATTAGACCCTAAAAAGCAAATTTCAGTACATGATTATATAAATGTCTTTCACTTTGAATTTTATCTATTTCCCAGTTTTTTACCTCTTCTATGATCAATAAAGAGTAGTTGTCGACTTTTCAAGAGGTCTTTTCCTGTAAAATACATGCTTTAAGTACATTTTGTAATGCCTATATCGTTTGTGCACTTTATGTTGTCTTGGTCATGTTTTGATGATTTTTTTGTTATTTTTTGTTTTTGTTGCTGCATTATAGTAGCTTCACGAACGGTGGCATAACTTCGACAAGGAGCAACAATATTAACTGTTTTGTAATTGAAAAAACAATTATCTTCAAAAGAGAGACAAACTTTTACATAAATATTAATCTTAAAAAATGGTTTAGCAATGCTACCATGTGCTGCATAAAATGTAGTCACATTCAAGTTTACTTAGTATTGCAGTCTTTTTTATATAGAGAGTATTTGTTTGTCAAAAAATTCACTGTTCCCAAGGTCCTCTTTTGTCTGTAAGTGTGAGTATAAACGTGAGTCATCACTCATATTGTAACAAATGGCAACAATGACTATACTCACCTAAATCTCATCAGCATCTTATCAAATTGGCAACAGCTTTTGACACGGTCTCACAAAAAGTCATCTGGTGGGTGTTTAACAAGCGTGGCACTCCTGGGTAGTTGTGATTTGCTATCAAGACACTCAGAACCCTGGCAGAGCTTTGGTAAAACAGTGGACTAAAGCTTCAAAAGTCACTGTTTTTCTATAGATGATGTTTTATAATAGTATTTAGATCAAAAACAAGGGTGCAGGCCATAATTAATGATTCAAGCATACAAAAATCATGTTGTACCAACATGTATGGAAATATCAGCGCTGACCTTTCCCATTGAAATCTGTTAAAGGTGACATACCAATTTCTTGCACAACTATTACATGCAGTTAGAGCAAGACTTATTGTAAGCAACAATATACAGAAATGAAAAATTAACACAATAACTGTGTCATATGCATTAAAGGACACATTTATATAAAATTTTAACATTTCATTGTCTGGTTCTGAGTTATTTTTCTAATCCAATATTCAGACATGTCATGGTATCTTCTTTTAGAAATTCAAAGAAAATCTCCAAATATTATTTCCTATACTCTATATACAAAAAGTATTCCTTATCATTTGAAAAAGACAGATGATAGCAATAGACAATCATACAAAA
Source organism: Sinonovacula constricta (assembly GCA_007844125.1). NCBI lineage: Eukaryota > Metazoa > Mollusca > Bivalvia > Cardiida > Solecurtidae > Sinonovacula > Sinonovacula constricta. The sequence continues at coordinate 67,124,701 of CM017558.1, read as the reverse complement.
CATTATCTTGATCTGTAAGACTCTTAATGTCAGAAATATGTAATAATTGTTAAAATATCGCCTATTCTCAACCCATTTAAACTGGTTTATTGTTCTTAGTATGCTTGACAAAATTCACCAAGCTTTTGATAGTCATGAAATTTATTTCAAACTTTCACACTATTTTCTATATGTTATTTAAGTTGATCTTGCCAAAAATAAAAGAAAAACTTTTGCAATATGGTTTTGATTGTATTTACTGAGTTTGTTTTTAAATTTGATAGCATAGTTTGTCTGAAATTGAACATTATTGCCTGTCACACTGTTAATCATCTTCTCTTGAGTATCATTATCTTTGTTGGGGCCATTTAAAGGCCAAATCAAGATGTTAATTATATTTAGAAATGTAGTTATTGTGATAAAACTCATGGAATGTTACCATGTGGCAACTGTAAATAATCTGTTGTATTAAATTAAATTTAATACAGGGTGTTTTCATTTCGAGGCTATCTAGCCTTTTAATACATATTTAGATTGTACATGGCTTTTGCAAAGTCAGACTGACCCTAGTGTCAGCCAATTTGTTGTTTATCTGCAAAGTAAAAGTCATGTGACCATCTGACATGTCATTAAGCCGTGGTAAAAATAAGAGTTTTTTTATAAACAATCGAAAAACATGGTTCTAATCAGTGAAGGATATAAACTTGTGCTTTATAGTCATGAGTTACATTAGTAAGAACAAATACATGCGTCCACTACTATTTTCCCGTATTGAATCATACACAGAACGAAAATTCAATACTCTGTCTTTAAAGAAACTTTTCCTCCTGTATAATGGTCATAATGGAACTCTGCAACATGATCATATTTAATGCTTATATTGGTGTTTTGTCATTTTGTTACATTTAACTTAGTGTTTTGCCTAATATTCTGCACAATTTAAGGACTCATAGCTTGTTTTCTTCATTATTTTGACATTTGTCTTTCTGACAGCACTGATGCTAATATCTATCTTACCTGAAGCACTGACAAATGTAAAAATATCAGGAAATGACACAGTTAACATTTGATAGCTGATGATTTAATGGATTTTTAGACAAAAGAGAACACATTCAGCTGCAGAAGTCTTCAATTTAAGAAATGAACAAAATTGTATATTTTTTTGTGTGCTTCAGGTAGGCTTTTATATGGTTGCTATGGAGATAATAATTAAGTGAATAACATTATTTATTTAATTTACATTTTGACGTCAGGCTGGTAGGGCTTTTGTTAACAAGTTTCTTTATAATGCGGCTATAAATAAAGAACTTGTATTCAAACAGTCTAAGAACTTCCAGATCACCACTTTTTAGTTATTGTAACTTACATGTATATCCCACAGGCTTTCATCAAAGATGGTGTGACTACACTTACTATTTTTCTGTGACTCTCATTTATATTTAGTTGTTGTTATGATACCAACTTTCTTCTACAAACAACATCTTATAAGATTAATATATTAGTTGCATTGCCATAGTGAGACAAAAACATTGGTTTTAATGTTTTTAGCAGCTGCTTGGACTGTGTGAAACAACCTTCTTAATTTGTTTTATACTTGTTTTTGCTTAATTCATGAAGTATGGATTATTAACAAGGTTGAAGATCAAGTTTATATCCTGTTGAGTATCTTATGCTGTGTTGTCTTTCAGTGGCAATCTTGGCTTCCACCCGAGAGAATGGCGTGAGATTCATGTCGGAGATATCATCCATTTGTCCTGCAATGATATCATTCCAGCAGATATCTTATTGTTGCATTCCTCTGATCCTTTGGGTATATGTCACGTAGAGACAATGAATCTGGACGGAGAAACTAACTTGAAGCAGCGACAAGCCGTTTCTAGTCTGGAATACGGGGTAAGTATATGACATAAAAATACATGAAAACTACTTCGTAAGTACTTTACATGCAATTAAAAAAAAAACTAAAAAAATATGTGAAAATTATTGAATTTTTGTTTTGTTTTTTGTTTTTTATAACTTTCAGCTTATGTTAACTTTCTCACCAAAGAGATGTGTGCTTTTTAATGTTGGTAAATGGTTTGTTACAGATTTATTGTTTTTATTTTTGCAATACAATGCGATATATTAATACACATGCTAATAAAAACGCCTGTTATCTCTATGAAGTTTTCTAATGGAGGTTTTGGATTTCATGTTACAGAGGGATGGATACAAGGCTAGCAAGTTTATATACCATGTAGAGTGTGAACAGCCCAACGCAGAAATCTACAAATTCAAGGGATATATGTAAGTAAGAGTACAGAAGTAAACAGAAATCATTGTACTTTTAGCAGTCAGGAGGTTCGTCAAACACAATAATAATGATGGAAATTAGTACCTTGACTCAAGATTAGGAAAATATTGAAGAAGTATTGAAGAATAGCACCCTATTAAAGAGTGATTGAACATTTAAAATTTGGTAGCTTAGTCCAATGCCTGTGTCAGCACGTGCGTTAAGTATTGCTTCAGTTTTCAACTTAGTGTAGTGTTTTAGAAAATAGAACATGTGACACTGATTGGGCACGATCTCTGGGTTATATTGTCAATTTAGGGATAACAGTTTGTGTCGTTGCCTTCTTACAACAGTAGGCGGGGCACGAAATTATCGTCTTGACAAATGAACACTCGGTACACTCAGTGATGGTGAGTGATCTGTTTTGATTAGCTGCTCATATACACACAGGTGCTGGTCGCTTGCTGTAGGTTATATTCCATAAATGATCGGCTGGTAGCTAATGAATGGGGCAGTCTTTCGGAGGAGTGAGATTACTGTCGGAAACATCAAAGCAGAAGAATTAACCTGCTAAGCATGAGGCCTGAGACATACCCCTGATATCGGGAGTCTGAGTGAAATCGGGAAAGATCACATGTCTGCTTGTAATTCAGAAGTTGCATAATGAGTTGTTTTTTTGCTTTTTTTAATTTCCATTCAACAAAAAACACCACCACCACCAAATATACACCAAAACTGTGCACAGACAGATTTCAAGGTGTCTCCATTACCTTTTCTGACTTAAACCAATATATATGTATATCTTTATTTCCTCCACATATGAAGATTCTTACAAATAACAAAGGTTTTTGAAATTTAACCAATGTTCAGCGATACCACAAATATCAATGTGTTGGTAAGCATTTAATTAAGATAGAACATGCTAGACATTAATCCTATAGAGTTCCATGTACATGTTTAAATGGTTCATTTTAAGAATAATGAAAGAAACACAAATAAAAATCTGCTAAAAACACCAGATTATATAATTTATGGGAAAACATGTTGCCAGACTGCCTGTGTCGCATGGCAAGTGGCTACTTGTTTCTCCACTCTCTACATGTTATGCCTTTTGATAAAAAAATATTACTTGTAATGAGTCATATCATCATCAACACCTATTTTTATTACAGCAATGTCCAGGTGAGCTGGCTTATATACAGGCAGATGCTTTAATTTTACATTGCGTCTCATTGTTAAATCACAGAATACATCTTCATTTATAGTTTTAAGGAAGCCACTGACATAAAAACGCTTAGGATGTTTACACACATATTGTGCAAAATCGTCATCTTCATTTATCGCACTGCTGACATCTTGTCCCTGATCCCAGTTAAAAGCAAAAGTGGTTGCCTAAGTTGGTCACTTCAGTTAATAAATATGTGTGCGTTTTCGGCATGTTTTTGGCGGTTATAACACTGACCTTCACTTAGGGGCTGAATACCATGCAGACACTGATGCTGAACCCATGTAGAACTCAGGTACTGTCTCATAGTTGGTATCAGGGACTGGCATTCTGTCTTGTCTCTAGGGATGCCCCTCAGGGCCTGACCCTAGGTTGAACTCCAGGGCTGGCACTGGGTTAGTCTCTGGGGCTGACCAATGGTCAGTCTCAAGGGTCGGTCTTTGGGCCTGACCTTCTGTTGGTCTCTGGGGCTGATCATCAGTTGATCCCTAGGGTTGACATATGTTGGTCTCACCGAATGACCCATAGCTGGTCTATGGGACTGACTCTTGGGTGGTCTCACAGGCTGACTCTCGGTCTGTCTCACAGGCTGACTCTCAGTTAGTATCTTGATAGGTGTCTGGCACTGATTACCGGTCTGGCTCTGGTAAGGGCTCTCCGTCGGGCTCAAGTAAGGGCTCTCGGTCGGTATCTGGAGCTGACTCTTGAACGGTCTTTGGAGTTCACCTTTGATCGATTTTAGAAACTGGCAATAAGTGGGTCTCTGGAACTGAAGCTCAATTGGTCTCTGGAATTAACCCTCGGTCAGTCTCTGGGCATTACTATTGGTCTGGTTCTGGAATTGACCCTTAGATGGTCTCTGAAACTGGTCCACAGTCGGTCTCTTAGGTTGACCCTCGGTTAAAAGCAGATACTGTCCCTCGTATGGTCTTATATACTGACCCTCGTACAATCTCTGAAGCTGAGCCTCTACTGGTCTCAGGTATTGGCCATCGGTTTGTCCTTGGGGCTGACCCTCAGCTGGTTTCAGGCACTGACCTTCGATTGATCTCTGGGGTTGACACTCAATCAGTCTATTGGGCTTACCCTCAGTAGGTCTCTGGGGCTAATCCCTGGTCGGTCTCTGGGACTGACACTCGGTTGGTCTCAGGTACTGGCCCTGGATCGGTCTCGGGGGCTGACCTTCAATCAATCTCAAAGTTGACCGCTTCTCAGCGGTACTAGCGCTACCGTCTAGAGGTCTAGCACTAAGGATTATTTGCTTTGACGGAGAAATCGCAAAATGTGTCAATAACCTTAGCATGAATCTTAGTAACTTTTTCCTCTATTGACCTTAAGTCAACACATGCTTTGGCTCATATTGACTTTAGTTCATAAAACAAGATCTTCTCACTTGTTTCCAAATCAGAAGTAATTTCATCTCCTTTTTCAAACTTGACACACCTGTGCATCTTTTATCACACGCTCAACTGCTTTTTTTTTTTTCACAACAATTTCATATTCCAGTTATTCAACAGATTTATTTGCCATTACCTTTAGTGTGGAAAGTTTAAGCTTTCTGATGCTGGTGTTATCAAGTTTCTCCAGCACAAAGTTTTCTTGCTTGAACATTTTCATAACAGCCTGTATTTGTGCTATCACTGATTTTAAGGACTCTACATCTATAAGTTTGCGCTGGTTCTGCTCTGACTCTGTTAAGTCTTCACGGCATGAATGTTTCGGATCACTTAGCAAAAGCTTTATGTCCTCAAATGGGTTACCATCTGGCACCATTACTAGTACATAGATATCTGCTGCCAGCTTAGAGTTTACTTTTTTCCAGTTCGCCTTACAGTGCGCTGTTTCAACACACAAGATGGTAGGTACAGGTTACATCATAGGAAGGCATGTTGCCTCAAGCTAAATGTCACCTGCCTCGGCATCAGAAATTAACTGCTGCGTAAACTATTTCCGCGATAGCGCGTGAAATAATCCCAGTAATTGGCATAACTGATTGGTTGTCGAGACGTTTTGCTCAAAGAGACATCCCATATTGTGCCTTGTAATGGTAATCTGCTCATGGTCAGACACCAACACATCTTCGAGATTGCCTACAGAGGCCTCAGTTGACTGAAAGCCGGAGTAGCCTAGAAGGTTGAGAATCGTAACCCATGCATGCTGTACATTCCTAAAGGTGAGCATTGCCTGGGAGTAAATAGCCAGGTGTCAAGACAGTTAGAACCAGTAGGCATATGAGAAGTTACACGGCACTAACTGTTCAAACACAAACAAGATGATGTGTTAAAAGCGATGTGCTTATTGACATAACTGAGCATTATAGAGAATGCATGTCCAAAATATGTCCCAGTAACAATCAGATGGAATATTTATCCAAAAATATATAGTATAGGGTGTTACCTTACTCAGTAGCAGAACTCCAAATTTTACACCAAATTTAAGCTACACACTGCTACACTCTGAATGTACATCCAGTAATTGATCATCGGCACTGTCCGCCATTGTGGCTGTATTGTGCACGCTTCAAGTCTTGTAATTCAAAACTACATACACAACGTTGAACTTAAATCATTCACATTAGCATTCGAAAACATAAACCACCAATTTTGAGTGAAATTATCACCTTTTATTTAAAATTTTGATTAATTTTATCCAGGGCAAAAATTTGAAATCACTTGAACCTGTGGGTGTACACACCATTAAGTAATAATGATGCTGACACTGAATGTAACATCATGAATGATTTTCTTTTCTCCATTTTCTCCATTTTTCTCTTTTTTTTTCAACTTCTGTTTGATTTGAGTTGCCTAAACATTTGCATATTTTGTTTAGTTAGCCAATCTCACCTTGCTGTGTTTTTGCCTTCACAACTTTAGCTCTAGGTTTTGTTTACATATCTAAGATGTAACTTCAGATAGATACTTCCTTTTCTTTTTTCTTCCATTTCTTCCATTTTCTGTCATCTGTTTTCATATGTTATTTATTAAAAAATATTTTACATAAAAGACAGAAAACATTAAGATGTTGGTGTTTGTATGTGCATGTTAATACAAAAATAAAACTAAAGTTTATTTGCTGTTCATGTAAGCATGTGTCATTGGTTCTGTCCAGACATTTGAATTCTTTCTCCATCTATAAAATCTGGACAATATCGCCATAGTTGTGTCCCAGTGATGTATTAACAACAACAGCATATAATCATGAGCATACAATTTTGTGCACAATTAGTGGTATCTTTCTCCTAGTTATGAAATTCATATTTTTTTCTAGTGATGCCTTGAATAAAAATTTCCGCCATAATTATGATAATAAAAAGCAGCTTTGATATTTGACCTTTGTGTTGGAAGGCTGGCAGCTACTTGAGAGAGTGGTTGTAAAACTGAAGTGCCATAACTTAGCCTCTAGTGTGGACAGATATTCCACCATGTCATGTACATGGACCAGTCCTATTGTTACTCTGTTAGCCTGCTATGCCCATATTGTTAATACTTAGGCTGTAGTTTAGATTTAGATCCACAAGTTCTCACAGGGAGCTATCTGGTCGGGATCTGCAGTTTTAGTAGCTGATGCTCTAGTATTATGTCTAGGTAACTTTGCATGTACATGATACGGGTTTAGTATGTGTTATTTACAACACTAAGCATGATAAGGGTTATAAACCACCCTGTGTAAATATACCAACCTGGGTCCTCAAGCAAAACATAAATGGTCTAGAATGGAACAGTGTTTGAACAAACATTATAGAATAAAATATTGCTGACACAGCCTAGCTATCTAAAAGTTTAGAACACATCAAGCTATTGCAATTAATTGTTTTAATCAATAGTTTTTATTATTAAAACAACATTCAATAACATTAAAAAATAAATAAATATTTCCAACAATAATCTTCCTTTTTTCATGCAGGCAAATATTTTAGATTCCAAATCCAGTGTATTATGTAAGTACAGTTGTACTGTTACTTATAAAACAATAGATTTTACCTGGCCTTCTCATATTTTATGACCCATTGGCTAAATGACAAACTGATTGTTGGTAATAGGGACCTATCCTCTAAATAAACATTGGATATAGGAATACATTTACACAATACTACAGGGAAACTAAAGACTTGCCACCCACACTTCACTAATCTTGGCTTCCTCAATCATCTCTCCCAAACCCGGTAACCCTAATCCATACATGGGAACATTTCCAGTGGACAAAGTTGAAGATCTTAGCAGGTTTAAGAGAGTTAAATCAGTTACTGGTAAAATCTGACTGTAACCTGTTACCTTTACAGGCTTGTATACAACAACCTTTTACTAGGCCTGGTCAGGAATTTTACTCAATTTACTTTACACTTAACACTGTCTATGGATTATAGATCTAGAGCAACCCCTTCCTTAAAAAAGTGGTATTTCAAAATCAGACTTCCATTATCATATTAGGTTTTGATTGTGTTGCCTGCTTTGTAGTATCCATAATTGATAGATTTCTACAGAATTACTGTAGGTGGATTGTAAACCTTAAACAACAGACACTAGCAGTTGATGCTAACAGATAAATCTAGTCAAAAGTTAGTTATTTAACCCAGTATTACAGACTGGAAGAATGTATACATACACCTGGATGAATGATATCCTGTCCCTTTGCCCATACTAAGCTCATGTATTGGTGAAACAACTGAATGATTCAGGTTATAATATAGGACAAACTTTATTGCCTCTCTATCATATTGCTGTTGTATTGATCCCCTCAGCTATAGACACAGTTCTTTACAAATACTGTAAGGTAAAATTCCCATTCCACAGTGAAACTTACAAATGAATGAGTCACTTGCACAGTTTATACAAGAAATTGTCCTACATAATGTTCAATACATGTATGTTGTACATTTAAACTGCTTTTAAAAGAGAATGTAAAATAATTTTCTATGAATACAGTGTTGTTTATACATTTGATGTCAATATGGTACAAAGTGTATATTCTACATTGAAGAAAGATGGTTGTCATCATGTCACCTGCAAATTACATACAGGAAGCATAAACCAGTTTAATCCACTTGTCCTTAAATCATGCATGAATTGTGTTTACACAGTAGTATAAATGAAAGATGCAATATGAATAATAATGTTATTGATTGGGTATATATTTCATATGAGCCCAGTTTTTTGCCAAGGATTGGCATGCACAGTTAGCTATTTTTAAACTAAGAAAACCACATGACAACTGACTGGTGAGATCATGTTACATATTCAGTAAGGGTATTTTGCTGTGACGTTTTAATATTATAAACCTCAGCCTGTTAGGATAAGATCAAAGGGATTGTCCAATGCTTAAAAAAAGGGTCAATATTAAACTCATCCAATCAACTGAAATTTTTATAAATAAATTGTAAATTATAGTACAAATGGAATTCTACTTTAAATTATTAATACAACATTAATATATTTTTAAACAACTTGAAAAGGATGATGTAAGAATGTCGGAAATGGAGCATATGCTTTCAAGGTCATTGTTTTTATGTTTATCATTCAGATTGCTTTATTTCCATAGTGGCCCTATTTGGCCCTGAACATTGGTCTGAATGTTGGTCTGTATGAAATCTGTGATCAATTAGAAACTGGGTCTCCTTGTGTTAAAAAGTAGGTCTCTTGGTAAAATCCATGTTAAACCAGAACATGTGAACACCCTTACAGCTACATTTCAGAAATAGAAAATGATACCAGAAAGAAAATTTAAAAACAGCAGTGCAGGCTTGGTCCCTTAGGTTCCAAAAGAAGGTCATTACTTTAATTCCCAGAAAAACCTTGACCAAAATCTTGATTTTTTTTAAACTGTTTTTGAGTGTTTATCTTCATGAAATCGTGAATAAGTTCCACAAGAAATCCTGGATGAGTTCCAAACACAAAAACTGAGCCAAATTATTAAGGAACCTTGTGAACTCTCAAAAGCATTATTTCAAGCCCAATCTTGACAGAACATCTGCCAGGAATCCTTAATGGGTAAATTTGTTCAAGCGTTTGCTTAGAGAAGCACTTGTGATAACTAAATGCCAAAGAAAAGGTTTTGTAAATTTTAATCTTCTAGTCCAAATATTGCATAAACAGGAAGGCTTACCCTCCACAAGGTCCTGGTTGTCTCATATTGTTCTTGTGCTCTTAAAATTTTGACCTTGCAAACTTTACACAAACATGGTAGAATTTGCTGAACAACACACAATATGCAATACTGAATCATAAATTGTTATTTAAAATAACTTCTAACAGGATGGGTGCATGTGTCTTATTTTATATTATCATATGTTTCTTTTATAGATTGAAGTCAGACAGCTTCTTTTAGTTGTTTGGACTTTAAATTCTAGTTTTAATATTTTTTTAAAAAGGTATATTATACATGCTTCCTGTCGTTAATAGTGTTTGTTTTTGTTTTGCAGAAAGCTGTCTGAAAAACAGGAGGATGTTTACCCCTTGAACCAAGACAACATGCTGCTGAGAGGATGCATCATGCGCAACACAGACTATATTGAGGGTCTTGTGGTTTATGCAGGTTTGTCACTGACTAACAACCCTGTCATATGTCTGATCTGTGGCTTGGTTTTAGATTCCAAGTGCTTACAGTTTTGTCGGTAGAGCGTCGGCTCCAGGTACGGGAGGCCCCGGGCTCGATCCCGGGCCACGACATACCAAAGTCGTTAAAATGGTAGTGGTATAGCTCCCTTGCTAACACTCAAGTAAGTATAAGGGTAGTTCCACGACTGGTTGGCCCAGTGTCAGGATAATGTGACTGGGTGTGGTATCATGCCAGGTGTTCACGGCATGCTATACACAGTGAAGGCAGCACTATATCTGCTTCAAGTGGACACCGTCTCCAGATAACTAAAATACTGTTGGTGGGACGATAAACCCAATAAAACAAACAAACTTACAGTTTTGACATTAATCTTCTATGTCATAACATGTAATAAACAACTGGTGTGATATGACACAAGCACTAAAGCATGTCACAAATGAGACATTACACTACACATACCATGCATTATCTGGATACTGATTACACTACACATACTATGCATTATCTGGATACTGATTACACTACACTTACCATGCATTATCTGGATACTGATTACACTACACTTACAATACATTATCTGGATACTGATTACACTACACTTACCATGCATTATCTGGACACTGATTACACTACACTTACCATGCATTATCTGGATACTGATTACAGATACTGATTACACTACACTTACCTTGCATTATCTGGACACTGATTAACTACACTTATCATGCATTATCTGGATACTGATTACACTACACTTACCATGCATTATCTGGATACTGATTACACTACACTTACCATGCATTATCTGGATACTGATCATAATGTCCAGGATGAAGTCTTCTGAGCAAAAAAGGAAAAGATTTAACCCTAAGCAATGGCATCTTAGCCAGATACTCAAGCATTGGACCATTCTGCACTACTGTTACCTACTCCTCCCTGTACTGTAATGTGACAGTTTCTTTTTACACCTACCTTGAACAGGCGTCACCAAATGTTTTGGAATGGTCCAATGTCTTTCGCCAGTCAGTTGATGCTGTAATCAGCTACCAGAGTCGGTCTTGCCCCTTTGTTTTAACCAACATGTCATTTTCTCATGGGAGTCTTCCTAATAATCTTGCAGCAGAAAATATTAAGAATTTAAAATACATATTGTAAAATATTGTTCCTTTTGTGTCAAATCAAAATGTTTCAGACTGATGAAATTTTAAAAATCAAAAATAACTTCCTTAAATCATTGTAAAATAACAAGTCAATAAATTGAGGAATGTTTATGAACCTTTATATTTAGTCCACTTGTGATATTTTCCAAATGTATGTAACCTATCATTTGAAAACCGATGCAGGCCATGAGACAAAGTCTATGATGAACAACCGTAACCCTCGATACAAGCGCAGCAAACTGGAGCGCGCCCTGAACCGTGATGTCATTTGGTGTGTTATAATCCTCCTCTTCCTCTGCTTCTTCTGTGCTGCAGGTAAGGTTATTCTGTTTCAAAACTTTGCATTAGATTTCTGAACCAATAATACATGGTACAGACTTTTATCATTACAGAATAAAGTTTGTTGATCATATTGTATCAGGTTAATCATCTAAAATTTAAATGTCTGGAGTTATAAATACGAGAAATGTTGCATAGGGTGACAACTCTTCTGTTCCTATATCATGTTTCACATGTTGTTTGGAGGGGAGGGGGGGGGGGGGGGGGCAACTGCTTTCTGTCTGTCCTGTGTTAGTGTTAGAAAGTAATATGTATGCACATTATGTTAAAATGTTTTATTTGTTGCATAACAATTAACTAAGTGTGTTTACAATTATCTTATTACATCTTTTTTGTATTTAATTTTACCTATAAAATATCTGTATGACATCAGAACAGAAAAAGTCATAATTTTAGTCTAGTAAATTTGTCTTTATGCCACAAATGCTTCTGCCTTCTAGTTTAAAATACTGAAAAAGTCCATTGTCTGCTTTGATTAAGTTTTGATAGTAATTAAAATATAATTTCTTTGACTATTTACTATCAAACTTATATATCATATTTATCAACCTTAATTGAAGAAAGTCCTTCAAAATGTGTGATTGAAAAACATCAAATTGTGATTAGAATGTGACGAGAGTGGGACATAACCCTGCAGATATCAAGACAAAAGTAACCAAAATCAATGTTGTCCTGTATTTTAATATTTTATACTTGTAAACTTTATATAAATTAAATATGTGTAGTCCTTAATATCAGAAAATATCAGAAAAACAACAAAAAATACACAGATGCCTGAGTAGACAGACAATTGGGAATAATTCTGTATGCATTCTTTAAATTGTGGAGGGATTAGAATATTCATGTTCTTTCTAAACTAATGGGCAAACATTAAAAAATTTGTTTATTTCAATCTTAGTATTACTTATTCATACTCTTTACTTTTAAGTAATCAAATACTTGTTATTTAATATTACATGCATTGATTTAGCTAATTGTTTTTAAATTGTTTGCTCTTCTTCCCTTGCAGGCAGTGCCTTATGGTTAGGCCAGTATGAGGACAGTACCGTCATACCATTCATCCCATATGAGAGCAAAGAACAGTTCAACCCTTATTTCCAGGCATTTGTCGTCTTTTTCACCTACATCATTATTTTTCAGGTAAGCTTGTCATACTTTTGTTTTATTTGTAAGTGGTTTTAATTTAGCCTGGAGGCAAATAAGTTTTATACATGTACCTTCTAATTGTAACAAATATTGTTGTTCCCAAAATTATGTAGAATTTATAGTATCATTGTTTAATTGTAATCATTTTTAAATGGCATCTGTGTTTTTATCTGAATGCTGTCAAAAGTTCATATCTATAGTTATGAAAGTATCTCAATATTGGAAATCACCCTCTTTTGTTTGGATGTGTTTTTTCTTTGATGTCTATGCTATTTCCATGGTTTGGTGCTAAGATGCCCCGTCATTTCCTGTTTCAGTCTGTAATCCCTCTTCCCCTCTATGTGTCATTGGAGATCATCAAGCTACTGCAGGTGTACTTTATCAACCAAGACCTTGAGCTGTACCATGAACCGACAGATAAACGCGTTGAGTGTCGTGCCCTCAACATCACAGAGGACCTTGGCCAGGTGGAATACATCTTCTCTGACAAGACAGGCACACTCACAGAAAACCAGATGGAGTTCAAGTCCTGTACTATTGGAGGGAAAAACTATCCACACATTCCAGGTAAAACTGTCTTAAACTTATGATGACCTAGTTGCACAAAATGACTGCATTTAGAATTGATTTTTTTTTTTCAGATTGTCCAAGCTGTCTTTGTTGTTTTGTTTTTTTTACGATCTTTTTACATCCTCTTTAAATCAAATTCCAACTCGCTGACATAAAAGTAAAGTTGTAATGATTGCTTAATTGCTACCATATGTCATGTAAATTTTGCAATTATCTGTCAGTCATCTTTTTTGTCAAATATTGATATATTGTAGCATTTTTATTTTTAGAATTTACCATTTAGGCGAATTGGATTACTTTTTAATTTACTTGTGAATAGGTTTATAATGACTTAAGTGAAGTTGATGGATAAATGTCTGTAGCTGATATTGACAGTTCTGTAATTCTGGTTTTTGATGAGATGTATTCTCTTACAGATTATGAAGATGAGAGTGAGACAGGGAGCAGGTTCTCTCTGGCGACTGTCAGCAGAAACAGTGTGGTGAGTCTACTATCCACTTGCTTATCATATAGTAGTTCAGATTTAGTTAGTGAAAGTAATATTTATAAGACCTTGATTAAAAGTGTATCTTTAATTTTATTTATAATAAAACCACCTTTTATTTAAAAAGAACATTTACTTTACAGGTTTATAATAGTTACATATTTTGCTAAGTGCACTTCAGGCCTGTTATGGTTACGTTGTTGTTTTTTTTAACTCCACCATACTAATAGAAGTATTATCCCTTAAAGATTATATTCAGCTAATAATATTGCAGGTATTAAAAATCAATCTACCTTTTTTATGTCTTTGTGTGTGTGTGTGCGTGCTTGCACGCGTGCGCATGCTTGCGTGTGTGTTGATATTTTTTGTGTGTGTATTATCGTCTGTGTAAATAGAGTAAATAGTCTTCTTTTTCATCACTGTTCAGTTTCAACTCTGTAAAAGCTTTAGTTAGATTGTTATCTACAGAATGTTCATAAATATGCATCTTTGTCACACACAAAATATGTTTGATGTTTGGTGCCATATAAAAGTAAAATGGCAAAAAGCTCAGTTAATCATCCCTGTTCAGACAGCTCATCAAAAGAGATCAAATCTTTGTTATAAACCACTTGCTTAATGCCTGGGGCAAGTAAACTCAGTGTTGGGCAACTACATTCCTAGACACTTGCCCATGCAAATTAAATTCCTAATTCAGCATTTTCCAGAGCCTTTATCATAATATTAACACATAAAGCTGTGATGTAACAGTTTTAGTGTACAGCGTCTAAAGAAGTGCTTATTCATTCAGTCGAGATAAACAAGTATTTTTCATGCAGTACAGTCTGAGTCAATAACATGCTTTTGTTATTTAAATGGAACAAGTGTATTATTGCCGACTTTTAACTCGGGGGTTTTACAAACTTTCGTCAACATGATGGACTTATTGTATGTTGAAGATGCTTATCTCAAAAAATGTAAAAAGTGTGCAGGCTTCTCAGAAACATCTAAGAAAGCATACGAGGCCAAGCAGAATAGATCTTTATTTTCCTTCAAGCGAAAACATTTTCCAGCAAGTGATTTTGCTTAGCTGCTTGCCCGAATGGGCAAGTGCTGGAAAAAATTAAGGTGAAGACAATAAAGCTTTTAACTTCTAAAACTGCTATGCTTGCCTTGTTTAGAGATGAAAAATACACATTGCTTACATGTAGTAAAGGCTGCCAGTCTTGTATTTCTTTGTGGGTTTTTCTTTTGCCAATCAAAGGCATCTACTATTTAAGACAGTTTTGATATTCTGTTTATATGCTTGTGCTTTATGTTTGATTAGGAGACAAAACTGAAGGCTTCACTCCAACTACCGGTACTGTTACACACTCTATATTTGGTCTCACATCTCTTCATATAGTAAACCATGTAATGTCCTTTTTGTCTTTTTCTCTCTATTAATATCAAATGGTTGATGGAACTAATGACCTACACTAGTGAAATGTTTGTAAACAATTATCTCCTGTATTCCATACAAACAAACTGGGTGCACTATGCTATAAATGGGGTTGAAAAAAAACACCAATTTGAATGAAAACCCAGTCTAAGGGCATACGTTCTTATGTCAGTATCAACTGTAATTTATGAAAAATAATCATGTATGTACCAGTAATTTGGTAAGTTCCTATTTGTGTTTTTATTTTTAACTGACTTTTATACACTAACATAATAAAAACATTTGTATCATGTGTTCTATATTCATGTTTGCTTTATTGTAAAAATGTTGTTGTTTTATTATCATTAAGTTTGATATGAGGTGTGTGCTAGAAATGTGTAGACCGAACTTCATATTTGTCTGCTTAACAACTGGCATCCAGTTTGCAATAATACCTTTAAATGTGTATTTGCATAGCCATAGAAACACATTATCACCCATGTCCAACATGATAGAGTATTATATTTAAGGGGAACTTTGTCCTTTTATGTTCCAGAGAAGTCGATTCAATTCACTACCCAATCTGTACATTGATACATGTATCACATATTATGATGTGTAATTTACATTTCAGATTATTTTATTACCAATTTATATGTAAAATGGGTAAATACAGTGCAATGTTAAAATACAACTGAATGACCACCTAACAAAACAAATACAGAACAATGTTTTAAATGAAGAAAAATTCCATTAAAAAAGGGTAACTTGATATAACTTAGAGTGAATCATATTGGAAGTTTTGCTTAACTGTTCAAATAGCGGGAAATGAAATGCCTTCTCAATGCTTTTAAGTATAAGCTAGATCAGCACCATGTGGTACATGTATCATAAATAATATAGGAATAACAGTCTAGTATACTAAAACAATGTAGAACATTAACTGTCTATCTTACTTTCTTCTAATCTGACTTTTAAAAACTGTTTTAAAAGAGAACTAGATAGATTTTTCTTGTGTATGTAGCTTTTTGAATTACAACCCTTGTATCAGTTAGTTGAATTAAATATTTAGTATTCATGTATCTCAGCAATTTACTTTGCTGATACATACCTGTGTTTAAGTTATCTATTTACCAAATTTCTTTTCATTTTTATTTATGTCTCTGTTTACTGTTTTCTTACCTGTTTAGTCAATAAAATAAATACAATTTATTATAGATACCTATTTTTGTTGCAATTTCTCTTATTTATTACTTTTTATATATAGACATTTTGTATAACCTTTTGATTGCAATATCCATATTATACCTGCAGTTTTAATTCTTAGGTTATCTTTGTCTGCCTTTATTGTACTCTCCAATGGGCTAGCATATAGTCGCCACTTTGTCCATCTGTCCAATTTGATTGTTTGTTTGTTCATTCGTTTTTCCATCCATCCTTCATAATTTTGTCTAGAACATAACACAAAACTGTACAAGATGTCAGCATGAAACTTCATGGACAGGGAGATCTTAATGAGGAGAGGTGCAATGTACAAGAACCATTACTTTGTTTTGCATAATTCAGAAGTCATTTTCCTTTGTTATTTTTAATACTTAAATTTTGTCTGGAGCATAACACAAAAACTGTAAGAGTTGTTAACATAAAAATTAATAGGTAGTTAAATCTCAATGAGAAGTAGTGCCGTACAAGAACCATAACTCTATTTTGCATTGTTTCAAGAGTTATTTCTCTTTGTTTTTTTGTATACTTTAATTATTTAGACACACATATTTGAAGGGGAGTGGGGGAGTGGGGAGCCCTTTTGGAACTAGCATTTATTTGGAGAGCATCCATTGGTTCTACCAATTCTCTTGTCTAATAAGTGAAAGAAGTGCCTATTTTTAAAATGCTTAAGCTAATATTTATAAAATGGTAAGTTATTTTAGATTTTAGTAGATTTGTAGGTATTTAAAAAAAGACTTAGCAAAACAATAATATGTATTTAATGGAAAATCTGGTAGTCAAGAAAATATTCATATAGAGCTACCCCTGCTATAGCTTGACTGTAAATATGACAACAGACCAATAGCAGTAAAATCTTATTTAGGACAAGACAAAATATTAACTTTAGTACAAAGGTTAGCATATTTAGATATTTGAACATATTGAATCTTCATTTTACAATTTGTAGTGTAGAATACAATCTAGTATTTTACTTGTATACATCTCATGCAGCCATTGTTTTTATAACCTGAAACAGTTTTGCTTTTGTACATTTCATTGCTTCATATGCAACCCTGTTTACTCTCATACAGGTGATGGACAACCTGAAGTTGGAGACGGAAATCCAGAGGGAGCTGTCATGTATGTGTCTGCGCAGCGTGGCCAGTGTCGATATCAGTCTGTCGTCCACCAACCATAAAAACCTGATCCAAGAGTTCTTCCTCCTGATGGCCATCTGTAACACTGTAGTTGTCTCCCTTCATGCTCATGAGGACCCGGTATGTGCTGCTCACAAGATTCAACTAAAACTTAATTTGATGATAATACATATATATTACATGTCATTTATTGGTTGCTTTTAAAATCCTGATACGGATCACTCATATACGCATCACTTTATCATTTCTGTTGTCCCAAAATGTAGTAAATCATTGCCAAATAGCAAGGATGCTGCTAGATTAATCACTTTTAATGATAGTTGTAATTTTAAATAATGTTCTCCACTTTTGGTCTAGCAGATTTTCTAGTATTGACAATATTTGATTACAACAAAAAGAGCTATAGTTTTTAATACTAATATTCTGAAATTGTCTGGTCATAGCTTGTTTTTTTTTAAACAGCTACTTTGTGCTAATATGTTATGAAGCTTAATATGTCAATATCTATACGTTATATTCATATCTTACTTCTAAAAGTTTCTTTTTAATTCAAAGTAGTTATGTAAGTCTTTTGAACAGAGTCATAGTAAAGATATCTTAATGTAGTCTAGTAAAAGTAAACATTAATAACATGAGTGTATTTTCCTTGTAGATGGATGCAGAAGGCAATGTTGCACCAAACTCAAACTACCAACCATCAAAGGACAATCAGAACACTAACCACCCAGAGACTCCACATGAAACATACAGACGCCTCCCAGACACTCCACCATTGCGTAAACTTGCTCCAATCTCGTTGGAAAACACTCCGCGAGTCAAGAGCTCGGACAATACGCCACGAAACAAGAGCAGCATCCTGCCTCCTATACACCAAAACAACCATCTGGACAGTAAACTGTTTCCTCGCAACACTGAGAGGTTGTCGTACATGCCCAAAGTGTCAACACCCACAAATAGTATCGCTGAGAGTGTGGCATCTTCGTTTCGCTCAGACATGTCACGAACAAGATACGAGGCCGAATCTCCTGACGAACTGGCCCTCGTGCGAGCAGCCAGCACATACAATTGCTGCTTAAAGGGCCGCTCAGCCAAAACAGTCACTGTCTGGCTTCCAGGTATATTTACTAAACTTTTTCAGAATAGGTATCACGTTACAGCGATTTGCCTATATGAACGAATATCTATTTTTCAAATATCCAATTAATGGTTTATAAATTAGTGACTTAGAAAACACGTTTTTTAATATTTGTATTAGATAAATTTTGCCGAGATTTATTTGTTATATTAAAATGATGTCCTACCATAGGTTTTTACTTTTACCTATTTTTTTTTTTCTGTTTTATCCCATGTCCTATAATTATGTTCTATATGTCTCTGATATCTGCTCTTTCAAATATATAATCTACTCATGGTTTCTTGTACACACCTCCAGCTGACGGTGAGGTTGAGTTCATTGTGCTTCACGTTCTCAGCTTTGACTCGACGAGGAAACGTATGTCTGTGATAGTTAAGCACCCAGTAGTCTGGGGATATCATCCTCTATACCAAGGGAGCTGACTCTGCCATCCTAAGTGTACTCTCAAAGAAGTATAAAGGTATGTTTGTAAAAACACACATATAAATAAGGCATTGCTATAAATTAACAGAGAAATTTGTCCCTTGATTACGTAATGACGTAACAATTGCAGATGTGGCTAATGTCTAATGAATGTTGTGACATCAAATATTTGCATCATTTATCATATCATTTTGAGTAATTTTATATGTAACTTATTAGCAGATTTAACATATAATAATTTATTTCAAATCTTAATTTTCAGAGGAAGAAGAATTTGTAAAGATTAGGAGAAGCACAGAGGAACATATAATGGAGTATGCAATGTTGGGGTTGAGAACACTCTGTATGGCTAGACGGGTAAATATTGGTGTCTTTTTAATCTTTATACTGGGATCAGTTTGGATCGACTTTTGAGATGTTTCTCCCTTTTTTTTTAATTTTAAGAGTTTTACCAAAAATTATGACATTTTCTGTCACTATTTTTTTAAATAAATTAATTTAGTAATATAGGTTGAATTGAATATCAGTATAAAAATAATCATCTTCTAATCAAAGATTTAAATTTCACTACTTAAATGTAACTTTTGAACTTTGCAGGCAGTCTCTGACTTACTCCTTTTCAACATTCTTGCTGAGTTCAACATCAATGAAAACTCCTAAGAATTTTTTTTTTTTCAAATTAGGATGTAATCTGCCTCTAACAAAACACACACATACCTGACATTTCTTTAATGAATCCTGCAGTGGACTCTGGTCTCTCTGTACAACTTACCCTAATCCAGGAAAAAAAACAATAACAGTTTACCATTAACAGTCAAGAATTTTCTTCCCAATGTAGAGAAAAATGTACAGTGATTGTTTCAAGACTACTTTTTAACATTAACTGTTAGTTTTTACTCTTGTACATTTAAGCACATTCATTTTTGTGTAAGTTTATAAATATCTATATTGGACCTAATGTTAAGCAATTTTCAAGGGATCAGAATGTTTTTAGTAACTTTAAAAACAACAAGAGTGTTTAATTATCCTGTTTGAGAATAAACTTAAAACGAACCCATTCTAACTGTATTGATTTTAAATTTCAGTAAGGGGGAAAAATAGATTCATATAAGAATTCTGTTCTATTTTAGCAAATTAATGTGAAAACATTGCTTCCAAGAATGATCCCTTTTATGGACATTCATCTAATCTTGTTTGTTATATATTTTATATTTATATTTCTGCTTTAAAAAACAAAGAATACTGAGCAAATAATATGAAGAATTTGGACTGGTAAAATTAAGTAAAAATAAAACGAAGACATGATACGCACGCACGCACACATACACACACACACTTGTATTGTGTCCTCTTTTTATTAAAACTAAATTTGACTAGTCCAAAGACTTCATATTAATTGCTTAGTATTCTTTGTTTTTAAAGCAAAGATTCCTTTATATACAGTTGAACTTGGTTATGACAAAATCGCTTGAGATAAAATTCTGCTTGAAAGTCCCATTTTGTTTCCTTCTTTGATCATATAAAAAAAAAACAATGCAGGAGACAAATATGCTTGAGCTGCATTCCCCTTTAACTCAAAGTGATTGCCGGGCCCCTGATCATGTTTTCTTTACTAATCTGACTTGCTTGACTCGAAGATCAAAGGCCGCCTTAAACTCTTGTCACATGACATCCTTGACAAAGTGTGAATGATCATAGATCAGTTAACATTGGCTTCCCACATGCACAAGGCCGTGAGGGGGTTAGCGATGATATGATTTGGATTGGTGTCCAATTAAGGCAGTTTGTTGAATGGTATGTGATCAGTAATTTTTAGCTTGGGCAAGGGCAATTAAAGATACCACCATATTGTTTTAGGGCAGTGTGATTATGTGAATAATGTTGGTTGTACAGTATATATATTAAACACGAAATATCATAGCTTCATTGTCATAATTACATCTCAGAAAGCTCCCAATACTCTAACTGAGCAATCCAAAAAAGGAGCAAGTCTTAATCCTGGGGAATATCTGTTTTGTGTAATAAAGAGATAATATTAAATCATGTTATTACTTTTTATTGCAAATATAAATAATTAGCTAAAATACATACAATTAAACACATAGGAAATGCATACAATTAGACAATAATTAGTTATATACAAAAACATGAAGAAAAAAATCTTAGAAATCACTTATCAGATTTTATGTTAGTATGTGTATGATAACTCAAAGTTCTCTTAAATAAAAGTATTTTGCCAGATCCCAGCAACTTTGAGATAATGATGTTCAACTGTAATGCTTAAACTTGCCTTTATTAAATGTTTCATTTTGTTTTTCTTGTTTGTACACACTATTGACATGACTATGACTATATTGTTTGGCGTTCTGCTAGGTTTTTCTGTTTTTATATATACTATTAATCTTATGATTGTGTTGTACAGGCATTGTCGAAGGTTGAGTATGAGCTGTGGAGAAAGCAGCACCTAGAAGCTGAGTCATCCCTGGATGATCGAGAAGAGAAACTGTTGGAGTCAGCATGCCGTATTGAGAGTGATCTTGAAGCTGCTGGGTGCCACAGGTGAGTGTACATGCGGCATTGTAGGAGGGTGGGTGAGACCAACGGCCTTACAGTATGCTCTGTAAAACAGAGCTCCAATTTAAAAGAAAATTTGCTCATGCAAGAACATTTCTCTAATATCTTTCTTGCTTGTAGACTGTACCCAATCCAAACCAATAAAGGATGTATAGTAAGGTTTGCTGTAACATTGCTCCATATACTCAGTTCTTTTCTCCCTGTCACTAGCCTGTATTTTTATTGTTTGTGTAGGTATAGAGGACAAGCTACAGGAGGGCGTCCCTGACACGATAGAAAACCTACGTCAGGCGGGTATCAAGGTCTGGGTGCTCACCGGCGACAAACAGGAGACTGCCATACAGGTGGCATACTCCTCAAAACTGTTTGATCCTAACCAACAACTCATACAGGTCAATGCTGAGACAAAGGTATGTACAGCAGGTATTCAGGTCAGTGCTGATAATGTAGTATGTACAGCAGGTATACAGGTCAATGTTGATAATATAGTCTGTACAGCAGGTATACAGGTCAATGTTGATAATATAGTCTGTACAGCAGGTATACAGGTCAATGTTGATAATATAGTCTGTACAGCAGGTATACAGGTCAATGTTGATAATATAGTCTGTACAGCAGGTATACAGGTCAATGTTGATAATATAGTCTGTACAGCAGGTATACAGGTCAATGTTGATAATATAGTCTGTACAGCAGGTATACAAGTCCATGTTGATAATATAGTCTGTACAGCAGGTATACAGGTCAATGTTGATAATATAGTCTGTACAGCAGGTATACAGGTCAATGTTGATAATATAGTCTGTACAGCAGGTATACAAGTCCATGTTGATAATATAGTCTGTACAGCAGGTATACAGGTCCATGTTGATAATATAGTCTGTACAGCTGGTATACAGGTCAATGTTGATAATATAGTCTGTACAGCAGGTATACAAGTCTATGTTGATAATATAGTCTGTACAGCAGGTATACAGGTCAATGTTGATAATATAGTCTGTACAGCAGGTATACAAGTCCATGTTGATAATATAGTCTGTACTGCTGGTATACAGGTCCATGTTGATAATATAGTCTGTACAGCTGGTATACAGGTCAATGTTGATAATATAGTCTGTACAGCAGGTATACAGGTCAATGTTGATAATATAGTCTGTACAGCAGGTATACAGGTCAATGTTGATAATATAGTCTGTACAGCAGGTATACAGGTCAATGTTGATAATATAGTCTGTACAGCAGGTATACAGGTCAATGTTGATAATATAGTCTGTACGGCAGGTATACAGGTCAATGTTGATAATATAGTCTGTACAGCTGGTATACAAGTCCATGTTGATAATATAGTCAGTTCAGCAGGTATACAGGTCCATGTTGATAATATAGTCTGTACAGCAGGTATACAGGTCCAGATTGATAATATAGTATATACAGCAGGTATACAGGTCCATGTTGATAATATAGTCTGTACAGCTGGTATACAAGTCCATGTTGATAATATAGTCTGTACAGCTGGTATACAGGTCCAGATTGATAATATAGTCTGTACAGCAGGTATACAGGTCAATGTTGATAATATTGTCTGTACAGCAGGTATACAGGTCCATGTTGATAATATAGTCTGTACAGCAGGTATACAGGTCAATGTTGATAATATAGTCTGTACAGCAGGTATACAAGTCCATGTTGATAATATAGTCTGTACAGCTGGTATACAGGTCAATGTTGATAATATAGTCTGTACAGTAGGTATACAAGTCCAGATTGATAATATAGTCTGTACAGCTGGTATACTGGTCTAGATTGATAATATAGTATATACAACAGGTTCGTGTTGATAATGCAGTATGTACAGCAGGTCAGTGCTAACAATAAAGTATGGAAAGAAGGAATATATGCAGGTGTATTGTTTAAGTAGTATTGGCAGGAATTACTTCATATAAAGCTTCTTTGTTAATAGAATCAGCTTTCAAAGGTGTCTGCACATGTACAAAACTAGGTCAGTATTATCTGCATAAATTTACTTGTTAACATTTAGAACCAGGTGACTGTTTCCTTGTATTTACTGTTTAATATCAATGGTATCTAGCAAGATTTGTTTTATTGTGATAAACTGTTGTGTTTATTGACACTACACATTTTCACACATTTCCTATTGTTGGCTGCCAGGAGGAGGCAGTTGCAATTATGCAGCACCATATAGATGATATCATGCTTGAGGAGAAGACACCTCGACCTGAGACCAGCTCTCGGCCTCACAACAAGCCAGAGTATGGCCTTGTCATAGACGGGAGGACTCTGTCCTTTGCTCTGGAGAAGGATGTCGAGAAAATGTTCCTGCTGCTGGCCGGCAAGTGCAAGTCTGTCATCTGTTGTCGCTCCAGCCCTATTCAGAAGGTAGGCAGGTTTAATTCATGTAAAAGGAAGACTGGTAAAAATAGTCTTGTAAAAAGATACTAAAGTAGTATCATACGATTCTGTTGGACTTTTATCTTTAACAAGTGTCAAAGTCTAATTGAGATTTTGTTTGAAAAGAAAAAGTTCACAGTTTGATTATAAAACTCCATTTCTGGTGAAATACATTGCCTGAGCACCAAACTTTTTGGACCTTTACTGCATTAAGCATATGTTCACTAACGCCTGTTTCTTGGTTATCCTTTTAATTATTTGCATCAAACTTCACAGAAATATTGTATTTTATGTCTTCCTTTAATATTTTTATGATTTGTTTACATTTTTTAAAATTAATTACAACATATAGCTTAAGTATGTAGTTGTTATCATGGTCTTAACAAAAAATCAATTACCCCCTGATAACTCTTCAAACCTAAAAATGACAATCAATCATTTCTAAGTATGAGTGGAGGGGAACACAATAAAATGGAATTGTTCTCTATTATGCTTTGTAAATTTGTAAAAAAAAACATGTCTGAATTGTTACATTGCACATAAAGAGTAAAGTCAGTTAAGCGTTAGGACTGGCTGATTATGCAGGTCTGTTCTCTGACTGAAATTTAGCAATGTCCTTTAAAAATTCGTTATAGCTCTTTATTCCTCTGGGCAGCTTATAGAAGTTTAATTGGTTTTGTAATTTGTAACCTAATGTCATTTTATGGGTTGTGGTATCATGTAACATGAATATGATATAATTTTCTCCATTTTTTCCATTACATTGTGTACTGATCTAGCCTTTGTTTTTCTCCAGGGTCTGGTAGTTAAGCTAGCAAGAGAGGAGCTCAAAGTTCTAACACTGGCTATAGGTGTGTACCCCAGTTTAAACTTACTGCATTTTTTCTGATTTCTTTGTTTAACATACAACATTACAGGCATATTTTTTATTGCTACTTTTTGCCTTTCATTGATGCAATTTATCACCTACCAGTTTATTTATTGAGCTCACCTGTGCATATTGTGCTCATTGGTTGTGCTTATGATAAGTTATTGTTGGCCTATCTAGATTGGAGTCTTGGATAAGATAAGTATGCACAAGAATTTATCAAGCAAATAATTCGTGATCACTTGATAGGAAAAGTGATATTGTTTACATACAGTCTTGCAATCTGAGTTTCAAATCCTATTAAAATAAATGTCAGGTTCCTCTTGTACAGCCATCCAGGGCCATCTCTTGAAGTCAATGTCACTTTGAACAATTTTATATATATATGTTGTCACTACCTAAAGCCACAAAAAACAAACTTGTTAATACCTATGTTATAATCCAGGTGACGGTGCAAATGATGTGGCCATGATCCAGATGGCTGATGTAGGTATCGGTATCTCCGGCCAGGAGGGCATGCAGGCAGTCATGGCTTCAGATTTCGCTGTCGCACGTTTCTTCTTTCTTGAGCGTCTACTTCTAGTCCATGGGCACTGGTGTTATAGTCGGCTGGCCCGCTTTGCTGCATTTATGTTCTACAAGAGCTTGGTGAGTTGGATACACAGGCAAAGAGTTCATAAAAACAAAGAAAGGTTAAAAGGAGATATTACTGGTACCCTATTACCGCTGTGTATAACGCACAGTTATGTATAACACGCACAACTTTTAATGAAATTCTGCGGGAAAACAAGCTTTCAGATGTATACTGCTCACCAATTTTATGAATTTGGCAGGCTAGAAAATATCTGACATTTTCCTAAAAATTGTTTCGATTCTCTAATAAGGCGAAGGCGATAAAAATGAACAGGAGCGTCACCAGACATGCTGTCTTAGCACAAGGGTTAATTGGTATACAGTGACTAGTAATTTTCACACATCGCAGGATGCATCTAGCAGGTGTTAACCTCCCAACTGTGAGAACACCCTACATTGCGTGGTGGCACAATATTAATTTCTTTGATATACGTCATCAAGTCTGGGTTCTGTGGAGAGTTGCCTCATAGGGTCAAGTTGATTGACTCTGAAATGAGCTGTTGTCAAGGTGATGTCGATCGGAGCAGTTTGACAGTGAGGGTGTAATTTTGTGTCGCTATGCGATGCAGGGTATTTTTGCAGATGGAAGGTTAACACCTGCTAGATACATCCCTTGATGTGTGAAAATAACTAGTCTCTGTATACCAATCAACCAAAAGAACATTCACATGAAGATATTTGTCATTTTTTGCGACCTAAGTAGCAGGAAAAAACTTTTTTTTCGTATAACGCACACAGACTAGCGAGTTGTGCGTTATATGGTAGTCATTATTTTATAATTAAAGCAATATTTTTAGCCCAATTTAAACTGCCATGTTTGAGGATTATTTGTAAAATACACATTGAAAGCGTTAAAAGTTGCCAGACTAGGTAGGATCACTAAATATACTTTTAGGCAGAAGATAGACTAATAATTGTACCTTCCATATCTTTATGATACATTTGCATTTAAACCATAACTAACACTCATGTTTCTAAGTCGACTTGTCAATGGTAACCCTAAATTATAAGGATTACTACAAGCTCAGACAAATGTATTTCATGCTGATACATTTAGACTTTATGATAATGGTAAAGGTAGTTATTTTACAAAGGTATTAAAATTATAAGAAGACTACAAAATGATGTCATCTATAGTTTGATGATGTCATGAATTGAAGGGAAGTAAATTAAATAAAGCATTATAATCATAATATAAACTGACACATTTGTATCCCTTTATAATACTACAGACAGGTAAACGTGTTAAAATGGATTAAGATTTGGTTTGATATACCACATTCTAATGCACACTGTTTTTCATGTCCTAGCTGTTGAATTACTTTCCAAAAAGATAATATATTTGGATGATGTTCTGTCCAATACAGCTTTTTACTGTCTGAGCACTTTATACAAATTGATTGCAATGATTGGTAAACAAATGGATATAAAATAATTGGATGTATTTTCTACAATCCCACGACAATACTATAAAGACTAATGTAGATATGAATTTGTTTTGCTTTGCCCATAACAGATTTTAACTATTTTTTCAGGTGACTACACTGGTCCTGTTCTGGTACAATCTGTATAGTGCCTACTCAGGAACAACACACATTGACAGCCTGTTTCTCATGTGTCAGCATGTGCTTTTTGTTGCTTTCCCTCCCATCGTCAATGGTGTTATAGACAAAGATCTGACGCCCCGTACGCTGATCAAGTACCCTACGCTGTATAAAGTGGGGCCAGAAGGAAAAGTTAGTATCAAGAAATCTTACAACTTTGTGTGTAATTGTGTAAGGTTAGTTTATGATAAAATTGTGTTGCTTTTTTATTGAACTGTAATCATGTTGCCATTGAAAATATTCCTTCTTTATTTGATATTGATAGAAACTTGTCCTTATTTTAACATGTAAATCTATGTATATGGGTGGTTTTATAAAAATGTGTTTCATTATTTATGTTATTTTTCTTTTTCAGACCTATACGAGGCTTACATTTTTGATCGTTTTTATAGACTCCATATACCAGAGTGTGGCTGTTCATTTTATATGCTACTTTGTAAGTATAATTATATTTTTACTCGGGGGTACCGCATGGGTTCGAGTCCCGTTCAGGGCGATGGACTTAATGTGAAAAGGTCTTCCAGCTGACTTGCAGTGCATCGGTGGTTTTACTCAGACATAATGTCTGGGGTCTTCTGCCACTAAAAAGCTAGACGTTGCTATAATGATCATGAATGGTTGCTGCGGTGTATTTCAAAATCAAAAACAATATATTTTTACTCAATTTCATTCTTCATAACTTTAAAAATGTTTAACTTATCTAAGACGTCTTAGAAAATAATTATTTATTTAACAGTGCACATTATTAAAATCTTGTCTTGCATGCTTGATGTATAATAACAATAGGCAGATAATAATAATGGCAAAATTTTCTATAATTTAGTTGCAATACACAAAATATAAGCGCTATAAATAAGTTTTGTATTGTAATCCTGGGGCAATACACAAAGTATAAGAGCTATAAATAAGTTTTGTATTGTAATCCTTGGCCATATTTATAGAGAATCTAAGTTATCTTTCTTATTTAAAATGAGATTAAATGGTTTTATAATTGAAACTTTCTTACATCAAAAGAAATATCTTTTTATATTTAGTTAAATATAAAACCCACTAAGATTCTTTATTTAGATGACCTCAGATGATATTAAAGTAATCAGATTATGTCATAGCCATGTTACGTAAGATTTGTTAACACTCTTCCTTCTGTTTCAGGGTTATTTTGAGGGTGTGGGCATTTGGGAGTATGGCACCACCATGATGGTGTCACTCATTCTCAGCATCTTGTTTCACTCAGCTATTGAGACATACAGATGGGTAAGTCTGCTAGATGTAACTTCTTCATTTTCTGTACATCATTCGTTTTGGCTAGTTTATCTGATAAAACATCAACTGACCATTTTTTTCTATCAATGAAGTGAAGATGCCTTACAGTTACTGTTCTGAAAAATCATTTAACAAGATGCATATCTTAAAATCTTTGTTAAAGATGTCACCTTGTTAATGTTTCAAAATTAATGTGAATAAGAAAAGAATTTGTTTTGACTTGTCTTTTAGAAGTTATTTATACATAAACAAGATTTTATGTATATTTCATGTTATATTTTTGTGCAAACAAGTAATCATCCTTTATTTTTTATCATTTTAGATGTGGCCCCAATGGTTGACATTGATCCTCAGTTTCCTGTCATTCTGGATGTTTGGGATCATCATAGACTCTTTTTTCTTTGACTTTGACCACCCCGTGACACCATACTGGGTGATGCAGAACACTATCTCCAAACCTATCCATGCCATTATCGTACTGGTGTCTGTTGTCCTCGCTCTCCTGCCCAGGTCTGCATTTATGTAGCAATTAGTAGTTCTGTTTGGTTCTTTTTATGCTATTTTTACAGTTTTCATTTACTTGCAAATCTGTTTCAAGTAACTATTAAAAGTTACTGAAAACTTTTTTTTTAACTGTTTTTTATAAAGTGGGAACATTAACATCTTGTTTTAAGGATTTGTTGTTTTTAATGGAATAAAGACAGCTCTATGATAGAAGCATTCTTAACTTGATTTATCTTGTATGATTGTTATATAAAAAATATATGTATTACCATCTAACATTTATTTTTAATTTTTTTTTGTTTTTTTTATCAATCTAACATTTCTATTTTAGTCTAGGTGAATAAACAGTGTTTTCTTGTTTGCAGGATTGTTGTGCGCTCCATCCAGCAGACTGTATTCCCAGATGAGATCATGCGTGCTCAGCAGATGGAGAAAGATGAGAGGGAGAAATTGTTGGAATCTCAAGGAGAATCACGTACAGAAACTCCTGACTCAGGCTATGAAAATCAGAAAGAATCTGCATATGATAATAAAGCCTTAGATATGAAGGATGAATCAGGTTTACCAGGAGATGAGTGCAATCTTCCCAGCGTGGGATATAAGAATGGTAAACTGAGACACAGGCAGAACAGTAACCAGGCAGTTGCTGAGACACATACCTGATGAATGCTGGCAACCTTATGGGACCAAAACTTATAAATAAATTTAAGCTTTTTTTCAGTAACATGTTTTAGAGCATGGGTGTTGTTTTTTTCTTTATATTTATCATTTATGGGAACAAAGGATTATTTATGAAATATCTCATTAATGACATACATTTTATAATAAATCTTGTGGGCTAGTAAGGAACCATTCTGGAAGTATTGCTTGTGGCTTATCTTAAACATACGTGTGAATACTTGACTAGTCAGTGTCTTTTGTTTCACATTTGTTTCAAGCCAAACATTTATCATATTATATTTATTATTTTTCATTTTGTGTGTTCATGCATTATCATTAATTATCATTGATTGCATGTTTAATACATGTTACAATCATAATTACTTTTGTGTCTGACATTGTTCAAGTATTTAGCAAATTTAAATAAATAATCTGTTGAGTAATTCATATTCATCTGCTGCCTTTTCTTGCAGAAAATGCTGTAACTTATGAGCATATTTAAACACAGATGTTATATTTACCATATTAAATATTTGTTTAATCAAGCAACTTATCAAGAACCATATTACCTCTGTTCAGGAGAATTACAGGTATGCATAATTGCTGTATAAACTTATACTTATAAGTAAAGGCTTTTTATAACATTACCTAGATTCTTGGACAGTTCCAGGCATGAAATATATCTCCATTACTTCCAAATCTATAAGCATGACAGGGATTTCATCTAAAAATAGACCTGATTTAAGAGCTGGTTATTCACATGATCATGTAATTTGATCTCAGATGGAAGTGGTCATGTATATTTAGTTTAAAAATAGCTAACTGTGCTGTTTTGTTAGGAAATACAATTTTGAAATGACAAGTGCAGTATTGTGCTTTACTTTTCACATGGATGTAGGACACTAATAAACAATATTTTGTGAGATCTTTTCTGATAACTAAGTTGTTTAGTTGCTTGAGAGAACAAAAAGTGGTCCAAACTGTCGGATATAAACATTAACATTGCCTGGAGATCTTTTTTATTTAACATTCAATCACTTGATTCACATCTACATATGATTGTTTTCGTTAAGTGTTTACCCATCAGAAACTTCAGGGAAAATAGTTGAAAGCATTTCTTCAGTGCAAAATATACCAATATAGACATTTTGCATGATGAAATGATGCACATTGCGATACTTCCAGAATGCCGTCAATTGCAGGATGATTTGTACAAAGAAAGGAGACAATTGTGATATTTTCTTGTGATACATCTCATGAGTTCAAGATACCATATAGTGAGTTGATGGCATGCGTGACCCAATCTTAAAGGTAGTATTTATGTAATTAGTGAAGCTTTGCATGTCCCATGTTTATGTTAGTGTTATATAGTAAGTCTGATGGCAGGGGTCCCCCATGTGGGATTATTACTTACTTTCATCTTTAATTTACTTTCACCATTTACATTACAGAAATCCAAGGTATAGAAGCACAAAAATGTATAGTCTTGTGATATGTTTGCATTTTTGTCAACTTTATAAAAGTTTTGCATATAATATCCAAATTTTCCATGTCCCGCTATGTCACAAATAAGCTTAATATCAAAACATTATTTTTGCTAGGTCTTGCTTATATACAAACATGTATGTCAAAACATACATAAAAAAATAAGTTTATGTTTATGTACTGCTTGCAACTGATACAAAGTCAGTTAACAGCAGATGCACAACTTATGTATTTGACTATAAAAACTTGTCTGGCACTCAAAATTGTTTGCAATTTAATACATATCTTGTCAATATGACATGGTTAGTTCATAATCATAACTTTTAAGTCTGGTTGTACAGTTATTTCCCCACTCTTGGTCTAGTGTTGTATTGAAAGATATAATGCTTGCTTTCACTGTTATAGCACCCTCCAAACACATCACATATCCCTACATTATGTCACTTTTTCTAAAACAAGACTAAATGATAAGGGATTAATCTACAATATACTGGATGTAAGTATGGTAAGATATGCCAGAATCAGTTCTTACAATATCATTATCCAGGCTAGAAGTAGGACTTGTATCACTTTATTCTGATATGGTCTCCTTCATCAGATACCTTCCAAATATTTGAACATCCAAGATTACACAGGATTGCCAATGGCTGAACGGTTAGAGCTGCTGACTTGAAACTCAGCCCCTCACTGTGTGGGTTCGAGTCGTGGGGAGAACTTTCACGTTGGGAGGTTTTCCAGCTTACCTTTGGTGTACTGGTGATATAAGTTTGGTGTCTTCCTCCACAAATATTTAGCTGGACATCACTTATACAACAATAATTGTGTCAGTGTAATGTAACAGAAAACAAAACAAACAAGATTATACTAAATCATTTTGAATGTACATTTTATGCAGTTTTGTGTTGGTCCATATTTTTTCTGGCATGCATATTATACTGTTTAAAGATTTTGAAATTATCTCATTTTAGACTCAGGTTTTTTTTGTCTTGAAGACATATCAGTACTTGCATAATCACATGTGATTGCCCTTAATACTACAGTGTTTATTTAGAAACCTTAATCTATTAATAACAAAGCAGGGAAACTCCTTTTCCTTGTATGTCTGGACAATTGAGACATTTTAAAGCAGAATCTTGTAGTGTGTATTTTACCGGTACACTCCACATTTTAGTGCAGGAGAAAGAAATAGAAACATGTTTTATAGATACTTTACTTGTCTTTTTTGTCATGCCTTTTTCTCTAATAAACATATCACTAACATAGTGGCAACCTACTGTATTGTTATATTGCAGTATAGATCTCTTTCCTCAAAGCTCAAATTATGTATGTTTAATAAATTTCTCCATGACAATAATTTATCTATTTTCTGTCTATCACTTCCTTTGGCATGATAAGTGTGTTTTTTTTTCATATAACATAGTTGTTTGTTTTATTTTCATTCTTTAGTTTACCATTCATCTTCAAGATGAAAATACATTGTTGCTTTTGTCCAAAGACCCAATTTGATATACTTTTAATCTTATGCATTATTGTTTAGAAATTTGAAGCACAAAAATGCCAATAATATGCATTTCTTTATTTGTTTTTTTCTAGGGATGTTAATGGCTACTAAATTTACAGGTTAACTCCCTGGTTAACTGAGTGAAAATTCTTTTTTATAAACAGTTTAAAATTCATTTTTATTGCATATATACTGTATTTATTTTGTTTAGAATTTCTGTTGACTGAAATAAATTATCAAAATGTATCGCTTGAAAAGTATAAGTCTCCATCTTCAGATATAGCTTTGTAGTCATCTATTTTGCAGTCACCGAGAACTGTATATAAAATACATCCTTCAGCATATGCTGCGTTTGTAATATAAACTTTAACTTTTAATTTAAAGCATTGTTTCGCTTTTGATTTTTCAACTGATTTATAATAGCAAAATTCCTTTGCATGGACTTTGGTTGTGTACTTATAGGCCTATAGTTAAAGAAGAAACTCAATAGCATATTTCCACTGGCAAAAACACATCAAGTTTGATTTGTTAAATTTAATAACCCCAGAAACACCGGGCATTTTCTTCTTTATGTCTGTGTTTAAGTGACCAAATGATACAAATCTTGAAATGTGTCTTAATTAGAAATTAAACTTGATTTGCTGTAAATGTCATTTAAAGGGTACAATTCAGTATGTTAGTAATATTTGCATCTATCTATTTGCATTTATCTATAAACAGAATGACTATTCAGTGAAGAATGATCTGGTAACATCTAATAATCTGCCAAATGGCAGATTGTATTTTACCAATTAGCCAATTGTCACCAGCATGTAAAAATCAACTAGGACAGAGGTAATGTTAATTGGGACTAACAGTCATGGATTATCGGTCTCTTAAAATGAAACTCCATAGGGAGTAAATGTCAGATAGCTAGAATTTGACAACAGATGTTAGGATCACCATGGTGACAAATAAGGTTGGTCTGTGCATTAGGTCTGTGAATTAGGTCATCTGGATACTAAGCTAGTATTACTACAAAGGATATATAGCATGCATATTGCCAAGTTAACCCAACCGGAAGATCGTAACCGATTAACTGTTTCAAAAAATGTTAATCGGTTAATCATTAGCCTCCCATATTTTTCATATGCTTTACTTAATGTTTTGATTTCATGCTAAAGCTTGTATGCTTTTATCTCCCTTGTTTCCTAAAGGTTCTGTTACGTTGATATTATGTGTATCATATGTAGAATAAAAACGTTCCAATTATTCATTAATATGATGGTTTACATTTTATGCAGATTAATTTGGTGCAAGCCTTGAAAATAATCAGGGTTAACTACTGGGATGCAAAACCTTCTCTATGCACAAGGTAAAAAAGGTAAAGATCAAGGTTGCAGCCCCTTATGCTTCAATTGTTAATAATAAAAACACCATCCTTATTATTGTTTTCAAACAACTGCTTGCATATGTTACAAGACTTGTCCCAATCTTAGTGTAGATCTTCACCAGACAGTTCCTAGCTCTACTGTTTGCCTATTCTTGATAAATCTGTGCTTTGCAGGCTAAAAGACGATACATTCTTCATGTAGGAAGTCTGTCGAAGCATGGAATGACAGCTAGTTAATGATTGGTAAATACAGCTTTAATATTTTACCAATTTTTATGTTATGTGGCATGTACTGAAACACTAAAATGAGCATGCTCTCAAATATGTCTTAACCAAATACTTACTTTTTTTTACTCAAGTGTTTACATTTACCCAATACTTACAATTGCTGTTAAATTGTATACCTATAAAGTCAAGTTAGATATTTTTAGGTGTTTATGTTTATGGTATGTGGTGCATGTTAATTAATAATAGTTTATTTTCAATTTTTATTTAATGGTAAAATACAAAATAATCACCTGCTAAATGGCTTAAACTTGGTAAGTCAAAACTGCAGGAAGTTTTCATCTCTATTTTCCAACACTTACACAATATGATCAACATTTTTTGTATGAGTCTCTATGATTCAACAAGATGTCTGCTGGTTTATTTGGGACAACCCCATTACGTATTTCTTTATCAGATAGTGGATACTTTTATGCAATCTTTTCAGTTATTTAACATGCTTTTATTTGTCATATAAATGTATTTTTGCTACAGCTAAATACCACCTTGTTGCATAATATTAGCAAGATTTACCTTATCCATGTGGCTTATAGAAATGCCAAGCACTGATGTAGATAAATCATTTTTATCTGAAAAAATGAAGATAAGATTTGAAAATAAATGTGTACATATTTATTCTGTTTGGAAATCAAAACAGCTGTTTACACATGTTTAAGAACATTTGATAAAAATTAAACACAGAATAAAAAAAAAAAACATTAGTAGATTAGCTATATGCATTCTTTGATTTACAATGTTATTGTTATGGTTTTGTTATGGCTTGTTTCTTGTAAACCCTTATATTTTCTCTAAGTCTGCTTATATGTTTTTCTTTTGTGTTGATGTTAATTGTTGTAATTTACAGATTTTTATATTTTATTACATGTTTATTGATGCAATACCAATCCATGTAAAATGATGTTGTGTACACCCCCCAACATGGCTAGACAACATTACAGTAGTACTCAGTGCATATTTAATGGTATTAATAGCTATACAATCAGTTACACTTCTGAAACAAATATTGACTCAAAATTTTGCAGGATTGATATTAAACAAGGAAAATAAGGAAGTTAAAATAAGTTAAGGTCTTAATTGGTGTTTAAGTATAAAAATTATGTCATTTAAATAAACCCTATTGGATTTGGCCAATTGGCCTATTGTTTTTTTACAGAAAAGACATTATCAAACTTTTGTTATATTGCCTAGGTATTCAATATTATAATATAAGTAAATACAAATTACAAATATAACAATAAAATAGTTCCTAAATGGGGTTATGATTGAAAGCGTTTTTAAAGTATTTAAAATTATTAAATTAAAACAGATATCAGAAATTTTACTGCTGTAAATTGCTTGCTTTTGATTACTGTTGATTTTCATATAATTTTTTGCTTAATTTACATAAGTATTGTGATTGAATAACCATATATAGTAAATGTTATGTACGAATGATTTATGTATGACTGTATAATAAAATGGCCTAATTACCACTGTAAGAATTGGCCCTTTTTTTCATCAGAAAAACTGTTGTATTTTTTATACATAGTTGATACAAAATTATATATGAATAAAAGAATACAACCAATTATTTGTGTATGTGTATTTAATAAAACTATCAGAAATTGGTGCTTACAAGCAACAGAAGAGCCAAAGAAAGCCATAATAAACTTATTTCCACATACCTACCCAGGTTCCTTTCAGATCACAGTAACCTCTGCCACCATGAAGAAAAAAAGGACATAGGGTTTGACAAAGAAGACTATGTTCAGTTTTTACAATGATTAAACCACTATAGTTTTTAAAAATAAAAGTCTGAGGATGGCTCAAGAATTATTACATTAAATTACATGGAACAGTTTAACACGGACAGCTATTTCAGTTTTAACACACTGATGTTACACTAATGTCACATTGTTTTCGAGACAGCAGTGGTGTAGCAAAGTGGAAACATTACCAGTCTAAGGAGTGTAGTCATATGCAAGCAACCATATGCATATTGGTGGAAAGAGCCATTATGATAATCAGAATTGTGCATGCGATTCAATTTGCTTATTGTTCTACAAAGGTCATGGTTATTTTGGCAAATAGTAATTTCTGACAAGATTTTTGAAATTTTCCTATATAGCTATATAGGGAAAAGAACCACACCCCTTGATGGCCTTGCTTTTTTGACGAGAAGATTGTCAGTTTTCCTTTATAGTCAAACTTGGAAATATGGCCACTTCCCTGGTTGACATGTTTTTTTTTGAAGGATCAAAACAATCTAGATACTGGGCCACCCAAGGAACATGTGTACTAAATATCAAGGCTCTAGCGCTTGTAGTTTCTTACATGATTTTCAGTTTTCCTTTTTTAAACAATTATGGAAAATTGCCACGCCCCTGGCTGCCAAGATTTTAAGATCAAAAATCTTTGATCAATCTTCATACAGGGCTATACAAGGAATATGTGTACAGTATTAATTTTAAGACTCTAGCTTTTGTAGTTTCTGACAAAAAGATTTTCAAAGTTTTGCTTTATAGCAATATATGGAAAATGATCATGAATTCTTTGAACAATCTTGAAACATGACAACCCTAGGAACATGTATACAAACTATCGAAACCCTAGCTAAAAATTTCAATGTTTTCCTATATAGCCATATATGGAAAATGGTCATGCCCTGGCTGCCATGTTCTTTGATGGATAAGAATTCTTTGAATAATGTTGATACAAGACACCTAATGAGACTACCACATGTGTACTAAATATCAAGGCTCTAGCTCTTGTGGCTTCTTACAAGAAGATTTTCAAAGTTTTTCTTTATAGCCATATATAAAAAATGGCCACACACAAGCTCAGGTGAGCTAAAAATAACCAAGTATCTGGTATATTAACATTTTTAGTCTGGTGAGGAGGTTAAAACATAAACACTGGCACTTCTGGTATTTATAAAACATTTATTACATTAAATATTTTGAAGACATGGAACACTTGATCTTACTGGTTCACTCCTTACTCAACAATTCCGATGTTTATTAGAAATTTCACTTTCCTACTGTTTCACTGAAAGTTTACAACAGAAATAATATTAACAGTTTATTCATCATTTTCATAATCCTTTGGGTTCTTCCTCTGGTTATGATGGTAGGTTTCAGTCGACCAATGGATTGTGTAGAACGCCAGAGCTATTGCTGCAAGTAAATGGGACAATAATCAACAGATGTGCAAATGACAAACAAAATATTTATGACAATAAATGTACATAAATAAAACTAACTGATCCCTTGGACATAAAAAAAACTCACTGATAAACTATATTAGAAATGTTGTCAAACAAGTTTCTTGTATTTCAAGGACAAGAAGGCACATATATGCAGAGATATTGTTCAATGTTTCATGTGTGCTGTAAATATAGCCACAAGTATCCACATAAAAATGAATGTGTACAAATGTTAATAATTTACTTACTTGTTAATTTGTATGCACAAACTTTTACTGAAAGAAAATGCTCTTACAATTATTGGCACATTTATTTCACTCAAATACTTCTTTAAATATAGGCCAGACAGAATACCTGACAAAATGTTAAAAAAAAAAAACTTACGAGGAACAACTCTGAAGAACTGTCCCTTGATTCTTCTAATAACATTTGGAAGCGAAACTCCAATAAAACTGGGGAAAGCTCTCTGTTCATATGGAGAAATTCCATAGTAAACCATCCGGTTTACTTTAGCTAAATTCCCAAAGTGCTTTCCCATATCTGATCTGAAAAAGAGAAGCAACACAACTTTTAAAAATTCAGCCAACAAAAATATAGAATGATAAACAACTGTATGCCTTGAGCCAGTAGGCAGCAGCTAAGCACATGCATGACATTGTAACTAAAGTACAAGCAGAATACTGGTCAATTTTGTTGTATGATTGTATTTATTTCATGAATGGTCATAGAAAAGCATATTTTTACTTGTAACTATGCCACCCATCCATTTATGCAAGGTTTCATGCAGGCAAACATTCTGGCCAAGTTTAGTAAAGATTGGGCCATAAATGTGGTCTTTAGCATGTTTTTCAAAAATGATGAGTCCAGTCGTTTCGGTAAATAGGTAAACATATTGTATAGTACCTGATTGAGACGTAGAATTGGATATGTCTAGGTGTGAAAAGATTTTCACACATCAGCTCGAGACAGACAATTTAATCATTTATTAATTTATTTATTGTCTCTTTGTTTTAGCTAGCAGAGACGCGTGTCAACTAGAAAATACTAACATCCGGGGCCCATCACAATTTCTTTGCTCCAAAAACACAGGACGTAAATAAAATAAATATGAATATTTATATATGGATTATGATCAAACGTATCTGTATTGCTCAAAATTAGGTGGTGTATAGCTTAAAGTTATATTTTGTTACATTATTTTATTTAAGTTTTCTAGTTGACGTGCATCTCTGCTAGCTGAAACACAGAGACAATAAATAATGAATAAATGATTAAACACATGGACATAGGGCCAATTCTCCGTCTCAATTGGGTATTATACAATATGTTTACCTATTTACCGAAACGACCAGACTCATCATTACATAAGATGAATTTACCGAAGTGGTCATTTACTGAAGTGACCGGTAACCAAATAATGCATGGTTTTAGCATTAAGACAATAGAAGTAGAACTTTTTGAAGAATATATGATTAACCTCTTTTACTTTTGCATTAATACTTGGAAATTGTACAATTATATTTGAAAAATTACACCTTATTCTGTAATGTAGAAATTGTAAAATCACTTAGTATGATTTAAAAAAAATATTTTTAACTTTTTTTTTATTCATTATATGGTTGTAAAACATATTATATCACATTTATTAATATTACTATTAGTATAACAACTACTCTACAAGGTAATCAACAATTATTGATTGGAAATTAAAAATACATGGCCTGATGGCTGCATGGAAATACAGAGGTAGTTATCTATACACCTCTTTGAGTAATTTGGATGATAAAAATGGACAGCAGCACAGTGAAAAAAAATATCAACCCTTTTCATAGTAGCGAAAACTCATTATCAACTGATTTTTTAATAAAAGGCCAAATAAAAAGCGCGCGGATAAAACGTAAGTTTCTTATGACGAAGATATGTGTCTTCGGCAGACCATAGAAATATATGAAATGTACAATATACTTTTACCTTGGATTAGGGAAAGAGGAATTCGAGTATCGCTTCTGCCCTTCGTCAAGGATTCAAGGTTTATCATCGAAACCGTATTTTCGAATTCAACGATAATCATGTAAAAGGAAGCATTTTACAATTATGCTTAAGATAAAGTAGAATACAATCGTAAAACTTTATTTTACTTTTCTTACTAGTTCTCTTGTTTAAGTGACATTTTCTTTAGTTTCGGATAAAGTGTCCTTCACCTTATTCAATGCCAACTGAGGTTGCTGCTGTTGTAGAGCAATTATTCATGAATGATTGTGATTTAGTGAATTAACGATGGATTTATTACTGTTGTTTAGCGTAGCAAACAAGTGCTGATTTCGTTTTCTTTACATTTGAGGGAAAAAATGAGGAACAGAAGTAATTCAGGGGTCAGATTAGACTACTTTCAGAGACTTGTCAACAAAACTATTCTGAAGCACCAGGTGAGCCTGTTGACCCATATTCTGTCAAACCGAACTTTTCTGAGTTACACAATTCTGACTAAACTCACATTTGACCATTTTACAAATGCCGAACATGGTCAGCAAATTGAATCTCAAAGCAACTGTCATTGGTAGAAAACCCAGATAATATTAAAGTAAAACTAGAAGGACACATTACCCAAATTTGATGTTTTAAGTTGCTCTTAATTTGGCAGTAGTGTGTTTTTAAAACTCTTAACTCAATATTTCACTAGTTTAAAGATATTTTCTATTTAATTGTTAAAAGGTTTAATGTTGTAACTAAAGTAATTTGTCATTAGAGTTTAAGGCGTTTTAAGAAACGCCAAAAGCAATGTGCATAAAACATCAAATTTAGGTAACACCAGCATACCATATATTGTGTCAATTAAGTGCCCTATATGTGTCATTTATTGCAAAATGTTGTTGGTATTTATATAAAAAACACATCAAAAATCAATTTTTGGCTTAATTGTTATGAATAAAACATAACTAGATCTGTTCTACACTTCACCTTAAATTTATACATGTCAAATACCATAAAACATAACGTTCATACCCTCATTGTCTAACTGTATTGACCAATAATCAATCCACACAAAACATTGAGTAAGATTTGAAGTTCGGGTCAAGATGACTGGTAAATAAGGGGGAAAAATGTCATACTCTGGGTTCAACATTCACTAGTAATAAGCTGGTCAGGTTGAGTGAATCACTCATTATACTAAATGGTCGTGCTCTTGCACATGTTAACCAGTTTTGCATAAAAGAAAGAGATAAAAATAAGTCATTGTACATGCCAGAACAATAAAATTAATGTTTACTTTTTGGTATCAAGTCAGGAATCTTATATATTCTTCATTTATTAAAAACAGGTGCACAATAGGCAGACCTACATTATATTTCAGACTGTGTTACATGTTACTAACCATTGCACTGTTCCCTTCACATGAAAAAAAAAAAACAACACATCTATTTAAGCTGAAGATGTCTAAAGGTTTTTTCGGGAAATATAACTTGTTGCTACTACTTAAAATTAACAACTAAATAAAGTGTCAACATTACTGATATTTGTAATGAAAGTATTGTTGAATAAAAAATCTTCTTTTGCTTTATGGTATTTGTACATTGGCAACATGCAGAAAACAAAAACATCAAACAACATACTTCATTTTAGTGTTTCTACCAACAAAAAGCCACAAAAAACAAAAAGAAAAGGAAGTGTCTTAACAAAAAATGAAAAGAGTCAAAACAAAAACATCTTAAAAAAGGCATTTATAATGTGAAAGCAGTAAGCTTAACAAATGTCTTGGCAAAATATATTTTGGTGTTTTCAAGGTGAGCTTTGCTGATACCCCTTCATCCGTCATCAGTCGTACGGCATCAACAATTTGCTTGTGAACATACTAGAGACCACATTTATGGTCCAATCTTCATAAAACATGGCCAGAATGTTTGCCTGCAGGAAATCTAGGATGAGTTCGTAACTGGGTCATGTGAGATCAAAAAGAAGGTCACTAGGTCAAATCTTAGAAAAAGCTTGTGAACACACCATATGCCATATTTATGAACAATCTTCACTAAACTAGACTGTTTGCCTGCATTAAATCTTAGATGAGTTCGTAACTGGGTCACATGGGGTCAAAAAGTAGGTAACTAGGTACAGTCTTTGAAAATCCTTGTGACCACACTAAAGACCACATTTATAGTCCATTCTTCACTTAACTTGACCAGAATGTTTGCCTGATTGAAATCTTTGATGAATTTTTAACTGTTTCACATGGAGTCAAAAGGTAGGTTACTAGGTCAAATCTTAGGAAGAACTTGTGAACACACTAGAGGCCATATTTATGACCTAATATTCACCAAACTTGGCCAGAGTGTTTCTCGTCGTGAAATCTTTTATGAATTTGTAACTGGGTCGCATGGGGCCAAAAAGTAGGTCACTAGGTCAAATCTTAGTAAAACCACATGAACACACAAGAGACCATATTTACGGGCCAATCTTCCTCAAACATAGCCAGAATGTTTCCTTGCTTGAAATCTTGGATGAATTCTTAACTGGGTCATGTGGGTCAAAAAGTAGTTCACTATGTTAAATCTTAGGGAAACAAAATGTTAACACATCAGAGGCCATATTTATGACCCAATCTTCATCAAACTTGGTCAGAATGTTTGCCTTCATGAAATCTTGGATAAGTTTATAACTGGGTCACTTGGGTCCAAAAATAGATTACTAGGTCAAATTTAATAAAATCTCGTAAAATTAGAGGCCACATTTAGGGCCCAATCTTCACTAAATTTTGCCAGAATGTTTGCCTGCATGAAATCTTTAATGAGTACACTAGAAACCATATTTATGGCCCAGTCTTTACTAAACATGGCCAGAGTATATGCCTGCATAAAATCTTGGATAAGTTTGTAGCTGGGTTAGGTGGGGGTCAAAAAGTAGGTCGCTGGTCAGATCTTAGAAAACCCATGTGAACATGCTAGAGATCATGTTTATGGCCCACTAGGTCAAATGATGTGAATTATATATTTATATGTGTGTATATGTATATATATGTATGTATATATATATAAATATATATATATATATATATATATATATATGTATAATATATATAATATATATATATATATATATATATGCTTAGAGGCCATATTTATGGCCCCATCTTCACCAAACATGGCCAGAATATTTGCCTGTGTGGAAATCTTGGATATGTTACAGTTTTTGAACTGGGTCACTTGGATTCAATAGGTCACTAGGTAAAATTCTAGAAAATGTTGGCTCAGTGGCTATACTAATGCTCCAATCTTCACCAAAGATTTCTCATGTTAATATCATTTAATTACTTGACACCAGATGTGAGCCTTCTAAAAGCCTCTGTCATCAGGTGATCAATTAAGGGCCATCATGTCCCTCTTGTTTAAAGATTTTTTCTTGTTGTTTATTACTCTCAGGAAATGTTTAACACTGACTAAGCTATTACAATACTTCCTTGTCAGATGGAGTGCTGTCTCTCATGATAGTGTTGTACATCCTAGTTCACTAGTCTGTGATCTGCGGATATATTGCAATTATAAGACTCAGTATTTTCCCAAGGTACATCACATCCAACATGCCTTCATTCCAGGACATCATTTTCTGACATGCTTTGATAGCCCCACATGATCTCCAGCTGGACATGCATTGATTTTGTTAATTGTAATTAGTGGTTTGTAATTAATGTTCTATTGGCACAGCTGGCGAATCAGAATCAAGCATTCTGATGTAGGTGTAGCCAACTAAAAAACCTTGTTCATAGTTAGTACCAGTCTGTATACTTTTGGCTATCATTTCATGGGAAAAGAAACAATGGTGTCCTTACTTATCAGGTAGACAACACAAATTCTGCTATATTTCAGTTAAAAAAACAAGGGATGTTAACGAATATTCGAATATCGTAACTAGAGACCATATTTATAGGCCAGTCTTCATCAAACTTGGTCAGGATGTTTGTCTACATGAAATCTTGGATGAGTTCGTAACTGGGTCACATGGGTTCAAAAAGTAGGTCACTAGGTCAAATCTAAGAAAAAGCTTGTGAACACACTAGAGACCACATTTATAGCCCAATCTTTACCAAACTTAGTCAGAATGTTTGTCTGCATAAAATCTTGGATGGGTTCGTAACTGAGTCACGTGGGATCAAAATCTTAGCAAAAGTTTGTGAACATACTAGAGGCCAAATTTATGGCCCAACCTTCACCAAACTTGGCCAGCATGTTTGCCAGTATGAAATATTACATATGTTTTGAAGTGAGTCATGTGGATTCAGTAGGTTACTTGGTAAAATTCTAGAAAATGTTATCAACCCAGTGGCCATACTTATGGTCCAGTCTTCACCAAAGATTTCTAAAATAACTCTTAATTACTTGATGCCAAATTTGAGCCTACTAAAAGCCTGTGTCATCTGGTGAGCGATTAAGTGCCATCATGGCCCTCTTGTTTATTACAGACCACCAGAACTTATTTTATTTTTAATTACACAACAAGATTACTTTAAAAACAAAACTTTAGTTTTACTTTCTTATAACCACTCTACTGCATACGGGTATTTACTTCCCATACAAAACCATGACACCTGCTATTTTCTGTCACCGTGACTTTCTGCTCGACAATTTCCTTGACGCCATAAGCCTACACGAGTAAAACAATTATATATATTCATCGGCATTTAACCTTTCAAAGTGTGACATCATTAATATATTTCGATAACGTTTTCTTCAGTCTATTCTTCCAATTACATATATTACCTTTCTGTTCCTGGCTAGAGAAATTACATTGGTCTTTTGCAAACATTTTTGGAATGAATGATAAATACAAATACTCAGTTATTTATAATTTTATACACATATGAAATGTTTTCATATTTTTCTAAGAGTTTCCCATATGGGATTATATGTTTAAAATTATAAATGTGTTACTTTTTAAGTCACTATTCGGCATCTACAATAGTTTGGAACAGGATACTAATTCATAATAATTCAAAAGATAAAAGGAACAAATTATCAACATAGTGGTCAACTTTGTGTGTTTATTTTTGACACATAAACAATAGTAAGCAAGCTAATGAGTGTCTTAGGCAAAATTCTCAAATTATTATTATATTTTATCCTTGAAAAATGTATGATAAATAAACAACATAATCGCAAGTCATTATTATATTATATATTGCTTTGTTTAACTTAGCATACATATTTTATAATTGATACCCTTCATTCCAGCTAAAATAAACTATTTGTTGTTTTAGTGCAGGGGTATTTAACTTAATGATCTCGATCATTGACATGTAACAACATCAATCTAGTAATTCTGACACTAACCAATCGCAATCCATAATGTCACTTGTGTATT
Source organism: Sinonovacula constricta (assembly GCA_007844125.1). Taxonomy (NCBI): domain Eukaryota; kingdom Metazoa; phylum Mollusca; class Bivalvia; order Cardiida; family Solecurtidae; genus Sinonovacula; species Sinonovacula constricta. The sequence goes on along the minus strand of CM017558.1, from coordinate 67,079,965 downwards.
TGTAACTTAGTGTCGCTAATTGACCTTTAATGGCTTGGGATTAACACCTGACCGATCGTCTTTTTACAAGCCAATAACAATTTAACAAAGGTCCGACCACCAACCAATCAGATTTCATAATTGGTTGTTTACTTGAGTGATTCCCCTAATTAAAACCTGCGCGTTGGCCTAATTGTCTCACAGTTGATCCTGTATCATCTGTACCTAACCTCTGAAAATGCCTCCTCAAGCAAGTTCCAACATGTGAATCACACATTAAACTTTTTGAATTGACCAAATTTACTTGCAAGTTATCGGTGACCGAGAAAAGTAACACAGCTTCTGGTTCTTCAATATAAACACAATAATGCTGAAGTGATTATGTTGTCATGTATTTCCAGAGTAAAATCGTCGTTATAAAATTTACCGCTAGGAATGTGTCGTAATTCTACTTGCTTTTATGCATAAAGTTAGGGGAGTAATGTAAACATTCTAAGAAAATATAAATAAAATGTGTGTTAAATGTTAGGCCAATTATTTGGTTTTACACCACTCTGATGCAAATTTGTTTTGAATATTTGAATATTACTCGAATACACGTAACAAATATTTGAATATATTTTAAGGATTCGATTTACATCACTAAAAATAACACAAATCAAACTACAACATTTTTTGTTCAGTGCAAACCATTAAAATTCCTTTGTACTTTTATGTGAACTTCAAGTAAAAAAGTTGCTGTATGCAAGTTTTTACATTTTAACTGTCACCTATACATAGTACGTTCAGAGCATTGTACATCATCCTCTCCCATGCATTTGAACGAGAGTTGTATGACGCAAATATCTTAATCCGTTTACGTGAAAACAAAGTTTTTGTTAAATTTATGAAAGTGAAACTTGTCAGTGGGTTTGAATCCTTTATTGTAATTGGGCAGTCCGATAACTCAGTTACTTCCCTTGAATACAAAGGGAGGTTACTCGCCGCTGAGCCTCTGGGGACTAAGTAAAAAAAAAAGATGGCGGACAAGGACAAAGAAATCAACGAAGCTTGTGTAAACAACTAAGAATTGGACCATTTCAAGCTAACAGATTTAAAGAAGTACCTGGCGAATCGTCGTTCGACTGGATCCTGAAGGGAATATCAGCTAAGTGAGTGAATTATCGGCGCTCACAAGCTAGATATTACTGGCAATTATGAATTGAAAAGGAGAGACCAACTCGAGAAGAATTAGTAACACTTCACCCTCTCTTAACTGGAAACAGGTCGCCCTTGATCGGTAACAGTTCGCCCTTGGTCAGTAACATGTCGCCGTCGGATATAAGTGTATACGTCAAGCAAAAATGTATACTTATTTATAATTATTTCGACACCATTCACATCAATTTGTATTTGTTTCCATCGCCTTCATATGTATTATGAGTACTTCGGATATAAGTGTACCATTTCCACGTGTTAAATGAAGGGGGGAAATGATGTCAAGTAAAGTATATACTTGATTTAATTTGTTATATAGTGTATAATATATATAATATTTTCTAAGATATGCATACAAACACAATTAGTTGGTTGCCGTCTTAGTCGACTTCTTCATACTGTATTGTGATAAAACTAGCGTACGTTGCGAGATTAAATCAATGACTAGTCTATTAATTGTCAGCTATATACACATCAATTTTAACTGTAACTGAGGTATTCTTGTCTGACAGTAACCTGTTATATCCAAGAATTTTAGGAAAGTATGACTCACTACAGTCACATGTCATCGTTAAAATGATTATCTCATATAAACATGAACACATGCTGTTTGCCGAAAACAGGCACATACATTTCTTCAAGGTTGTAACAAATAAATGCGTTGTTATTACTGTCTGGTGCGGAGGGCTCTCTGGCTAACACTGCAACATCAAAGAAAATTCTGGGAAGCAATCGACGGTCACTATCATTTGAAGTCGCCGAATAGAAATATTTTTGTTTCAAATTGACCGACCCATTATTTCTCCAATACTGTGTAACATGATATCGATCGATAATTGTCTTCAAGCTGCTATTTAAAAGATAGAGAGGGTGTAAACGTTGGGTACTGTTAAGAGATTAATAATGATAAGTACACGTGAACGATGTGTGCTATGAAAAATATGCAACGTTATTGATGATTTTCCTTCGCGGCATAAATATAAGTTCTAAAGGAGTGAGAGTGGAGAGGGAAACTGTACTATGTAGTAATATTTCAGACTGCGCATGTTTTTACTTATATAAATATCCTTACAAACTTCTTTAGTCTATTGAATGATCATAAATATTTTTATAAAGGAATTATTTATATTTAAGTTATGGATTAACTACAAAAGAATAGGCGAGCTATTGAAATAATACATTTGCAATAAACACGAGATGAAAATATACATTAGATTGTGTTCCTTGAAATCCCAACATCCACGTTTCCTCTTCCTTAACGAAAAAATAGTGGAGTTGGGAAAGGGTGCACCATTGTGGGTACTGCTAAATATAGCGTTAGGTCCTTTTATCAGCCAAAGAAGATATTGTAGACCTTAGTGTTTTGTCCTTTTTGTTGTCCTCGCTTAAGTCACTGCATATTGCTCTTTAAATGGTGAAGGTCATAAACCACATGACTGCCATATGGTGACAGTTTCAAACACAGCTGCATAGCGGATGCATGTGTTCTTGCAAAGCGGAAAAGACGCCAAAACACGGTCACACTTCCTGTCCACTAGACAAACAAGGTGTCATAAAACTGCCAATTAGTTGGGGTGTCCCCTCATGTCTTAAAATTAGGGATTCAATTAGAGTAGAACTTTATGATGGTATGAAAGGGACCCACTTGCATAGAGAAACATAATATGAATTTACAAAACGATATATTTTAAATTGATACATTTCTATCTTTAAATGGGTACAAAAATTAAGTACCCGGTAGGGCCCACTTTAGACCACATTTTGGCATAGAACATTCAAGCCATGAATGGAAAAATAAGCGGCAGCCAGGCGTGTAGACCCTCATTCAAATAGTTGCAAATCAAGTAAAGTCAAAAGTTGCAGATTTTTAATCGTGGGCCACGAATTTCTGTTAATCATATATACGTAATAGCGCATTATGGGAAAAATGCATTAAGAAATGCAAATTTACAACATTGTTCATTATAAGATATATAACAATTAAGATTAGAAGCATAAGAAAATTTGCTTGACAAAGATCCATACCCCTGTAACTAAAGTAATGATGATGCAATTGACGGTGATGCTGCTGCTGGTACTGCTGCTTCTGGTGATAATGATAATGATGACGGTGATACCGATGCTGTTTATGATTATTATGTAAATGGTAAAAATGGTTACGGTGATGCTGATGCCCATGACGATTATGATGTAGATGGTGATGGCGGTGATGCTGCTGCTGATGATGATGATGATGATTAAAGGTGATTATACAGGTAATATGGGATCATGATGATGATCATGTGTGGCCAGGTAAATTTAATGGCGGTAATGATTATAATTTCTTTAATATTTAACATGTAAATGGATGTGATATAAGTTCATTTTTATTACGGTTGTTTTATTTTACTGTCGATTGATGTTTGTATACGTGTACTATTTGGCAACTTATGGTTATTCAGACGTTGAACCTTTGTCAATTTCATGATTTTCAGTACTGTATTACGTTCACTTATCCGGAAGTGAAGAGCCCCCAGTTTTGCAAAACACGTCGAGTCTTGAGAGATTTTCTCACAAAGCGTCTACTTGATCAGCGGAATAGGAATAGCCGGGCGCTTGGATTGAAATGGTCTATTATCAGTCAAGATTAGTGCGAATGCTATCATCACAATAATGACTGTAGGCAAACATCAATTAACACTCGCGCTTTTATGTGCAACTATAAGATAACTACATACTCAAGTCATCTTGAGTGTGACAACCTTATTAAAGTAACAATAAAATCCTTGCAACAGCGGAATTTTATTTAAATATAAAATATGAAATAAATAAACCAAGTACACAGTATAATTATCATATTTTAGGACGCAACATTGCATTTAAATCAAGGAACAGTGACAGTTTGTATATTGTACTGTGAAGATCACATTTTTTTCTTTGGTTAAAACAATTTTAAAATATGAGAAATAAAAATATAATAATTTACAATGCTAATAATACAATGTTAATAATAATAAAGAATAGGGAGACAAAAGAAGCATAAATTTAATGTGAATGGTGTCAAAATAATAAAAATTAAATTAATAAGTTTACATTCTTTTTACATAATTTCTTAAAGATTTAAGGGCGAAGGGTGGCGTTTACACTTATATCAGAAGAGCTCATAATGTATATGAAGACGAAAAAAACAAACACAATGTGAATGGTTATAAATAAATTAACAAATTTACTTTTTTTTTTTGATGTATACACTTATATAGGAAAGCGACATGTTATAAATCAAGGGCGAACTGTTACCTATCTAGGGTGAGCTGTTACCGATCAAGGGCGAACTGTAACCAGTTAAGGGAGGGCGAAGTGTTATAATACCATCCAAATGCGTTGCAGTTGTTTGTTTTGAGGAAATCGATGCAATGAAACAGCTCTGTTTTCGACTACCTTCCCGCTATAAACACCTTTACATATTCAGCAATATTTCGGCGATTTCCATTTTGGTTTGTTTCTTTCTTTAATTAACTTTCCACTCGATGTTCGTGTTATACACGCTGATAAAATTTCTACTTATACCCCGGATGTTTTACTCAGCGCGAGTGCGTATTCGGAGAGTACTCAAGGGCAGACAACTTAGTTATCGGACTGCCCAATGCGGGTTTTTTTAAAACCTAAATGAATGCTTTTTTTGCATATTGAAGATAAATCATTAACAAAAACTTTCATAAGACCCATTAAATATTTTCTTCTTTACTAATTCTCGAACAACGCTTTGAGATCTCCACCTGTGTATTGATTATGCTACCATGCCGGATATGTACAATTTCAAAACAGATTTTACATTTAAACCACTACCAACACTGTGATTGACCAGTGCTAAAATCTAAAGTTTCTAAATTATTGAATAGAAAGTAGATCTGGTTGACAGTGATTAATTTTTACTCTTGAGTTGCGAGGGTATAAAGTGGAAGGGAAGGCCTAGGTTAACGTGAACTCATTTTTACTTTCATAAATAGCATGTAAATATTGAAAAGCCATAACATTTATTGATTGGCTGCTTTATACTTAAGATCATGATGTTACATGCATGTTATAAACAGAAGAAGGATGTTAGCCCAAATGTACCCATATGAAAAATATTAAAAATAGAGTTAAAGTCAGTTTATGTGAAACTTGATTTGACCTTACTCTCCGCTCTTAAGCTTACTAAAGACAGTTACTATATCGAGTTAATGCCTAGGACAAGACATGAATTGGGGATTCATAAAACTGTGTCAGTGCAACCATTGCTGATAAACAAAACGATAGCATTATTCAGACGTGAAATGAAAGGAAAACCTCAGTATCAAATGTTCATATTTCAGTGTTTTAATATTTAATAGCAATTTATGACATGAGGCTCACCTAGAATAGCTGCATTGGAGTTATACCTTTGAAGAAAAATACCATAAGATGATGTTTCTCACGAACCAGCCCACTTAAATACACTCAATAGAACATTAATTTGCACTATACGTATGAAAAAAATGTCTAAAGAAGACATTAAAAGTGTCCTTGCTTTGGATGGTTATTTCTGCAAATGGCCATTGTTATGTATTGTCTGCCCTTTACACTTCTCACATGTGCATAGAATGTCTAACATATTATAGCAAAACTACTTACACTTAATTTTATCATTAAGGAGAAAGGTCTACATCCTTTGACCTCACATTGGTAAAATATCATAAAAAAAAAATTCATTAGTGTTGTTTTTTGTGTTGTTTTTTGAAGTACATGTCAATGACATAGTTATGGTCATTACAGTGATCTACAAATATTTTTGGGTGGAGGAGGATCCCCACCAAATGTCAACCCCAGACAAATGTCAACCCCAGACAAATGTCAACCCCAGACAAATGTCAACCCCAGATAAATGTCAACCCCAGACAAATGTCAACCCCAGACAAATGTCAACAGACAAATGTCAACCCCAGATAAATGTCAACCCCAGACAAATGTCAACCCCAGACAAATGTCAACCCCAGACAAATGTCAACCCCAGACTAATGTCAACCCCAGACAAATGTCAACCCCAGACTAATGTCAACCCCAGACAAATGTCAACCACAGACAAATGTCAATCACAGACAAATGTCAACCCAGACAAATGTCAACCACAGACAAATGTCAACCCCAGACAAATGTCAACCCCTAACAAATGTCAACCCCAGACAAATGTCAACCCAGACAAATGTCAACCACAGACAAATGTCAACCCCAGACAAATGTCAACCCCTGACAAATGTCAACCCCAGACAAATGTCAACCCCAGACAAATGTCAACCCCAGACAAATGTCAACCCCAGACAAATGTCAACCACAGACAAATGTTAACCCCAGACAAATGTCAACCCCAGACAAATGTCAACCCCAGACAAATGTCAACCCCAGACAAATGTCAACCACAGACACCAGACAAATGTCAATGCCAGACAAATGTCAACCCCAGACAAATGTCAACCACAGACAAATGTTAACCCCAGACAAATGTCAACCCCAGACTAATGTCAACCCCAGACACCAGACAAATGTCAACCCCAGACAAATGTCAACCCCAGACAAATGTCAACCCCAGACAAATGTCAACCCCAGACTAATGTCAACCCCAGACAAATGTCAACCCCAGACAAATGTCAACCCCAGACAAATGTCAACCCCAGACAAATGTCAACCACAGACAAATGTTAACCCCAGACAAATGTCAACCCCAAGACAAATGTCAACCCCAGACAAATGTCAACCCCAGACAAATGTCAACCACAGACACCAGACAAATGTCAATGCCAGACAAATGTCAACCCCAGACAAATGTCAACCCCAGACAAAAGTCAACCCCAAACAAATGTCAATGCCAGACAAATGTCAACAGACAAATGTCAACCCTAGACAAATGTCAACCCCAGACAAATGTCAACCCCAGACAAATGTCAACCCCAGACAAATGTCAACCCCAGACAAATGTCAATGCCAGACAAATGTCAACAGACAAATGTCAACCCCAGACAAATGTCAACCCCAGACAAATGTCAACCCCAGATAAATGTCAACCCCAGACAAATGTTAACCCCAGACAAATGTCAACCCCAGACAAATGTCAACCCCAGACAAATGTCAACCCCAGACTAATGTCTGGATAAAATTCTGCTACACCTCCCTGCTGGAAAGATTTCCCTTTAACAGGATTTTAACTTACTGTAACTGTAACCCTTAAAAAGGGGGCCAATGAAGTCAGAAAGTAGGAAACAAGTTACCCAATCAGAATAGTACTAGCAAAAATTCTTTCTTTTTTCACACTGCATGCTATATTGTTAGTACAGGAAAGAGGGTGTGTGATTATTCATATATGTGCATTTAATGGTTCTTTTACCATTATGTTTCATTCTTTTCAGAATCCTGTAACAGGACTCTTTCCAGCCTCCGAACATAACAGCCATGCGTGGGTGCGAGATAACGTGTACTCTATCCTGGCTGTGTGGGGTCTGGCCCTGGCCTACAGAAAAACTGCAGATCTTGATGAGGACCTTGCCAAGGCTTACGAGCTCGAACAGGTTTACTGCACTAGCTCTTTGTCATCATTGTACAAGTATATGGGTGTTTGAACACAGTTATTTTTGGAATAATCTTATAAAATGTTGTCTAATACATACCTGCTTGTAAACATTTGTCATTCCTGCATATCTGACACATTCAATAATAATCTAGTCATTATTTAAAAATGCTGATGATTAAGTTGTATCATGTTTTGTTTTTTTAATATGCACCAACTGTATAACTGACAATAAGCGCTCATGGGCAGAAAACTGGCAGAAAGATAGTGGAAACATTGTGCTGCCAAGGTGGCAGATTAGCAACCCTGCTGTTGTACCCTCACCAGACTCAGATCCATCAAAACAGACCTGTTTTTGAGATTACATATTTTGGTGAAAACTAGATTGCAGGACTTCAGATTGATAACTTCGTGTGACATTTGATACTAGTTTTTTTTCCTTCAGGTTCAACACATTTTTACGTTTAAGTGAAAAATAATGGTTATTCTCAATTTATATCATCATATATACTTACTACTGTTATTTTTATGAATCTCTGTTCTCTGTTTTTTGTCTTTTTGTGTCTTTTGAAAACGGTAAGTATAAAAATAATCATGTTCAATCAGGAAGTAGTTCAAACCTTATTGAAAAATTTCTATCATTAATTCCTGCTGATAAGTTATCATCACATGGTAGCAATTTTGTTTAAAGTTCTTGAAAGATTGGTTTTAAATACATTTAGATATTTGTTTAAGATGTTTTCAACATGTAAATATCATAGAGTAGATTTTAAGTCCTTGTAAACTCCACCTTTATTTCTAATACTTGGAGTCCTTTACAAAAGTTATGAGTACTGGGTAGTAGTATATTTTTTCATGATGCATTATTTACCTAGTCAATGATTAATTAAATGTTGTATCATTTTTGTCATTTGTGAACCAAGGTGACACAATCATCATGTTTGTAATCAAGCATCAAAACAATAAATAAAGACTCCCTGTATATATTAGCCCAAACAATGGCTGCCTCAAAATCAAAATGGGTGACACTTTCGGAGGTGTAAAAACTCCACTACCTCTTCATATAATCGTTAAATGAATCTACTTTTAATTAGTTCAGGGGACCTGGAAGATGTTTGAACAAGCTGACCTCTTTATTCTATCAGCTTTTGGTCTAACAATGAATAAAGAAAAAATTTGGCTGGGCCTTTGGCATTATTTAAACTACTCAGTCATTTAGTGAGACAAAACTTTGTGAAATGGAAATTCGACTGTAGTAGGTTTCTACATGTCTTATATAAATATTTATTAATCATATTTTAATTCAATGTTTGGTTACAAATTTTTTTTATAGGATCCTTGTGACATGATATTTGGAAAATATCCTCTGTTGCGTGTGTAATGGGCTGCATTAATAATACATATTGAAAAAGTTAACTGATTCTCAACATGCTTGATCTGTATATATATGTATAATAGTTATAATAATACTTTAAACACATTTGTATGAATTTTAAAATTACTGTTTAGACAGTTCAAAAGTAATCAAATCAAATTTGTATTAATTACCAGCATGTAAGGTTTCTAATCAAAAAGCTTAATTAACAACACTATTTCTTTGTCACATCTCTTCCATTTACAAGGCCAGTATAATATGCCAACATTACCTATACAGATAAAATTCAGCCATAGGATCAGGCAGGCCAAAGCCTTTCTGGGATGATCTAGTAAAATGGGAACACAAGAGGACTATATCGACCTACTGGACAGCCAGACATGGAGATACTTCATTGTCATTTTGACGGACAGTCCTTATCTTTGTCAAAAGAATTTGGTATGGTTAATAAAAATTGGTTGATGATGATATTTGTTTGTTGTGTTTCAGTCCGTGGTGAAGTTGATGCGAGGGCTGCTCATGAGTATGATGCAGCAGGTGGACAAACTGGAGAAGTTTAAACACACCCAGAGCCCTAAGGACTCTCTGCATGCTAAGTACAGCAGTCAAACTGGTAAACAGGTTGTGGGAGATGGTCAATGGGGCCACCTGCAGCTGGACGCCACCTCTATCTACATCCTCTTCCTAGCTCAAATGACAGTCTCAGGTATATTCTTTATTTGTTAGAACACTTTGCTGAAAAGTAAAGTTGATTATATTGACTTTACAATGCATGCTTGAAAATGGTATTTTGTTTGGTAAAATTACTTCTTAAATTATTGTATCTGACCCACTTTGACTTAGTCAGTTTAATTAGTCTGAAATTATTGTATCTAATCCACTTTGATTTAGTCAGTTTAACTAGTCTAATGATTATAAACAGATATTGGACGATTTTTGTCTATGATCCTATTTTATGTCACAAGTGGTCATAGAAAAATATAAGTGGTGCACCCTCAAGTGAAAATTTTATTTTTCAAAAATTTTATTTTCCCAAAAGCATGAGATACCGTAAACTTTTATTGATAAGATGCACACAAAAATAAGACGCACCCCCTCTTCGAGGTCTAGAATCAAGGAAAAAAGCAAATTCTCAAATCCATCTGGCCGCCATTACGCAATCCCCGCCTCGCTGATTTGACTCGAGGGAACATGTTCCAATTGTTTCGTAAATCGGTGTTTACGCCCAGTGCTTATTATTTTCTAAGTGTCTTGCATAATATGTCACAACTGTTTGCCTAGTTAGACCGTGTGTATTGTGTTACGTTATGACACTCTACCCCAGTATATCGTTTACACGCCAGACAGGATATTCTCCCTGCAATCACAGCCCTACACATGAGAGAACATCCTGTTTCATGCGGCAGATTGCTATAAAAACAATTAAGTTCTTGACACATGGGACAAACACACATATGACAATTAAAATAACAACTCAAGGCTTTTAAATGTTCATTTTCACACCAAGGTATCTAAGTAACTGCGTACAAACAGTTAGTTCTATACACCTTTGTAATTACTTACGGATGATGGACGATCTATTAACATCAAAAGAGGTGTGAAAACTCGTCTGCACAAATAGCCAATGCACATTTTATTGTTGTTGTTATGTGGGTTTTTAATTTCAACTTAAAATTTATTCGTAGTTAACATTCAAAATAAAAACAAATTTCAAATCAAAATTAATCAATTGAATAATACCATATTACCTAGACGATGACAGCGTCGTCAATGAATATGCCCGTTTCACTAAAACTCTATAACCGTTTCCAGATTAGGAAACTTCACCGATTTTGTTATAATAAAGTGATATTTATGCAAAAATTTATTGCATATTGTTGGGGTTTTTTTTAATACAGAAACGAATTTAAATGTTTCTTTTTATGTTAAATGTCAAGTTTTAGGTAAAAACAATATAACTTTTACCTTAAAATGGCATAATACGGTTGTCAAGTATCGGCAGCGATAGTCTCTGCGGTCGGATTAGTCTAAGGGTCAATTTTGGTCTGGGAAAAAAAGGGGAAAACTTTACTTCCATGGATAAGACGCATCCCCCACTTTTTCATCATAATTTGGGGCAAAAAACTGCGTCTTATCAATAAAACTTTACGGTAAACAAAAATATGAATAATTTTTGTCAAAATTTCTATAAAACCAAACTTATTTCTATAGGGATTTCTTAATTGATCGTTGGATGTTTTTATTGAAACTAGTTTTGATGAGAGATTTTTGTTGATTTACATTTTAGAAAAGGATGATAGTTTTTGGCTATGGACTTTAGGAGTGATTACTGACTTGTTCATTGGTATTTGTGGATGTCTTTTTTTGTCTTTTTATCAAGAGACAACTGACAACCATATGAGCTGGTTTGTCATGCTATATTTCTTTTTATGTTGCAGGTCTTGAAATTGTATATACATTGGATGAGGTGGCATTTATACAAAACCTTGTTTTCTACATTGAGACTGCCTACAGAACACCTGTAAGTATCATCATCATTGATGTTGTTATTATAATCATCAACATCAATATCACCATAATAAAATCAAAATAATCTTTATCTTTAATATAAACATCATCATCAATGTTGTTGTTGCTGCTGTTGTTCATTAATAAGAGGATGGTCTATACTGCAATTGTCTGATTAATGGCTATGTCTCCCAAAAACCACTTCCCCACTACCTGACCCACAGACGACACCATTCTTTTTCATATGGTCCCTTGTTTACATTAAACAGCACTGACACAGGTAGACATGGTAAAAGCATATTTTTGATAGGTCAGTTTACGTGATAAAGAGAATTTTCATCAGGCAATTGTGTTAACTTAAAAGTTTATGATTTTTGTATGAATAATACAGTGTATAGATCCGGAAATTAGTTACTCTGTTTAACAAAACAAAATTTTAATGTGTAAGTTTTCCATTAGCTGACTTTTGAATTATTTTTGTTTTTTCAGGATTATGGTATATGGGAGCGTGGTGATAAAACGAATCATGGATTACCTGAGTTGAACTCCAGCTCTATAGGAATGGCCAAGGTAATTATTTAGTGTGGCGTTTTGAAGCAAGAGTGATTGGTTGGTATTGAGGTTAAATTGATGTGTTTCTTAAAATGTAAGTTTTAAAGATAAATAACTGAGTTTTTGTGAGCATAGATTTTTGGTTCATTTCAATAAATAAGATAATTTTATACCATTCTTGTTAAGCCTAGTCCAGTTACAAGCTGTCATTGCTATGAGCATCTTTTTTAATAGGTGAATCTTCAATTGGACCTTCTACTCTTTATATCTCCTCTTTTTTATGTAGTCAAGTACCACACAAACAAAAACCTCTGCATTCCACAATCTGTCTTTCTATGACATTTTGTTTATTTTATTCTTAAGTTGCACTTTGTAGTTCAGTGTCTGGGTGTTAATCCTTTTAAAAATTGCAGAGAGCATTTTTACATATGGGCTATTTCTTTTAAGCAATTGTCCAAGAAGTTATTGTTTGCACTAGGATTAATCACAGAAAATTTGCAAAAACCATGTGAAGACAATATTTTGGAATTTTGAAAATACATAATTTGTAAAAATTTATGCACCAGCTACATTTGTACAAGCATTTTTTTATTTTAATGTTTTGTTATTTAGGGCAATTCTACTAGCACCACATTTTCTTTTTGAAGGGACACTATTTACATTATGTCATGTTACCTTCCTTGTTGGAAGGCATTTGTTATATTGTTACCATAGATGATTTTCCACTTTTTTAGGTTTGAATAATGCTTCTGGCTGCAACATGCACATAAATTCTGTCTTATTAGACTAGATAAGAATGAGTAAAATTATATGAACACAATGACGAAAATAAGAAAATATTCAATAAAATTTAGATTAATTAGAATCTCAAAGCCTGTCATTATCTTGGGTATTGGATGTGGGACTCTGAAGAAAGCCATTTTCTATGCCTTCAGTGAGTGTGAAGGCACTTTTATATTGGTAGTTTCTTATGTGATCTATTACTCCATGAAATTTACCATCTGTGTGATTTGATATCAATTCAAATGACCATTCTATACTAGTCATTGATTAGTAGCTTGGCTGATAATGGCTTTGTTCACCATATACTTCTGGGTGAAGGGTGAGGGTAAATAAAACCATTTGATTCTATTGACTGCTAATGAATTTTGTCAGAACATTTGTTAAAGGCTTAATTCTCTCTTGTTAAAGTCAATTTAATAAGAAAGATAAATTAATTGTCTTCACAAAGCATTACATTAAAATAATTAATTATAAGATTTAATCCATGGTTTCTTTACCACTTGTTATAAAATGGCCAGTAATAAAAGCATTGTCAAATTTAGTTATTGCTTAGACTTTAAATCATGCAAATAAAAGGTTATAAATAGACATATAGACATTTAATAATCCAAAACATTACCAACATAAAAATGTGGTAATGTGTAGAACTAACTTATTAAAAACAGTCCATAGTACATGCTATTTTAACCACATAGATGTTATCACATTGGTATTATTTAGAATTTTTCACATAACATTGCGATAAAAAATGTTTAAACAGCTCGATATATCCCAGGAGTAACAGTGTTCAAGAGTCTTTTGTCCTCTACAAACTGAACATTTTAAGCGGTGTTGGGGGAGGCTGGATTATGGATATTTTTTACTGTAGTTAAAATTCATTAACATTCACTTTTCAGAGTAAACTCCTTTTTTATAGTTTAAGTTTGCAAAAGTAAGTATTTTCTGACTTACATTATAACAGCTAAACATCACAATAATTGATATACATGTACTTGTTATTTTCTTTGGTTTCTAGGCTGCATTGGAAGCCATCAATGAGCTGGACCTGTTTGGTGCGCGTGGTGGCCCAGCATCTATCATCCATGCCCTGCCAGATGAGGCCCAGCAATGTCAGGCTATCATACACTCCATGCTTCCCAGGGAGTCCAGCTCCAAGGTGCCTAGTATGATTGAAAGGCTTAATGTCCTTGTCTCTTGAGTGCTGATTAGAATGTACACTTGAACTCCATTATAACACTGACTCCATTAGAAGGTTGTAAACCACAGTTATTTGAAGACCATGACCACTTGAAGCAGATGTAGTGCTGCCATCACTGTGAATAGTATGATATGAGCACTTGGCATGATACCACACCAAGTCACGTTATTTTGACACGAGGCCAACCATTTGTGGAACTGATGATACCCTTATATTTGCTTGTGGGTTAGCAAGAGAGCTATACCACTACCATTTTTAATAACATCTAAGATATGTCATGGCCATGGACTTACTACATCAGGGACTTATTTAATGCTAGTCTCAAAGATTGTAATTAGTTTACCTACTATTGTACCTGCCTCCTTGCTATTCGTTGTTATGGCTGTTATTGTTATATACTGTCATTACTTCATGGTCTATACTATATTATTATCATATCAAACAAAATATAAATAACAAACACAAGATATTTGTGTGACCAGACGTGACGTATTTACTTGTAAACACAAGTCGTAGATGTCAATTTTGGCAGCAAAACAAATGGTACACATTTATGCAATTGTAAATACATGTTCTCTCTCCCCAACAGATAATGCTCAACTGCGATAAGACTCGCCCAGGAAAAACCAGAGAATTTTACTCTGGAAACCTGTGCCACAATTGTCACTTGTCTATCGCGGAGTGTGTGACCTCACTCTGAGCCATCTGTAATGACACTGTAATGCTTTTTTGTATATCATCTGTACACATGATCATTGTTTCATATGTCAATACATGTTTATATATAATATACATATATATATAAAACGGCCTTGCCAGTGCGAAGTCGTCTGGTAGAATGACCAGCAATACACATTTGACTACCTTATATACACCATATATGCACGATAAGCTAGTGCGCTATATGCGAATCCAGCAGTAAATATCCGCAACATTTCAGACAAACATTTCACGCTATACTACGAAACGCGTGAAATTAATATTACGACCAGTGTCGCTATATATTTTTTATTAATGAAATGGCACGTTTACTAAACGACGAAATGGCGTAACAGAAAGAACAAGCCAGCAGCAAACTAGTACAATTATGTTTTATTTTAATAAACAATTAAATCTATGGCGTAATAAAACAATAACAAATAAATCTGACCGAATTTCAGAAAGCAAAATAAATGTTAGCTTACAGTTTGTCCCTTTAGGAGGTGTCCCTTTAATAGTCCAATTAATAAAACCAAGTCGACTAATCCTGAAGAGTTTTCAATAGAATGTCCTTGTAGATACGGACAGTTGAAATATTCCAAAGGTAAAACAACACACAAATGTAATTAATATAATTCCCAATCCAACACTTTAATATTTATGTCACTGTAGAATATAGTAAGTCCACGTAAGTTCCAACAAAGAAAGATTTAATATAGAAGCTGCAAGTATTTCAAAACTATATGTCCAAACTCTATGTCCAAACTTTTATCCAAACTTTTATCCAAACTTCCTTTAAATCAGCTAACACGCCCTTATATAGACAAAGAATTTCTAGAACGCAGAAATCTCTAGAACATTCACGAAACCCAGAACATTCTCAAAACACAGTTAAAAATAAACATATGAATTTTTAGCATGATCCTTTTCTTTCTAGCAGTTACGCGAATGCTACGTCACTCATACTACAACGGTAAACAACCCCTTAACCTGACTAGTGTAACCTTAAACGCTGGTGTACTACTGTACATAACACTCCAAGAATATAAATATAAACAATTTAATATAAAGTTTCACATCACTATTACTGTTTATCTTTGTTCATCAGGAGATAGATGCAGCACTGATCACAGTGATCAGCTTCCCCGCCTTTGCTGTGGATGATGTGGAGATCATTAATAAAACCAGGAGGGAGATTGAAGAAAAACTCATGGTACATAATTATGCACATTACCAAATAGTTAATATTTCTGTAGAAGTAGAGATGACAAATGGGCATATACTCAAACTGTTTAAATGTATAGGTTTCAAAAGATTAATTTAGCAACTTTTACAGTTTAGCATTTAACATTTATTATTGTTGGAGGAAGACTGCCAGCATGTGGCAGTGTCCAGTTGTTATCGGTGGTCAGACATTGCCAGCATGTGGCAGTGTCCAGTTGTTATCGGTGGTCAGACATTGCCAGCATGTGGCAGTGTCCAGTTGTTATCGGTGGTCAGACATTGCCAGCATGTGGCAGTGTCCAGTTGTTATCGGTGGTCAGACATTGCCAGCATGTGGCAGTGTCCAGTTGTTATCGGTGGTCAGACATTGCCAGCATGTGGCTGTGTCCAGTTGTTATCGCCGGTCAGACATTGCCAGCATGTGGCAGTGTCCAGTTGTTATCAGTGGTCAGACATTGCCAGCATGTGGCAGTGTCCAGTTGTTATTGGTGGTCAGACCTTGCCAGCATGTGGCAGTGTCCAGTTGTTATTGGTAGTCAGACATTGCCAGCATGTGGCAGTGTCCAGTTGTTATCGGTGGTCAGACATTGCCAGCATGTGGTAGTGTCCAGTTGTTATCAGTGGTCAGACATTGCCAGCATGTGGCAGTGTCCAGTTGTTATTGGTGGTCAGACATTGCCACCATGTGGCATTGTCCAGTTGTTATTGGTGGCCAGACATTGCCACCATGTGGCAGTGTCCAGTTGTTATCTGTGGTCAGACATTGCCACCATGTGGCAGTGTCCAATTGTTATTGGTGGTCAGACATTGCCAGCATGTGGCAGTGTCCATTTGTTATTGGTGGTCAGATATTGCCAGCATGTGGCAGTGTCCAGTTGTTATCGGTGGTCAGACATTGCCAGCATGTGGCAGTGTCCAGTTGTTATCAGTGGTCAGACATTGCCAGCATGTGGCAGTGTCTAGTTGTTATTGGTGGTCAGATATTGCCAGCATGTGGCAGTATCCAGCTGTTATCGGTGGTCAGACATTGCCAGCATGTGGCAGTGTCCAGTTGTTATCTGTGGTCAGACATTGCCAGCATATGGCAGTGTCCAGTTGTTATTGGTGGTCAGACATTGCCAGCATGTGGCAGTGTCCAGTTGTTATTGGTGGTCAGACATTGCCAGCATGTGGCAGTGTCCAGTTGTTATCGGTGGTCAGACATTGCCAGCATGTAGCAGTGTCCAGGTGTTACCGGTGGTCAGACATTGCCAGCATGTGGCAGTATCCAGGTGTTATCAGTGGTCAGACATTGCCAGCATGTGGCAGTGTCCAGTTGTTATCAGTGGTCAGACATTGCCAGCATGTGGCAGTGTCCAGTTGTTATCGGTGGTCAGACATTGCCAGCATGTGGCAGTGTCAAGTTGTTATCGGTGGTCAGACATTGCCAGCATGTGGCAGTGTCCAGTTGTTATCGGTTGGTCAGGCATTGCCAGCATGTGGCAGTATCCAGTTGTTATCGGTAGGTCAGACATTGCCAGCATGTGGCAGTGTCCAGTTGTTATCGGTGGTCAGACATTGCCAGCATGTGGCAGTGTCCGGTTGTTATCGGTGGTCAGACATTGCCAGCATGTGGCAGTGTCCAGTTGTTATCGGTGGTCAGACATTGCCAGCATGTGGCTGTGTCCAGTTGTTATCGGTGGTCAGACATTGCCAGCATGTGGCAGTGTCCAGTTGTTATCGGTGGTCAGACATTGCCAGCATGTGGCAGTGTCCAGTTGTTATTGGTGGTCAGACATTGCCAGCATGTGGCAGTGTCCACTTGTTATCGGTGGTATGACATTGCCAGCATGTGGCAGTGTCCAGTTGTTATCGGTGGTCAGACATTGCCAGCATGTCCCATTCTAGAACTAGCAGCAATTATCATCGATTAATGTAAAGAACAATGAAAATCAATAACTCTTCTGCTAAGGGACAGTTGATCAGCCTTTGGTAGATAGAGTAACTGTCTTACTAGGATCTGTACTTATTGATTTTAATTCTTTACTAACCATGGTTCTTTTCTAAGAAGTTGTTTCTAGAAGCAAAAAGTTAGCGCCACTCTTTAGAGCGGTGCTTCTTATGGAATACATTTTTTATGGGGATGATAGCTGGCAATAACATGAAATTGCAGCTATTCTGTGAGACCTTTTACAGAGAAAAGAGCTGAGTATTCTGTTTCTTACATTGTAGCTTGCAACAATGATGTGTATCTTGCAGTTATAAAAAAATAGCTGGAATTTATAGGCATTTGCAGCTTTTTTTCAAAATATTGTTTAAAAAAGGAAACCGAACATAACAATGTTAGCAATGCAGCTTGTAAATGCAGATGTAGCAGAGAACAAGAAAACAAAGTAGCAAATACTCTACTTCACATCAGAGTCATGGTTTGTTACTGTCAAATTTTAATTAATCGAATGTGTAAGAGAGAGTGTTTAGTTTCCAGGATAGTCATCTTCTTGTAATGTAAAAGTGATAGTGTGTAATCTACCAGGATAAATATGTATGTGTGACCATATGTGACACAGTGTTTGTGCATAAATAAACAAGAGTCATATTTTTTCTTACTGGGGAAAATGTGTTGTAATTTGGTTGTTGTAACTTGAGTGCTCTCAAGACCTGCTGTAAAGGCAGTGACATGTCTTAGTTCTAGAAATGTAAATACATGGCAAGTTTTTGATTGCTTAGAGATGTTTTGGCTACCTAGTGGTTCACAACATTTAAAATATGCCCCTTATTTACTCCAGGGTGTATATGGTTGTCGCAGATTTCTGCGAGATGGCTACAAGACAGTAAGGGAGGACCCCAACAGACTATACTATGATCCCTGGGAGTTGCTGCAGTTTGAAAAAATAGAATGTCAGTGGCCACTGTTCTATGCTTACTTTATCCTGGATGGTCTCTACAGTGGCAACACAGAGCAAGTGAGTACTGTTATATGCTTACTTTATCTTGGATGGTCTCTACAGTGGCTACACAGAGCATGTGAGTACTGTTCTATGCTTACTTTATCCTTGATGGTCTCTACAGTGGCTACACAGAGCATGTGAGTACTGTTCTATGCTTACTTTATCCTTGATGGTCTCTACAGTGGCAACACAGAGCATGTAGCACTGTTCTATGCTTACTTTATCTTAGATGGTCTCTACAGTGGCTACACAGAGCATGTGAGTACTGTTCTATGCTTACTTTATCCTTGATGGTCTCTACAGTGGCAACCCAGAGCATGTGAGTACGGTTCTATGCTTACTTTATCTTGGATGGTCTCTACAGTAACTACACAGAGCATGTGAGTACTGTTCTATGCTTACTGTATCCTGGATTGTCTTTACAGTGGCAACAAAGAGCATGTGAGTACTGTTCTATGCTTACTTAATCCTGAATGGTCTCTACAGTGCCAACAGAGCATGTGAGTACTGTTCTATGCTTACTGTATCCTTGATGGTCTGTACAGTGCCAACAGAGCATGTGAGTACTGTTCTATGCTTACTGTATCCTGGATGGTCTCTACAGTGGCAACACAGAGCATGTGAGTACTTTTCTATGCTTACTTTATCCTTGATGGTCTCTACAGTGGCAACATAGAGCTTGTAGCACGGTTCTATGCTTATTTTATCTTGGATGGTCTCTATAGTGGCAACACAGAGCATGTGAGTACTGTTCTATGCTTACTTTATCCTTGATGGTCTCTACAGTCACGAGTGGCAACATAGAGTATGTAGCACTGTTCTATGCTTACTTTATCCTGGATGGTCTCTACAGTGGCTACACAGAGCATGTGATTACTGTTCTATGCTTACTTTATCCTGGGAGGTCTCTACAGTGGCAACACAGAGCATGTGAGTACCGTTCTATGGTTACTTCATCCAGGATGGTCTCTGCAGTGGCAACACAGAGCATGTGAGTACTGTTCTATGCTTACTGTATCCTGGATGGTCTCTACAGTGGCAACACAGAGCACGTAAGTACTTTTCTAGGCTTACTTTAACCTAGATGGTCTCTACAGTGGCAACACAGAGCAAGTGAGTACTGTTCTATGCTTACTTTATCCTTGATGGTCTCTACAGTGGCAACACAGAGCATGTGAGTACTGTTCTATGCTTACTTTATCCTTGATGGTCTCTACAGTGGCAACACAGAGCGTGTGAGTACTGTTCTATGCTTACTTTATCCTTGATGGTCTCTACAGTGGCAACACAGAGCATGTAGCACTGTTCTATGCTTACTTTATCTTAGATGGTCTCTACAGTGGCTACACAGAGCATGTGAGTACTGTTCTATGCTTATTTTATCTTGGATGGTCTCTACAGTGGCAACATAGAGCATGTAGCACTGTTCTATGCTTACTTTATTCTGGATGGTATCTACAGTGGCACACAGAGAAGTTAGTTGGACTTGACATGACTAATGTCCTCTGAACAGATCACTTTGTCATTTTTTGTCATGTATGAAATTATACTTTATTCTCTAAAGGCACACTAAGAAGAGCCTAGACCAAGCACAAATACATGGAATTGAACATTTTATTTGCATAATCATAACTTATGTCCAGAAGTTTTCATTTCAACTTTTGTCATCTAAAAGTACTCAACACTGTGGACACATTCTTTAATGAAACCTAGTTAGTTTAAAAGCTCTTTTTATAATTTCATTAGAATCCAGTGTAATTAAAGTAGGATGAATATAATAAACATTAGGTCATGGAATTCACAAGTAATTTATTTCCCCCAATAAAGTTCCACATTTTAAAAACATCTTCCATCTTTTATAACTGTGGTAAATATGGACTGCAAACTAGTTACAGTTAATAGACCATTTTAGAAACAAATTTCGCTTAAAACTTAAGGCTGTGCATGTGCAAGACAGCTACATCATAGTAAAATCTAGATGTATATACTGACCCCTTATAAAACTAGTCAAACTTACATATGCTGTTATCAAAACTAAGGTTGTTCCTTTTATTAATTAAAAGTTGCTTTATTTAAAATGTTTATTGTGATTTTGTTCTATGACACCATAGTTACATACCCAGCCTGTTTGTTGTTATTGTCACTCAGGTCGCCAAGTACAAGCAGCTGCTGGACCATGTGCTGATCAAGTCAGATGAAGGCATTCCACTGATGCCAGAGATGTACTCTGTTCCGAAAGATAAGGTACTTTAAATGAATGGCTTTCCTTTTTTTGTTAGTTTTTGTTTTATGTTACATATCACCTTCTTAATTATGGTGATATTTCACAACGTTCAGTTAATTATTTTTGGAAGATCCAGACAGATGTCCACAGGTCAACTGTAAGACCTTCCTGCATGAAAGTTCTCGTCCTGACCAGGACTACAACCCATGCAGTAATGGGTCTTCATTTGTATCAGAATTATTATTTTGTTCTGATATTTATGATGAATAGAAATATTGTTTAATTTTGACAGATAAATTACATTTTGTAATTAATAGTAAAAACGTATATCTTTTAAGTTCTTTTCTTCACTAGAGGTGTGTCAGTGAGTACTAAAATCAGTACTCGAGTACTTGGTAAGTTTTCTGATGGAGTAGTTGAGTACTGGGTCATTTTCACTTTTGATGCTACTTTACAGGCACTGTATGACTAGTATTTTACTATACTTTTTTGCTTTTATTTATTATGACTATGTTCATTGTATTGGCTAATAACATGTGAGCTGAAGACATTTTAGAACATTAAGAGTGTGTAAAGTTGTCAGTTAAATACATTGCTGTCTTCTTTGGAATCTGTACAAAACTGCAAGCAACATTGAAGTCTTATGCCAGTTCAATAAAAACGATATTGTCCATGCGTATATCGGAAACATTATGTTTGAAAAATTGGCAATCAAGTAAAATAGGCCAGACACAGACAAAATATTAAGTAGCTTGTTTTGCTGCATGGCCTTTTGTTTAACCCTTTCACTCATGGTTTGGCGATGTTTGGCGTTGTGCGTCAGGCTAATAGTTTGGCGATCTTTGGCGTTGTGCGTCAGGCTCATGCATACGCGATTTTACGCTATGCTGTCATTTCCATAGTTTGGTGAAATTACGCCCTCAAAGTTAAGTGCAAAATTATAAGTGAATACTTCATGTAAAGTCTTTCATTTATCTTTATTCAGTAAGATTAAGCCTTTATTTATACATTTAGTAAATAAAAAAGGGGAGTTGTTCTGAAAAAATTGTGACAATTTGCTAAGTTTGTAGAGCACCCTAATGGAATTTTCCATTTTTTACACTCGCTGGCAAATCTTACCATTTCTAAACCGCAACAACTCTCACATGGTCAGCCTTACAGTAAAAACCGAGTATGCCGATGTAATAAACATCCGCTTCCTTCACAATAAATGGAAGTGAAGTATTTGATGTTGAAAAATTTTGCCGACTTACCGGAACCCCCTGTTGCTTCGGGGCAGCATTGGATCATAAAACCCACTGACTAATGAAAGGGGCAAAATGTTTTATTGCTCTGTGGATCAACTTGGAAGGTATTTAAGCTTCAATTGATTGCCTCGTTCATTAGCATTCTAATCGCTGCATCGTAAACACCTATTGAAAAAGATCTTGTACACAAATTGTTTGATAATATTTTTTGATAGTCTCACTTTATCTTGCTTCAGAAGTATGCCTGATGCTTATGATATTTTGTTTGGAAGTGACACTGAGTCAGAATTTTCTGTTTTGGGGAACCAGATTGAAATGTTGTTATTTAAATAAAAAACAATAGCAATTAATGAATATTTCAAACATAAAATAAAGAAATTGCCTACGACATATTTCTTTTGTTTTATTCAAACCTTTCTTCTAACAATTTATATAACCTCAAATGCATGAAAAGTATATCATCAGAAAGAAAAATTATTTCTGAATAAACTTTTTAATTACATAAATATGATTAAATAACTCATTCTAGCTTAAAAAATAGCTTAAACATAACTACTGTCAGCTTCCCACACAAAACCAATAATGCTCTATGAACCTGAGGTACCTTTGTCACCAGTTTACCTATGCATGCCAGGTGGCTTGATAAGCCATCTGGTTATGCATTAGGCATATGGTTATTTAGGAGAACTGTATGAGTGAAAGGGTTAATAGATGACATAAAGTTTGGTGTAGCATTTTTCTAAGTAACTTGAAGTAAATGTACTGTCAGAATTTGCAGACAGCCCTGAAGTTTCACCTAGCCAAAATAAGATAAACAACACAGGCACTTGTGTTACCTTTCAGTTTGTAACATCTGTATATCCTAAATAAAAATATTAGGTAGTGAGGAAACCCATTGAAGTTCAATAAAACTTTGCATGTTCATGTCCATGCGATAGCTTTCATGGGGTTTCATTTAATTGAAATGTCTAAGTGTAAATCATTTTAAGATTCAGAAAAAAGAACAAAATTGTTCCTTGAAGTAGAGCTTTAGATGATATAAAACAGAAGGTCTGAATTATAAGTGACAAAATGTTTCTGCCACTACATAACACAAGGTGTAATATTTGTTAATTCGACATTGAAAAATATTTGCGAATTTTACCACATGATTTCAAAGAGGGGAGAACCAATATTTACTGAATATGCAGCATTTCATCATGCATTTACTAAAACTTGCAGATAAGCACAATTTGTATATTTCACAATTTTCTGTGCTGTAAGCAAGTATTGTAGAAATCGATAAGTGATTTCAACACTTGATTACAGGCATTCAGTTAGAGAATACTCATTGGCATCTCTAGTTTTTAATAATTGTGGTTTTTAAATGTAACTGCTTGCTACTTTTTCACATGTATTAATTAGGCCTAGTTATAATATGTAGATAGTTTTGCCTGAGGTCCTCAGGAAAGAGTGGATAAATATAATTGCAGGAACATTAAAACTACAGTAAAACCTCTCCACAGCAACATCTGGCGGAGGCACGAAAAAGTGTTGCTGCTCAGAGGTGTTGCTGCTTAGAGGTTTCAATAAGACGAGAAAAAGTGTGTTGTTTTTTAATAGTTTTATACTGATATTAGATTTTCCTAAGTATATGTTTTAGTTAATTTTGATTTGGTAATGAAAGTGCAATATATTGTTATAAGAGATAACAGAAGATGATTTTTTAAATAATTTATTGATGATGAAAAAACAAGTTGTATAACACAAAAAACTTAAAAATGTATGTACATGATGAAAAAGCAAGCTGTTGAACATAGAAAAAACTTGTTAACGTATGTACATGTACACTCATACTGTATATGTAAGTTCAGCATTATTTAGTTGTTTTGCACCATTTAGTTGTTGAATTTATAGTCAGACATCCTAAAACAATGACTGTTTGCATTTAGCACTAACGTAAACATCTTTTAAGTAAGCAATCAATACAGTGATATCTTTTAATCTTCCGATCAATTAAAGAAAACAAACCTACTGTTAACAGCATCAATAGTTGACACTTCTTTCACACGTTCCCACAATACCCTAGATCTACAACGGCATGTTTGTAGTATGTGGCTAGTTTCCCGTCCAACTGTTACTTGATTCCAATTAACACCTTCTCAACAGGGTACAAGCAGTGATTAACCGACCGCGTGACATTTCTGGTGTACGCGACAAACTGATCTAAAAATAGCTGCACTGGTGTTGCTACGCAGAGGTTAAACTAGCCTCAGGGAAGAGAATTACACGGCCGCTTACCGCTTCGCGGAGGAGTTGCTGCTTAGAGGTTAAAATGCGCTGAAAACTACTGGGGGGAAATTTAACTGCCGCTGCTTAGAGGTAGCCGCTGCTTAGAGGTGCCGCTTCGAGAGGTTTTACTGTATATGTTGTTATAATTATTGTACACTAAGTCCTTGATTGCTAAATCTTTTTCTCCTGCATCTGTCACTACTTGTTAGACAACCAACATTTTATCCTATTTCAAGGTTGATCTAGAGAAGAAGAAGCCTAACAGCCAGAAGCGTCAAGCGGTAGGCAAGCTGCCCCACATGTGGGGACAGTCCCTTTATATCCTAGGACGCCTTGTTGATGAGGTTAGTACCAATTGTTACATAGGTGCCAGTCCTTTCCGTTCTACATTTATTACCCCAAATTTAATTGTTAGTTATTTACTTACAGTTTAATGCAAAGGTTACAATACTAATTGAAAGCGACTAAGCAGCAAATATTAAAGATCCTGATAATGGCTGATCTGGATCTACACAATTGACATTAGCAAACAGGTCAAGAGTTAAACACTAATTGATCCGATAAGTTATCCAAATACATTTCCTGCAAACCCCTACTCACCTACACAACACACCAGCAGTAATATCTCTAATAGTACTAAATCTGGCCACAGCATGTATATCATGTTTTGCTTTAGGGTAACATTTTTATTTGAGTGAAGGATCACATAGCAAATTCACCTTAATTTATCTTGTTTGTTTTACTTGTTCGTCTTTTCTCTTAAGCTTAGGCAAAACAAAAAAAAAATTGGTCTTTACCTGTTGATAATCATGGAGATGAAAATTGTATTGTATATAACTTTTTTTGTCAGCTGACGGAACACATGACTAAGATTTAACTTTACATGCAATCCAGCACCTCAAATTTAAGTTTCCAAAATAGACCTTGTTTTCAAAACTGCAAACTAAGCATGACAAGCTTAAGGTGAGGTTTTTCTTTTCTTGTTTTGAAAACACTTTAGGCTACATTTTTATCATATCTTCACTTAACTTGGTCAGGTTGCTTGAAATCTTAAATAAGTTCAAAAATGGGTCATGCTGGGTCAAAAGAAAAGGTTGTTTGGTCAAATACTAGAAAAACATTTGAACACCGTAGAGACCACATTTATAGCCCAATCTTTACTAAACCAGGTAAAAAAGATTCTAGAATATATGCTGAATGAATTTGAAACTGGGTCATCTAGGTTCAAAACTCACGAACACCATAGAGGCCAGATTTCTCACCCAATCTTCTCAAAGCTTGATCAGAATGTTTGTCTGGGTGATCTTTTAGGTGTATTTAAAGATTAGTCACTTGGGGTAAAAAGATAGGTCACTGGGTCAATCTAGAAAAAAAACACTGTACACCCTACAGACCTAAAATAGTCTTGAATCATAGTCACAGACTTTTGTCTAATGGAATATTTGATTATTTAAAACTGAGTCATGTGGGGGTCAAAATAAAGGTCATTAGGTCACATGTTAGAAACACTTAGTAAACAAGCTTGAGGTCACATTCGTGGCCCAGTCTTCACATAACTTAGTCAAAATTCTTATCAGCATTAAATATTTGATGGGCTAATTTGTGCTAGGTTTTGCTATATGAACAACTGGTGATCACTAGATGCCAAAGACAAAGTTTTGTATATTAATCATAAGCCAAGCAAATTAGATTTTGAAAGCATACTGAAAACCAGGGCCCTCAGATGAGCCAACATGGTCCTCTTGTTCTTTCTACTTTCTCCCTTTGACTATTATCTCTTTATCATTTATGTCAGATTTAGATAGAACAACTTCTTTTTTATTACTTGAATATTGTTAGAGTTAATGACAAATTTGTTATCTTGGTACATTTAAAGTGTAAAAAAAATCAAAGTCAAGTGGTTAAAGTATTTTGCGAAATCAAACAGAATACTATATTGTCAATTTTGGAAACCTTTAAAATGATTTATAGTTGTCTAGTTCTTGGCAACTTTTTTAAATAATGATTATGCATTGGGAAAAGTTGTCTTTTAAATTGGTTGGGTATGTTTACAGTTTTGACATCATTTGGATAATTTGAGTAAAACCTAAAAATTACCGGCTGCAATAGCTCAAGAGGTAGAGCGTCGGCTTGTGGATCAGGAGGTGGTGGGTTCAAACCCTGACCAGGTTCAAAGACCTTTAAGTTGGTAGTAGTGGCTTTCCTTCTAACGCTCGGGGCTAAGGAGACAGCATTATGCCTGACTCGTTGGTGTCAGTTTAATGGACCGGCTGGGTTCAATCCCTGGGCACCTCATAAGTGCCCCTGTGCTATAATGATAGAAATGTTGCTGCACAGTATCGGCAAAAAACATGGCAAATCCTAATCCCAATCCCTAAAAATTTACATGTTAGTTGGTCTAATGCTGTTATTTGATTAAAAATGATATGAATTGTTGAATACTTTTCTAAAAGAGGAAATTTTGCAGCTTCCTTAAATTTCTGAACTTTTTAAAAGAGACGGTCAAAATTTACTGTGTTTCATCCTGCTTGTTAAATATTATTAGTATTCATTGAACATGAATCACGAAGCCAATAAATCAGCTGTTTTGTTATTTTTATAGGAAAACAATACTCAGTGGTTTGACTAAATAGTGGTTTATTGAAAATAACTAATGAATATTACTTTATGGATACACATAAGTTATGTGATAAAGCCCAATCTACTATTATCTGCATCTAATATCAAGATGTTTGTTTACAGAAATTTATTTCCCCTGGTGAATTAGATCCACTCAATAGGAGGCTGATCACAGAACCAAAACCAGATGTGGTCGTTCAAGGTAACCATTTTGTCATATCATTTTGATTCATTATTGCTATGTAATGATTTATTAATTTCTAAATGCACTTTAAATCTGAAATTTAAAATATCCACTTCATAGAAAAACATTCAGATAGAGGGATGCCCATGGCCAAGTGGTTAAATGGCAGACTTTTAACTCCTCAAAGTTTTCCAGCTAACCTGTGGTGAGCCGGTGGTTCTACCCAGACATGTCTTACTATTTAGAACTATCATTGGGCTTACGCATATACTAGCAATGAAATATTATCACCAAATTTCATATTAAGATGTCTTACTTAGAATTAGGCTTTACTTAAAAGCTTTATTATGGTTATAGGTACAGCTGTATTGTTTGAATTCATAGTGATGAAAAGTAATCCTGAACACTATACCTGTGTTTTCTATGTTATTTATTTTCAGTTGTGATCCTGGCAGAAGATGAAGTGATGAAGCAGAAGTTGGCTGAGAGTGGGATTCATGTACAGACATTGCTAGAAGTAGCTCCCATTCAGGTGTACCCTGCCAGAGTCCTTAGTCAGATCTACTCTCTACTGGGTGCGTGCGCTCTTTATAACAGTTGTTAGTAAGAATGATACAGATATAATGGGGCAGCCATGATTGGGTCCAATCAAATCTACTCTCTGCTGGATACATGTGCCCCTTTATAACCGTTGTCAGTAAGAATGATACCGATATAATAGGGCAGCCATGATTGGGTCCAATCAAATCTACTCTCTACTGGGTGTGTGCGCTCTTTATAACAGTTATCAGTAAGAATGATACAGATATAATGGGGCAGCCATGATTTGGTCCAGTCAAATCTACTCTACTGGGTGCGTGCACTCTTTATAACAGTTGTCAGTAAGAATGATACAGATATAATGGGGCGGCCATGATTTGGTCCAGTCAAATCTACTCTCTACTGGGTGTGTGCGCTCTTTATAACAGTTATCAGTAAGAATGATACAGATATAATGGGGCAGCCATGATTTGGTCCAGTCAAATCTACTCTCTACTGGGTGTGTGCGCTCTTTATAACAGTTGTCAGTAAGAATGATACAGATATAATGGGGCAGCCATGATTTGGTCCAGTCAAATCTACTCTACTGGGTGCGTGCACTCTTTATAACAGTTGTCAGTAAGAATGATACAGATATAATGGGGCAGCCATGATTTGGTCCAGTCAAATCTACTCTACTGGGTGCGTGCACTCTTTATAACAGTTGTCAGTAAGAATGATACAGATATAATGGGGCAGCCATGATTTGGTCCAGTCAAATCTACTCTACTGGGTGCGTGTACCCCTTTATAACAGTTGGCAGTAAGAATGATACAGATATAATGAGGCAGCCATGATTGGGTCCAGTCAAATCTACTCTACTGGGTGTGTGCGCTCTTTATAACAGTTGTCAGTAAGAATGATACAGATATAATGAGGCAGCCATGATTGGGTCCAGTCAAATCTACTCTACTGGGTGTGTGCGCTCTTTATAACAGTTGTCAGTAAGAATGATACAGATATAATGGGGCAGCCATGATTTGGTCCAGTCAAATCTACTCTACTGGGTGCGTGCACTCTTTATAACAGTTGTCAGTAAGAATGATACATATATAATGGGGCAGCCATGATTTGGTCCAGTCAAATCTACTCTACTGGGTGCGTGCACTCTTTATAACAGTTGTCAGTAAGAATGATACAGATATAATGGGGAAGCCATGATTTGGTCCAGTCAAATCTACTCTACTGGGTGCGTGCGCTCTTTATAACAGTTGTTAGTAAGAATGATACAGATATAATGGGGCAGCCATGATTGGGTCCAATCAAATCTACTCTACTGGGTGCGTGCGCTCTTTATAACAGTTGTTAGTAAGAATGATACCGACATAATGGGGCAGCTTTGATTGGGTCCAATCAAATCTACTCTCTGCTGGATACATGTACCCCTTTATAACCGTTGTCAGTAAGAATGATAGATATAATGGGGCAGCCATGATTTGGTCCAGTCAAATCTACTCTCTACTGGGTGCGTGCACTCTTTATAACCGTTGTCAGTAAGAATGATACAGATATAATGGGTTAGCCATGATTTGGTCCAGTCATATCTACTCTCTGCTGGATACATGCAACCTTTATAACAGTTGGTAGTAAGACTCATACAGATATAATGGGGCAGCCATGATTGGGTCCAGTCAAATCTACTCTCTGCTGGATACATGCACCCTTTATAACAGTTGGTAGTAAGACTCATACAGATATAATGGGGCAGCCATGTTTTGATCTAGTCAGATCTTCTCTGTACTTAAGATGGTTTAATCATTCATGAGCGGTATATTGAGATACATGACGCAATCATATTTAATTTTATTTGAGCTTACAATCTGTTTAGTACTGCCCATTCACTTTAGTTGATACAGATGCAATTGGGAGCTGGACAATCAGTCATACAGTCCATGTCACTCTCTACCAACTTGTAGTACTATATGACACTAGCCATTAAGTAGGATTTTTGTTTAACATAATACAAACAACACTGGCTGACCTGGGAAGAGTTTAAGCTTTAGGTATGGAATACCTCAGGTTCAAACCCTAGCAACATAAAAATTAATATTGGTATAGGTTTATTGCCATGACCTGGTTTGATCAAGGACTTATCAGCCTGTTGTCAGGGTTATATGACTAGTTTTGGTATCACATCAATTTTACCAGGTATTTCACATCCTATCACCAAGAAGGCTCTTTCAAATGACACTATATGACCCAAGAAACTAACAAGTTGTTCATAACAAAATAAGGTTTAGATTTTTAAATCAGAAACTTGTATTAAGGATGTGAACTATATTGTATTATGATGGCATGGCATTTCTATAATGCAGGTAAGAACAAGAAGATGCGATTGACAGGTCGACCGACCAGTGAAATTGGACTGCTGGCCACCAGTAAACTGTATGTGCTGCAGGATCAGATACTGGCCTTCATTCCTCAGGTACCTTATCTTGCTAACAGGAGGCTCGTTATATATTTCTAGCAATGTTGCCAACTTGGTACAAGGTCTCTGTTGATAGAGAAAACTAGAAAGGTTTTTTTTTTACAAAGCAAATAATCATTTTTTTACAAAGCAAATAATCATTATCATTATCAGATTGTGTTTTTGCTTTTGATTTCAATCTAATAAGACATAAAAAGTTTTGTACTTTTAAGTTTCTTAGTGTAGATTTACTTTTCAACATGTGTGTACTTAAAAAATAAAAAAAATGATACCACTATTGATTCTTAAGTATATCTTGCACTAAAGTTTAATTAGTTGATACCTTAATAATTATAAATTAAACTCATTTTTTTTTAAATATCTATTTTCAAGATTTCTTTTGTATGAGCTGTCTGATTTTCAGATGGTTCACATTTAAACACCAATACATTGACACATGTGAGATTTTTTCTTTATATGTGAAATTCTGAAATAGTTATTTCTATATATACCGAGGAACATTAATATGTTGTTTAAAGTTGTGCAATATTTTTGCTGTTTCTGATGAATTCATCAACTAGATGATTACTGCCAATTTTACTTGATGACATAAATACATAGAAGGTGTATGGAAATCCTCGCTTCTCTAGATAATTTAAAGTGAATAAACTCTTCCTGTCTGTGAGGCAAATGTACTAATCCTGATATTTTATTGAAATTAAAAGCTGTGTTTTGCAATGTTCTAAAGCACTCTAATTTCTGATACCAGTTGAATACTGGCTACTTTTGTGTCTTTACTTTTGCTTAATTAGATCTAGATCTACAACATCCAGATTAAGTTTGAATGATTGTTTTATTTGAATACTGATAAATCTGTTTAAGACTCACATTGAATAGCAATGTCTTTGCTCACCTGAGCACAATATGCTCAAGGTGAGAATGTCTAATACCCCTTTGACCGTTTTACATCATCTGGCATCAACAATTTTCTTGTGAACAAGCTAGAGGCTACAGTTTTTTATCCAGTCTTTACCAAACTTTGTCAGAATATTTGTCTGCAAGAAGTCTTCGATAAGTTTGTTACTTGGTCATGTGGGGTCAAAAACTAGGACTGTAGGTCAAATTAAAGAAAAACCTTGTGAGCACATGAGAGGCCACATTTATGGCCCAATCTTCAATAAACTTGGCCAGAATGTTTGCCTGCATGAAATCTTGGATAAGTTTGTAACTGGGTCATGTGGGGTAAAAAACTATCCCAAGCATACAATTTTGTATGAGATTGTTACAGGGTCACGCAATGCCAAAAAGGAGGTCATTATGTTATATCTTTGGTAAGCCTTGTGAACACCCATGAGGCCACAATTATGGCCTAATCTTCATCAAAGATTTCTAAAGTAAATAACTAAATATTCTCTTGATGTAAATTAGCCTATTTGGCACATTATCTAGTTTCTTAACAAGTTGCAAGTATTAGAATCAAGTCATGTGATTGGTTGTTAGCCAGAAGCAGATGAAAATCTAGGCAGGTATTGTTCATTTAAATTCACATCCAACATATTGACATTTGTCAATTAAATTGTTGTTTTTTGTTGTATTCAGCTAGATGAACAACAAATTAGGGATGAAAGTAAATGTGATGTTTAATTTGTCGCTACCACTTTACCTTAGCCAGAAAACATTCTAATGTAGAAAGTCAAACAATTTGAATTTTTGAGATATCAAGAATCAGGGTGTTCTATAAAGTTGGAAGTTTTTGTTTGTTGTTTATTGGGTTTATCATCCCACCAACAGTATTTCATGTATCTGGAGACGGTGTCCACTTGAAGCAGATATTGTGCTGCTTTCACTTTACTGTGAAAAGCATGCCATGAACACCTGGCATGATACCACACCCAGTCACATTATCCTGACATCGGGCCAACCAGTTGTGGAACTACCCTTATATTTGCTTGAGCGTTAGCAGGGGAGCTATACCGCCACGATTTTTTACGACTTTGGTATGTTGCGGCCCGGGTTTGAAGTCTTTATAGACAAAGTCATTATATTCAAAGTCTTAAAAGCCATAAATGTAATCCATAATGTAAACCTTAATTCTGGTGACATTTCTCTGCATAAAAAATATTTATTTCTTTTCAAACATACAATGTACATCAAATGGGGACTATCAGATGCTGATTTTCTAAGCAAAGAAACACAATTTTTTGAAGAACATCACTTTAAATTCTGTGTAATTTTAATGAATTTTTTTATTAAAATTACATGTTGTAAACTTGAACAGCTAAATGCACAGGTCAATACAACATGGCATGCACATGCAACAACCACAGGTTAGGCAGCATGATCTTACATGTTGTAAACTTGAACAGCTAAATGCACAGGTCAATACAACATGGCATGCATATGCAACAACCACAGGTTAGGCAGCATGATCTTATGACTTAATTTTCTCTGATAATGTCTTGTGAAAGAGCTTTTAAAAATTCAGTCAATAAGCTTAGTTATGTATACAGATTTATGGCCTGTTTTTACATCTAATCTGATATCAGTGTTTGTTTGTTTTTTTTGCTTTAGTAATATTTAAAAGCTGTTAAAATCAAACTGAAAGTTTCATAATGCACTGGTATTCTGCTTATCTGCGGACATGTATGGATTTTCACACACCTGTTTATAATCATTCATGTTTGTGTTACAGGTAATTAGTGTCTGATAGTTATTTCTTACTACTGCCATTAACTTTCAGTTTATCGATGAGCACAAGTTCTATCTACCATTGGACGTGGATTTTCTAGTAGATACAATGAAGAACAACATGGATGACCTGGCGCACAACTGGACCCGGATGGGGCGTCCCACATTTATTTGTCCCATTCTGGGTGCCATGCTAGGTGGGACAGCCATCCCTGTCAAGGACTAATTTGTTAAAGAGCCTTGCATGTTTTTTAGCCACCTGTCATGCTTTCCAACCTGTCTCCATTGTATAATATTT
Organism: Sinonovacula constricta; assembly: GCA_007844125.1. Taxonomy (NCBI): domain Eukaryota; kingdom Metazoa; phylum Mollusca; class Bivalvia; order Cardiida; family Solecurtidae; genus Sinonovacula; species Sinonovacula constricta. The sequence continues at coordinate 67,046,450 of CM017558.1, read as the reverse complement.
CATAATGCTTCCATCACTGCTTCCTGTTGCTTGTTGTGGAAATGTTCTTTTCTTCTTTTAAATCTAATATAAGTTGGAAACCTGACAAGAGCCAGTTTTTATTAGCTAGCTTCTGTTTGTTTGTGTAAAGGAGCTTGTCACACAAATTTTGGCTTTTTGACCTTTGGCTTGCTGTTAAGATAGTAAACTGAATTTATTAAAATAAATAATTTAGTATTATAAAACTTAATCAGTGTAGTATGTTTGTAGTAATCTTTTCAGGAAAAAAAAAACTTGAGATTTTTACGCTATTAAATTGTTTGTCAATGAAAGACATTTGTGAATAATCTCATCATAATACTTACAAAATCAAGTAGGTTTTTTATGTGGATTACTCAATTTTTATGCATGTGTTCTTTGGATGTATAAGTTGACTTGTGCTTTCATTTTTGGATTAACAGTCATCAACATACATGCTCATAGTCTGGTTTATAGAAAATATTCTTAGTGATCATAATTATGTTATAGTTAGAAATCAACTTGTGAGTAAGGATACCATCTCATAAAGAGCCATCTATAATGTCAAAATATTCCAGCTAAAAGGACCTACTAAGTATTTGGCTATCCTCTGATCTGATCATTTACAGATGTTCCTGTTCAGAGACATAGTTTACAGGGTTGGAAAGCATACTGGTACAAGCACTGTTGGATTTTTTTTTATCTTGAACTCATATTTATTCTTGACATTTTTTTCTATTTTTATTTCATATACAAAATTTTGCAATACTGTCAAAAGACATTTTTCTTTATTATTCTGGGACCATGTCACTGTGAAAAAAAAATATGTTAGGACCAGCAAAAGCTGTAGAAATGGTTGTCACAGCTATTCTTAAATTTGCCACCTTGTTTAATATGAAAAAGAAATCAATACAATGCAAACATTAAATAAATTTTGAATCTGTATTGAAATGTGGACACAAAAATGCATTTTTTGTGTGTTTCATTTCTATATTTTCATTTTCTATAACCTCTGACTATTGTTAAAATCATTTATGTGTTTGCTTGTAGTCATTTGCATTTACTGTTTGCATTACATCACTGTAGGCAGTGTAACAATACACTAATTAGGAATAAACTAAACTGTATGTTGTATATTCAGCTTTGTGGTGATGGTAAATGTACACATATGTTAAAGTCTCACGTAATCATACAACAGCTCCAAGCTTGTGTAATTGGTTAAGGGAGCTGTAACACAGCACCAAGCTTGTGTAATTGGTCACAGAGCTGTAACACAGCACCAAGCTTGTGTAATTGGTCACAGAGCTGTAACACAGCTCCAAGCTTGTATAATTGGTCACAGAGCTGTAACACAGCACCAAGCTTGTATAATTAGTCACAGAGCTAGCTTTATTTGTAGCATTAGAAAATGTGTATGGTCAGCCATTCATTTAACATGATTCAACTTTTCAACAAGAAGCATAGGTTCAATACAAAATAAAAACATTGTCCTTTATTTAACTACATCCTTCATCATTTACAGATCTCAGTTTTCATACTTCCCTCATTCTTTAGCTAAAATTCAAACATAGCAAGGTACAGCTTCAAGATAATCTCTCATTAACCTTATATATCCTTCTTAATCAAATATACACAGATTGCAATATATGCTGCTTTAACTTTCATAACATGAATAAATCTGGGTTCAAGACAAAGTTATCTGTTATGATGCTGAAACTGTGAATGCCTACCTTTCAAATAGTGCTAATTTAGCTCTGAATCTTTTGCTCTGTTTACACAGCACTTAGCAATGGTACTTTTGTTTACTAATATGGGCATATGCTTAGGGTGAGCTATTGTGATCATCCACATGTCTGGCATACATCCACATTCCTTCAATGATGTCTCCTCTGAAACATCTGACACAAATTCAAACACATTTTACTGAAGCATTAGTAGATATACAAAGTAGTTCATAAAGTTTAGATGGCAGTTTTTCATATATATTATATATAGTAAAATCTTTATGTCAAAAAGTACATTTGGTATTGATGTCAACACTTTTCAATAGAATTGGGAGGCCAAGAAGTATGCATTTTTACACACTCAAGGGTTGTGTTATGGTTTCTTCAAACATGCATGGGTGATTATGCTCACAATGTCCAAGTAGATGGTTGTTGGCCCCCCTGTAGACAAGATTTGTGCGTGTATTTTCTCAGCTATCATTTGTTAAATTTTGATGAAACTTCACATGACTGGAAGGTACCAAACCTTGTTGTCCTAACTTTGGCATGTCATGACCACCTTGATTCTGCTCAGGTTATGGCCCTTCATTATAGTTTTGCGAATTATTGTGGGGACAAGTTTGTTTTTTGATTAATTGGATTTTTTTTCCAAACTTGCATGGATGATTGATACTAATTTGTAGTTGTACAGAAAGGTGATATTGCTCAGATTGCATTGTTTGTTTTGGAGTTTTGGCACTTGTAATAGGCAGGATCCACAACCTGGTGACAGGCAGGATCCTCAACCTTTTAACGGGCAGGATACACAACCTTGTGTCAGGCAGGATCCACAGCCTTGTTTCAGGCAGAGTCCACCACCTTGTTACAGGCATGATCCACAGCCTTGTAACAGGCAGGATCCACAGCCTTGTAACAGGCAGGATCCACAGCCTTGTAACAGGCATAGTCAACAACCTTGTAACAGGCAAGATTCACAGCCCTTGTAACAGGCAGGATCCACAGCCTTGTAACAGGCATAATCAACAACCTTGTAACAGGCAAGATTCACAGCCTTGTAACAGGCAGGATCCACAGCATTGTAACAGGCATAATCAACAACCTTGTAACAGGCAAGATCCACAGCCTTGTAACAGGCAGGATCCATAACCTTGTAACAGGCAAGATCCACAGCCTTGTAACAGGCAGGATCCACAGCCTTGTAACAGGCAAGATCCACAGCCTTGTAAAAGACAGGATCCACAGCCTTGGGACAGGCATGATCCACAGCCTTGTAACAGGCAGGATCCACAGCCTTGTAACAGGCAAGATACACAGCCTTGAAACAGGCATGATCCACAGCCTTGGAACAGGCATGACCCACAACCTTGTAGCAGGCAGGATCCATAACCTTGTAACAGGCATAATCCACAACCTTGTTACAGGTAGGATCCACAGTCTTGTGACAGGCAAGATCCACAGCCTTGTATCATACATAATCCACAACCTTGTAACAGATAGGATCCATAGCCTTGTGACAGGCTAGATCTACAAAAAACAGGCAAGATCCACAGCCTTGTAACAGGCAAGATCCACAACCTTGTAACAGGCAGGATTCATGGCCTGGTAGCAGACAACGTCCACAGCCTTGTCCACAGGAACTGCTTACTAAATACATACTTAAATGAAATACACAGCATAACAACTATTACTTCTGTCTTCTGATGTAATGCTCCATAGTCCAGTGTGAAATTCTGAATATCAGTATTTCTATAGTTTATGCATAAATGCAATAAGATTCTCAGAAGAAATGTTATTGTTACAATAGGCTACAGAGAAATTACGGTTTTTAAGGCTGTTTCTGCCATACAAACTATCAAAGAAAGGTAGGCATTCATGCCATGCTTCATATTTCAACCTATATTTAGTTGCTTACTTTCAGCAAGTTGTACCCTTGTTTATTGTCCTTTTTCACCAAATTGAATGACCCATTTCGCCACATTGTTGATGTTTAGTGTGTCATTTTTTTTGTATCTTTTTGTTTTTTGTTCACAGTTTTTGGATCGCCAACAATTTTACCTGGCCACAGACATGAACTTTCTTGTAAACTTACTGAAGTCTGAGGTGTCGTACATTCGTTATAGCTGGAAGGGTATGGGGCGCCCCTTGCTTGCTATAACAGTGTCTTCTGGGCTCCTGGGTAAGGCACTCTCTTTCCAGGTGTTCCATTTGTACTCAGACTGATTCTTTTTTTCAAGTCAAGCCAATCATTTGTTTCGATACACACATGGGATTAAAAATAATTTTAACTGACACTGGTTTGAAATTTTTATTTCGATATATTAATATTTATTTATTGTTTTGCTTTTCTGTATACTACGAACATTGCAACTGCAATGCACACATACTATTCATCATCAATGGGGCTGCAGTCCTAGTTAGCCATCATAGCTCTAGTTACATCTCTGTCTATTGTTCCCCCAAACTGACACAAATCTCTAGCCCTTTTTTGCCTTTGATTATCTCATTATATGTACTTTACTCACATACTCACTCCCAAATAATTGTTTAGAGAAGTCATTTTTCACAAAATGATATAAAAACATTGCTTAGTTCAACTAAGAAATAAAAGATTCTTTATAAAAAAGATCTGGTCTCTATTAGCCTATGTCTGGTCAAGTCGTGCTTAGTAGTTTAAGAGATTATCAAAATTCCTTTGCTCTCAGACATTCTAGAAACTTCAAATGTATTATTGTGTTTTTAATTTTGTTCTGCTAACCTTTTAATTAAGCTTAATTGCTTTGCATGCTTCTCAATTATTTACAATGTCCAAGTCACCAGTAAATCTGCATTGACAACAAGTATTTAGACAAGTGCTTATAAGTATTTATCTTTTTTTTTACTAAAATTAACAACAAAAGGAAATAAGTCTAAAGCATGGGTTTATATAATTAGATCATTTGTATCATTAAGGGTTAATCCATATTGCAAAGAATGTAATTGTTAGGTAAAAAAGAGAGATGTTTGTTGAAAGTAACAGTAAAGTTTTATGAAATTTCTACAACACTGAATATATGTACAGTTTGTATTTTGTTGTAAATGAAGATCAGATTAACACATAGCCTGCTTAACACGTATTTATAAGACTATGGCAAATAGTGTAGATCCTGATCAGCCAGCTCCCAAGCTGTCTGATCAGGATGTGTACTATTTGCTGCTGAATATCTAGCAATATGTGTATGGGCACCTCTGCATGTTAATTTAAGAAGATGACTAGAATTAATCAGGGTTATTAACAAATGTAGCATGCTAAGGGTTGAGCTATTGTTTTTATTCTCGAGATATAAACATGTCTCACATGTGTCTATGAATTCCACAGTTTTAATCTTTAAGTCTTTGTTTTCTGTTGTCAATTCACAGTTAATAATCATTTATTCATGCATGTGTCATCTTGCCCTTATATTGTTTGCAGATTGCAGCTGAAACTTATTAAGGACAAAACATTCTGTACCTCTAAGTAAGACAAAATGACTTGCTACCTCCAAGTAAATTTCATATCTATTACAAATCCGCCATTAAATAAAGTTCATATCTATTGCAAATCCACCATCTAATTAAAAAATTAGCCTGAAATATTTTACAAACTCTATTTTGCCGTGTAATTCAGATGTTGTGAACATTATTCCAGTGTAGCGATTTTGTTGCTAATGCAGGTTGTTAATGCATGCTTTCTAGTGACTTAATATGCACACATTGTTCAAATCCCCCTGATTGTTTTTACTTGCATTCGAATGCCTGTAGGTAGCTATTGCTAATATAACTAATTACTGCAGCAGTATGTCTAAAAATCTTAACTGGAGGGCCAACAGAGTGTCTTTCTTTTAGGAAATTTATATGTTTCAATTATTAGCACAAACAAGATCTTAGTGTGTACATGGAACATTGTCCATGTTCTGTAACTCAGTTGACTGACAATCTACTGTCAAAATTTTGTTTCTTAAAACATCTTGTCTGCATCTTTGAATTACTGAGAATACACTTCATATTAAGTTTTTTTCAAATGTGAATGGGGATATTTTTAAGATTTATAAATATTTCAAACATTATATAAGTACGCACATAAGATAATTGGTAAACCTTGTATGCTTGTAATCTTAAATACTTCTATGTACCCATATATAAGCTTATGATATATCATCAGTTTTTATGGTTGACATTTATATGTGTCCAGTATATATATATATCTTACCACAATTTTGTATTGTAATAAGGTGGCATTGTCATTAATGTTGTGTGAGCTTTAGATGTTGAGAAACTCTTTTAATGTTAGTATTGTAATATACACAGACTTAGCTCTTACTTAAAATAGAGTATTAAGGCTTAAATTGCTTTAATGTTCATTTACTAAGGTAGGGCTATTAATTTTTGTGAGTTGTTCAAAGTTAGATGTATATATAACACTACAGTATATTTTACTTTTTTGAATAACTGTTTGTAATTAGTGAATGTTTATTAGCAATAATTTACCAGCTTAATGCCACTAATGGAGCTGTGAATGTTAACCCTCAGTATTTGGCCTGTTTCAGACCAGTACCACCAGCCCCCTAGCTCCCTGATAGGTACCATCAAGAAGCTCCAGAGTGGTTACATCGCTGGGACTCGGGTACATCTTGGCACCCTGTCTGACTTTGTGTCCACCTCATGTGTCACCAAACTCAGCTTTGTCCAGAACATCACAGACCAGGAGCAAGGTATGAAGCCAGTCCTGTACTGAACAGTCACATACACACAAATAAGTGTTGCAAAATGGTTAGACTGTTATTACATTAATCAATTTTAGCACCACCAACACCAAGAAAAAAAAATTAACTGCATTTATAAAAATCATCCAAATGGGAAGAAAAGAAAAATGGATGTTTCAAATTTTTCAAGGGTGTAGTTCATGGGATGCCAGTCTTCCAACTCCAATATCACCAGGCCATATATTTAATGAAAACCAATGTATAATTTGGTATATATATGACAGTAACTTGTCATTAAATTTCCACTTACAGATGACAGACACCTTGTGGAGCTGCTGAATGATGTACTGAAGATCAGTAGCACACGACCTCGTCTCCTCAGTTTCAGCCGCAAAAAGAGTCGGCCCTATCGTCACGGGTCAATGTCAGTGAGAGGGATTGTGCGCAGGTCTCGATCCATAGCTGTTGATCCAAATGATTTACCAGGTAAACCAATACTCAGTGTAAAGTCTTTCATAGGAAGATGGTCTTCTCACTCACAGTATGTCTGGTTTATGGTACTCCCCCTGCCCCTCTAGCACTTATGACTGCATTATGATGTATACACCTCATTAAGTAGGTGTTTAGTAATTAGTAAACTACTAATTGCATTGATACAGGCGAATGTTTAGATGTTTGATATTGGCAAAATGTTGCTGATCTTTTCCTAGGCAATGTAGTGCTTTTTTCTACATGTAATGCTGTTATACGGCTGAATTGTGTGTTCAAAATATATGTACATGTGTAGTATGAATAGTTCTATTAATGTTGTCTTAAAATCCTAACTGATCAGATTGCAGGTAGTGTTGAGAATGGTTAGAAATGTTACTTCATATGCATAAGTTCATATAAGAGTAAAGACTAGAACATCCAGCTTTACCTGGCTTACTTAAAGTATTTTTTTTTCAAATTTGGTAAGTTTATGATAAAACCACATACTGGTTATCAGGAGTTTCTGGCTTAATAATACTAAAAGCATTACATGTATAATAATGTAAAGGCTGCACTTCCTCTGCTTAATGTGAAAATTATTAAAGTAATATTAATGTATTTTAGTAAAATGTCAGACCATTTTAAATTAATTCATAACATCTATTGTTCTTTTATTTTTTTAAGCACCTGGTAAAAGCAGTGTTAATTTATTTTTATGTAATTACTTTAATTTAATAAAACAATTAAAATTGCATGACAACTTATACTAAAATACTTATTTCATATTTTTGATATGGGCATTTCATAGGTAACATAGTAAAACATTAATTGACCATTTGCTACTTTATCAAAGCTCTCAAACTAATCCATATAGAATGTTTCTATGTACCACTTTCTGCATATGTTGTATGTCATTTGAACTCTGTCCCTGTTTTTCTATTGAGATTTCCAAGATCAATTAGAAAAGCTCAGGTCCCGATATGCTCTAGCCATGCAAGGTAGGTATTTGTTGATACAAAGTCTTCCCTGATACTAACATGCAACTTATTTTGTTACATGGACAATGGTAAAGCTTAGCAATTACTCTTACCTCATTTATTAACAGACATTTTCATTGTCTGATTTTCAGAAATTAGATCAGTACACAAGTAAAGGGATAGAAATGTTTTGAAAATCATTCCAGTAAATTAGGTACATGTTGTATAGAGTGGATTTTATTTCATAAGTTGGTATATGTTTACTATGCTTATCATTTGTAACAGTTAAATCAAGGTTTGCTAATAATATCCTCTTTTCTTTAATGCTTATTGGTCAAATACGATGCATAAAAAAATGAATAAAAAGTTAACTAAGGTTTTCATTAAGGTATTTTTAGGTAAAGTTTTAAAGATTCTTGATAGAGGGCTATGAAATGTTTCTCTATGTGATTGAACATAGCCTGTTTTACGATCTTAGTTTTAAGATTAAAGAACCTGTATATCAGGGAAGACTTGTTGTTTCCTTATCTAACTTTGCCTCTGGAGACTAACGCACAACACCCATCATTCATTGTGAGTGTTCTGTGGTCATTCCATGTCTGTGTTCTGACCATAGTGTGTACATACCATTAAAGGACAATCATTGTGTATCTTGAGTTGAACCTAATTGTAACTACATTTATCTATATCTATATGTATAGTAATAACTCATACAACAATTGAAAGGAAACAGATATTTCAAGTGTAAGTGAAAACTGCACTTGACATAAATTCCATATCTCAAACGCTAAAGGGAAAGCAATAAAAAAAAAAAAAAATAATAAATTACTATAATCCGGAGTTTAAGTTGCATGATAACTGGTCATATGTAAAGCATGGCCATCCATGGCATAAATAAAACTGATTCTAGTCTTAAAACTGTTAAGCCTTTCACCAAATTTTAGCATGCTCAGCATGAATTGATCATGATTACACACATAGTGTTGATTCAGCTGAGAATAGGTTCAGGGTTGATCTGAAATAATTATTTGATTACACAATCTTTATAAATTTATAATACACCTCACAATGACAGCACACAGGCAAGGCTATTTTGTCATAGTGTTTATTTAACATTTATGATGTAAAACTGTATCATTAATTGTATAGAAAGTGTAACTTTATGTTACTAATCACTTGGATATCAATTGTATATTAAAGATATATATGGTTTAGAATTTCATCATCAAATTTGATGCATATAACATTTTTGTATATATTTAATGACAAATACAATGGCAGTTTGTCTATAGTTGTTAATTTTATTTCAAATGAGTCAATAAAAAAATTCGTAAAATTTATCAAATCTTTTAGCACTGGGGAGTCATAAATTACTTTGGAAAGTTTGGTCTAATCCCGAAAAGTTCTGATCATTTATGAAGCTTTCATGTTATCCCCAGACCGGCATTTATTTTCATTGATGACACTTAATTTGTAAATAACAATGGTGGGCCAAGGAAGCTCAAAATTCAAAAGAGAGGAAGGCCAGTTTTGTCTTATTTAGGAAGAAAAAGGAGATCATTATCTTTAGGATGGAATAGCACAAATCTGAAATTCACCTCAGGTTAGAAAAACACCATTGACACTGTTTACTTTCGCGTGTTAGTGTCCGCTGAAATTATTGGTTACGATCGACTATGGTGATGAAAGTGTAAGTAAGATTTTAGTTATATAAATATATTGTTTTGGTTCGTGAGAAGAATAAATGTTATATTTTGCATTCGCACTACAAGATCATATAGGCTAACACTCAGTATTTGGTAAGAGAAAAAGATCCATTCTGAAGCCATATATGACTTTAATATGCACATTTGTGCAACTAGTGAATGGTAGAGTACACTCTGTGATGGATACTATGCATGTAAATATTGGGCTCATAGGCAATTATAAATACGCTTTTATATTAAAGAATAAAAATCATTGTTTCTCTTCAACAGTATTGGTATTACTTTTGTAAGTTTTCATTGACTGAAAGGTTTAGGTTCAGGTTATTCTCATGCTTGGTGCTTTTTGCTCCAAACCATACATATACAATATATGTATCAAAATAAATAAGTCAGATGATCACTTTCAATATGCAGCTTGGTTAACTCTAGCCTGCTTAGCACAATTTGATAAAACATTGGCAAACAGTGTAGATCTAGATCAGCCAGCTCCTTCTAGGAGCTTTGTGATCAGGATATGCATTTATTGCTTCAGAGTCTAGCAGTACGTCAAGGCATCTTTCATATAAAGGTTAGTTGATGACTCAAAATTAAGGTGGAATAATATCCAATGGCACTACATAAAACATGTCAGCAACAAGTTTTACACAAGAGGTATTTTATTTACCAAACCTAAGTTGCAAGTAACAACAATCTATATATTTTTACAAGAGGGCCATGATAGCCCTATATGGCTCACATGAGTGCCAAGACATTTAGACAAAAATAGGAATATCTGTAATGTAAACATACCAGAATAAATGTAATACATGTACACATGCAACATCTGGACAGTCATTATTGATTTTTTACTATATGGCCATTTTCCCATTATGGCTATTTACAAATAAACTGTCAGAAATCATAACAGATAGAACTTTGGTATTTAGTACATATCTACCTTGGGTGGCACTGTTTCAAGATTGTTCAAGATATAAAAAAAACTTGGCCACTAGGGGCCTGACCATTTTTCATATATGGTTATACAGGACAACTGAAAATCTTCTTGTCAAAACCACAAGAGCTAGAGCTGTGATATATGGTATACTTGGTCCTTAGGTGGCCTTGTATCAAGATTGTTTAAAGAATTGTGATCCATCAAAAACCTGACCTCCATGAGGCGTGGCCATTTCCATACATGGTTAAATAGGACAATTTAGAAAATCTTCTTGTCAATAAGTTACCAAAGCTAGAGCCTTGATATGTGGTATACATGTTCCTTCAGTGTGCCTGTATCAAGATTGTTCAAAGAATCGTGATGCATTTAAAAACATGGCCACCAGGGGCATAGCCATTTTTGATATATGGCTTTATAGAAAAACTTTGAACATTTTCTTGTTGTCAGAAACCACAAAAACTACACCTTATTATTTTGTATACATGTACCTTGGTGTGGCCCTCTATCAAGAGTGTTTAAGGAATTTTGGTCCATCAAACAACATGGCCACAAGGGGTGTTGCTATTTTCCATGTATGACCTTGAATTGAAACTGATTATTTAGAATATAATAGTAAAATGTTAAAGAAAATCTTCCAGAACATACTAGAAATGTCCAAAGAAGTTTCACAAAAACAATGAACAAGGTAATCCAGAACATTCTATCAAATTGATAACTAAGCAATTAAATGTCGTAAAACAAAGCCATCACAAGGTCATCTTCTGGCAGAGCTCTGACATAACAGTTGTTAACAAAGTGTAACATTACACAGGCTGTCATTCTGTTATCAGGAACTGGGAAAAGGATTCCATTACTAATTTATAAACTGATGTGTTTTTGTCATTGTCAAAACAACATAGATTTGGGGTGTTGTTAAAAAGATCTGAATGGGTTTATACTGCTGTAAAGAACTCACATCTTTTATGTTAGTTACAGCTTTAAACATTCATTCATGTTTTGCTATTTTGAAAGTGTTTTTTTTTTCCACATTTTTATTTAGTTTTTAGCTTCTTTTATAGAAAATAGTTATGTTTTGGCATTTTTACTTCCCATTGCTTTACAGTATTACCTATTCAAATGCAAGTTTATACCCTTGGTAGTTTGCAGCTTTGGTTGTTACCCAGCTGTTGCCAAAAAGGCCTGTTTATTTATCTTTTTTACTTTAAAACTTTCACAAAGTTTGTTGCTAAATTTGGAATTGGACGTTCTCTAAGTATATGATATTAAGAAAGTTTCTAAAATACACATTTAATGCCATTTTGTGGGAATATAATTATTTAAACTTTTGCTTAAAGCATCACCCCTTCAACAATATGTTGCCAGTTGTAATTACATTGACTGTTCTAAAAGATGTTATATTCTCTAAATTTATTTATTCGGACCCATTGTTGATTTATTACCCAGACTTTTTGTTTTGTTTTGGCTAATCATAGTTGTGTGATTTTAGAAATGATTGATTCTGAGAGTAAGGGATCATTCACAGAGTTTGCAGTCTAAACCTCACATCTCAGTGATGTATGTTTATTTAGATTCATGTATGTGATAGTTTGGGACACCTTTACAGAGTGTCTAAAGCTGCAGATATGGCTGAAAATACATGCTTTAACCTTTGCTTTGATCCTTTTTTTTCACCCTTTTAAGCTTTGTTGGCAAAGGAACACTACAGTATTTAGTTTAGTCATTGTATCTCTTTTTAAGTCTTTTTCATACTTTATTTGTTTGTTGTTAAGCATCATATGAATTTAAAATCACAACCATCTCCATTATTTGTGACAATTTGCCAAGTTAGAATGATCATTATATAAAAACGTTAAAAGCAAGTTTGATGCAGTTTCATTTCACTGATTACTTCTCGCAATAATGTGGAAATATTTCCAGGAATCATAGGTTTTAATAAAATCCAAACTTTTTCTATAGATGTTTCTGTGAAGGCCTTGTACCATTCATTATCTGCTTAAATTTTGTTAAAGATGAAACTTTCATAAATCAAGACAGACACACTTGCAAAATGCACACATGAGAACACAAATGTACTAACATATGAAATGTAACACAAACATAAATTCACAAACGCCAGTCAAAATCTATGTTTGTTTATGTTTGTTTATGATAATTAACAAAATCACAAAGAAACAGCATACTTACACAATAGGTAGTGAGTTAACAAGGTCACAACATACTTACACAATAGGTAGAGTGTTAACAAGTTCACAACATACTTACACAATAGGTAGTGTGTTAACAAGGTCACAACATACCGGGTACTTACACAATAGGTAGTGTGTTAACAAGGTCACAAATAAACAACATACTTACACAATAGGTAGTGTGTTTACAAGGTCATAACATACTTACACAATAGGTAGAGTGTTAACAAGGTCACAACATACTTACACAATAGGTAGTGTGTTAACAAGGTCACAACATACCGGGTACTTACACAATAGGTAGTGTGTTAACAAGGTCACAAATAAACAACATACTTACACAATAGGTAGTGTGTTGACAAGGTCACAACATACTTACACAATAGGTAGTGTGTTGACAAGGTCTCAACATACCGGGTACTTACACAATAGGTAGTGTGTTAACAAGGTCTCAACATACTTACACAATAGGTAGTGTGTTAACAAGGTCACAACATACTGGGTACTTACAGAATAGGTAGTGTGTTAACAAGGTCACAACATACTTACACAATAGGTAGTGTGTTAACAAGGTCACAAAGAAACAGCATACTTACTCAATAGGTAGTGTGTTAACAAGGTCTCAATATACTTACACAATAGGTAGTGTGTTAACAAGGTCACAACATACTGGGTACTTACAGAATAGGTAGTGTGTTAACAAGGTCACAACATACTTACACAATAGATAATGTGTTGACAAGGTCTCAACATACTTACACAATAGGTAGTGTGTTAACAAGGTCACAACATACCAGGTACTTACACAATAGGTAGTGTGTTAACAAGGTCTCAACATATTTACACAATAGGTAGTGTGTTAACATGGTCACAACATACTGGGTACTTACACAATAGGTAGTGTGTTAACAAGGTCACAACATACTCACACAATAGGTAGTGTGTTAACAAGGTCACAACATACTTACACAATAGGTAGTGTGTTAACAAGGTCACAATGTACTTACACAATAGATAGTGTGTTAACACGGTCACAACATACTTACACAATAGGTAGTGTGTTAACATGGTCACAAATAAACAACATACTTACTCAATAGATAGTGTGTTAACAAGGTCACAACATACTTACACAATAGGTAGTGTGTTAACAAGGTCACAACATACCGGGTACTTACACAATAGGTAGTGTGTTAACATGGTCATAAATAAACAACATACTTACTCAATAGATAGTGTGTTAACAAGGTCACAACATACTTGCACAATAGGTAGTGTGTTAACAAGGTCACAAAGAAACAACATACTTACACAATAGGTAGTGTGTTAACAAGGTCACAACATACTTACACAATAAGTAGTGTGTTAACAATGTCACAACATACTACTTACACAATAGGTAGTGTGTTAACATGGTCACAACATACTTACACAATAGGTAGTGTGTTAACAAGGTCACAAAGAAACAGCATACTTACACAATAGGTAGTGTGTTAGCAATAGGTTTTGTGTCAGTTATATAGATGAGGTTTCATTAGCTGGGAAGGCAGCACTTACCTGCTTATTTCAAATCTAAGTATGCTGAACACATATTGAGAAGGCTAAGGCACCCTTTGCCTGAGTCCCTAGCAATATGTTTAGGCACCCTTTTCCTGGGTCCCTAGCAATATGTCTTGGCACCCTTTGCCTGAGTCCCTAGCAGTATGTCTAGGCACCCTTTTCCTGGGTCCCTAGCAATATGTCTTGGCACCCTTTGCCTGAGTCCCTAGCAGTATGTCTAGGCACCCTTTGCCTGGGTCCCTAGCAGTATGTCTAGGCACCCTTTGCCAGAGTCCCTAGCAATATGTCTAGGCACTCTTTGCCTGAGTTCCTAGCAATATGTTTAGGCACCCTGTGCCTGAGTCTAGCAATATGTCTAGGCACCCTTTGCCTGAGTCCCTTGCAATATGTCTATGCACCCATTGCCTGAGTCCCTAGCAATATGTTTAGGCACCCTGTGCCTGGGTCCCTAGCAGTATGTCTAGGCACCCTTTGCCTGAGTCCCTAGCTATATGTCTATGCACCCTGTGCCTGAGGCCCTAGCAGTATGTCTAGGCACCCTTTTCCTGGGTCTCTAGCAATATGTTTTGGCACCCTTTGCCTGAGTCTCTAGCAATATGTTTAGGCACCCTGTGCCTGAGTCCCTAGAAGTATGTCTAGGCACCCTTTGCCTGGGTCCCTAGCAGTATGTCTAGGCACCCTTGCCTGAGGCCCTAGCAATATGTTTAGGCACCATGTGCCTAAGTCCCTAGCAATATGTCTAGGTACTCTGTGCCTAAGTCCCTAGCAATATGTTTAGGCACCCTGTGCCTGAGTCCCTAGCAGTATGTCTAGGCACCCTTTGCCCAAGTCCCTAGCAGTATGTCTAGGCACCCTTTGCCCGAGTCCCTAACAATATGTCTAGGCACCCTTTGCCTGAGTCCCTAGCAATATGTCTATGCACTCATTGCCCGAGTCCCTTGCAATATGTCTAGGCACCCTCTGCCTTAGTCCATAGCAATATGTCTATGCACCCATTGCCTGAGTCCCTAGCAATATGTCTAGGCAACCTTTGCCTGAGTCCATTGCAATATGTCTAGGCACCCTGTGCCTGAGTCCCTAGCAGTATGTCTAGGCACCCTTTGCCTGAATCTCTAGCAATATGTTTAGGCACCCTGTGCCTGAGTCCCTAGCAGTATGTCTAGGCACCCTTTGCCTGAGTCCCTAGCAATATGTCTAGGCCCCCATGCCTGAGTCCCTAGCAATATGTCTAGGCACCCTGTGCCTGATTCCTTAGCAGTATGTCTAGGCACCCTTTGCCCGTGTCCCTAGCAGTATGTCTAGGCACCCTTTGCCTAAGTCCCTAGCAATATGTCAAGGACCCTTTGCCTATCATCTGGACATTGTAGCACAAATAGTACAGCATCAAAGTTTAGACCCATACTGCAGGAAAGTTACATTGCTTGTTTTTTAAAATGGTAGTTGTATAGCTCACTTGCTCAGGTTCAAACAAATAATTGGCTTGTCAGCCTAGTGTGAAAGTAACGTGACTGTGATATTGTCAGGCGGTTGCTATATGCAGTGAAAGCAGTGCACAGATTTAGTATGGATTATGAACAATGTATCAATATATAAGTTAATATTTACCTGGTGCCTAAACATTGGTGGGGGGAAAAAAAAAACAACAAGTAAAACCGGATCATGGTTTAAGAGAAATGGTATTGAGTGCAACATACTCAACTATGACTAAAAGACCTTGGGGTTTTATATTACATATTTTATAATGTAACCTGATAAAAATGTTAAGCTTGTAAAAAAAAATAAGATCATGGCTTTGTGATTGCCATATTTATGGTTTAAATGTACAAATTCCTAGTTTTTTGCAAATTGTTACATTACCAATCATATAAATGTCCACAATTGCAATGGTAGCAAATAGTTAGCAAACATTTTTATGCACAACTAGCATCTTGAAACAATTTGAGTGGCAGTTATCAAATTGAGTTTTGTGATCTGTCATTATAACAACAATATTGCATTGCTTAACTGTCTTGAAAAAAAATACTACTCATGGTAATAAACTAAAGTCAACGCCACATTCTGTTGAGATTTTGCAAAGTTACTTTATATGCAATAATTTGACATTATATATTTTCTAGAAATTTAGATGTATGTTGATCATGGATATCACAGAGCAAGGCAAATATATTATATGTGCATATTGAAACCTCAAATTTAGCAGTTATTTAGTAAGAGCATTCACGAGACAGGGTGACTATACATAATTTTGCTTGTATGAGATCCAAAAGCTATATTGGATTCATCTACAATCTTAAAATGTTTGTGTAATTATATCATATTGTTTATAACTAAATATAAAATGTAATTGTGTATCCCTGCATAGAATGAAACAAATGTCAACATACTGTTTTGATACAAAAAGAAATTTTAAGCCACGTAATTTAAAACTTTGATTATCATCAAGTTATTATATTTGTCACATGTAGCCAACAATGGTGGAAACAGTGGTAAGTAGAAAGTAACCGAGTGGAAACCTGAGTAACATCATCAGGCCTGCTGTAGGATGTGGTGCAAGTATAGAGTTGGACTGTCTTGTTTGTTTTTGTTATTCACTTGGTGCTACAATATTACAGCTCATTGATGGAAATCTTCAAATCACACATTAACTATGCCTGAGATCATATTATCAAGCAATTATGTTCAAATCTTTGAAGCACTTAAATAACTCTTAATCACTTTTGAAGCCAGATATGAATCTACTAAAAGCCTCTGTCTTCAGGTGAGCAATTGAGGGCCATAATGGCCCTCTTGTTAATTTGAGTAAATACTCTATTGGTGTACCAATCTGCTGTCATATTGAATACCATTATAATTACACTGTGACCACATTGAACAGTTTGCATCCCAATTGTTTGAGGACGATATAGTAGACATGTCTGTTTTCATGTTTAGTCAGTAGCAAAGATACTCAGTGTATAAATAGATGTTGACTTTATTGTAGCTCACTAGATATTCAAGAAACATTGATTAATGTACTTCAAGAACTAACAATAAGAACATGATAAAATGCTTACAACATCTATGGGTAAATGCTTGCTTACTGATGTTATAATCACTTCGCCCAAATAGTTGATGTTAATATCATAAAGGTTTAAGTCCATGTTAAGGTCAAGTGTGAGGGTCATATCAAAGGTCAAAGGTGACTAGGTGGGTATAATTTTAATTTCTCATCAGCATGAATATTATTTAAAGTTGATAAAGTGACAACTTTTGATAATCACGATAAAGTAATGCATGAAGGACAACTGATCTGCATGATTTTAATCATAACTACTAATTCTTAAAAAAACGATTCCATTAAAGTATGATATTTTGATTAAAAAATCATCTCCAATATACTTGGGACCAGCCTAATATCAAAAGGTAATAGGCAAAGATAAAATCTACATTATTTCAGAACTTTGTCCTAATTAGTGTTTATGTAGAGAAAAGAGACTGTATTTAGATTGTGCATTTGCTGCAATTAAATTTTTGCTAAATGATAAATGTCATGGAAAGGTGTATTGCGCTTTCCGATAACTTGGTTACTTCCCTTGATTTTAAATAGAGGCTACTCACCGCTTACCCTCTGGGGACTTATTAAAAAAAATATGGCAGAAAAGGATAAAGAAATCAGTGAAGCGGGCTAAACAAGAAAGCATTGGACCATTTCAAACTAACAGATTTAAACAAGTACTTAGCCATCGTAGATTGAATGTGCTATTCGAGCAAATTATGGGCGCTCACAGGCTAGCTTTTACTTACAAATATGATTTGAAAAGGAGAGACCAACTCGAGAAGACGAAGAGGGGCTCTAAACAGTTTATTCTTCCTTCCGGAATTTTACTTCCTTGGACATGAATTAGTTACTCTTTGTCCTTTACACACTTCGCCTTCCCTTGATTGGTCAGTTTGCCCTATTGAAAGGAAACGAGATTCATGGCTTGCCCCTGGTTGGCAAAAGATGTTCACACTTCGCCCTTTTTTTTTTAACATTATACCTGAATGAGAACAATACTTGAATTGTTCAATTTTGTTTAGTTGTTTTTTTTAACACTTTAATTATAAATCTACTTGAAAGACATTTGAAATAATACTTAAATCATGAAACAGACTTATTGTTTCTTGAGCATGTTATGTAGATGTTCAGTTAAATAACATTGTTAACGAACTTATAAATGATCATTATCAAATGACTTATTATCTACCAAGGATAGCACATGTGCTATCATCACAATAATATTGGGAGGAAAACTTTAATTAAAGATCACACTTTTGTTGCATTGTTGTGCATGTATGAAATAACTTCATACTCCATATGTAATTAAATCATGGGCAACCTAAAACGTACGCCAATAAAAAGTAACAGAAACAACCTTGTAACAGCAGAGCTTCATTAAAATATAAAATTAATTAAACTTCACTTAGGCTTTAATTCCTTTCTTTTTTATAAATAATAAAAGGAAAATCACATATATTTAGTAATTTAATATGACTGTGTAACATTCCAGTATTTGTATAGATTTTATTTGATTATCTAGATTATAACTTGTTTATTTTAACACATTTTGATATGAAGTAACATTGCATTTAAACCAAAAGATTAGTTACCATTTGTATATTTTTGTTCAGGTT
Organism: Sinonovacula constricta; assembly: GCA_007844125.1. Classification (NCBI taxonomy): domain Eukaryota; kingdom Metazoa; phylum Mollusca; class Bivalvia; order Cardiida; family Solecurtidae; genus Sinonovacula; species Sinonovacula constricta. Next base: position 67,027,524 of record CM017558.1, on the reverse strand, counting down.
AAAAAATTTCCTTGGTTACGACAAGTTTAAAATAAGAAGAAGTAGACTTTGCTAAGAAGGATCAACAATGTTCATAATATAATTTCCAGTATATGAAGACAAAATAAACACAAATACAATGTGAAAGCCATAGTAATAATTAGACTTTTGATACATTTAGATTTAGGGGTAAAGTGTAGCTCATAAACTTCTATAAGTAGACGACATGTTATTGAGCAAGGGCGAAGTTTGATTCACTCTGGCAGAAGCATGGTTAATCAGGGCAAGAGCAAAGTGTGAACAGGGCAAAGATCAGATTGGTCTGAAAACATTGAAATGAGATGTTTGTGAAAAGGATATATTTAAGTATTTTGTCTTTAACATGAACACAAAGCGGCAGCTGAATTCTATAGTTTTAATGACTGTACAAATATATTTATACAAGATCTGCTCGAAATTTCTCATTACCGTCCAACTTAGTTGAATTTAATGTGTGCCATTGTCCAAGTCAGGGTCATGGGCTAACATGTGCCATTGTCCAAGTCAGGGTCATGGGCTAACATGTGTCATTATCCAAGTCAGGGTCATGAGCTAACATTTGCCATTGTCCAAATCAGGGTCATGGCCTAACATGTGCCTTTGTCCAAGTCAGGGTCATGGGCTAACATGTGCCATTGTCCAAGTCAGGGTCATGGGCTAACATGTGCCATTGTCCAAGTCAGGGTCATGGGCTAACATGTGCCATTGTCCAAGTTAGGGTCATGGGCTAACATGTGCCATTGTCCAAGTCAGGGCAATGGGCTAACATGTGCCATTGTCCAAGTCAGGGCCATGGGCTAACATGAGTCATTGTCCAAGTCAGGGTCATGGGCTAATATGTGTAATTGTCCAAGTCAGGGTCATGGGCTAGCATGTGCCATTGTCCAAGTCAGGGTCATGGGCTAATATGTGCCATTGTCCAAGTCAGGGCCATGGGCTAATATGTGTAATTGTCCAAGTCAGGGTCATGGGCTAATATGTGTAATTGTCCAAGTCAGGGTCATGGGCTAACATGTGCCATTGTCCAAGTCAGGGTCATGGGCTAACATGTGGCATTGTCCAAGTTAGGGTCATGGGCTAATATGTGTAATTGTCCAAGTCAGGGTCATGGGCTAATATGTGTAATTGTCCAAGTCAGGGTCATGGGCTAATATGTGTAATTGTCCAAGTCAAGGTCATGGGCTAATATGTGTAATTGTCCAAGTCAGGGTCATGGGCTAATATGTGTAATTGTCCAAGTCAAGGTCATGGGCTAATATGTGTAATTGTCCAAGTCAGGGTCATGGGCTAATACGTGTAATTGTCCAAGTCAAGGTCATGGGCTAATATGTGTAATTGTCCAAGTCAGGGTCATGGGCTAACATGTGGCATTGTCCAAGTTAGGGTCATGGGCTAACATGTGCCATTGTCCAAGTCAGGGCAATGGGCTAACGTGTGCCATTGTCCAAGTCAGGGCCATGGGCTAACATGTGCCATTGTCCAAGTCAGGGTCATGGGCTAACATGTGCCATTGTCCAAGTCAGGGCCATGGGCTAATATGTGCCATTGTCCAAGTCAGGGCCATGGGCTAACATGTGCCATTGTCCAAGTTAGGGCCATGGGCTAACATGTACCATTGTCCAAGTCAGGGTCATGGGCTAACATGTGCCATTGTCCAAGTCAGGGCCATGGGCGAACATGTGTCATTGTCCAAGTCAGGGTCATGGGCTAACATGTGCCATTGTCCAAGTCAGTGTCATGGGCTAACATGTGCCATTGTCCAAATCAGGGTCATGGCCTAACATGTGCCATTGTGCAAGTCAGGGTCATGGGCTAACATGTGCCATTGTCCAAGTCAGGGTCATGGGCTAACATGTGCCATTGTGCAAGTCAGTGTCATGGGCTAACATGTGCCATTGTCCAAGTCAGGGTCATGGGCTAACATGTGCCATTGTGCAAGTCAGGGCAATGAGCTAATATGTGCCATTGTCCAAGTCAGGGCCATGGGCTAACATGTGCCATTGTGCATGTCAGGGCAATGGGCTAACATGTGCCATTGTGCAAGTCAGGGCAATGGGCTAACATGTGCCATTGTCCAAGTCAGGGCAATGGGCTAACATGTGCCATTGTGCAAGTCAGGGCAATGGGCTAACATGTGCCATTGTCCAAGTCAGGGCAATGGGCTAACATGTGCCATTGTGCAAGTCAGGGCCATGGGCTAACATGTGCCATTGTGCAAGTCAGGGTCATGGGCTAATATGTGTCATTGTCCAAGTCAGGGCAATGGGCTAACATGTGCCATTGTCCAAGTCAGGGCAATGGGCTAACATGTGCCATTGTGCAAGTCAGGGCCATGGGCTAACATGTGCCATTGTGCAAGTCAGGGCCATGGGCTAACATGTGCCATTGTGCAAGTCAGGGCCATGGGCTAACATGTGCCATTGTGCAAATCAGGATCATGGGCTAACATGTGCCTTTGTCCAAGTCAGGGCAATGGGCTAATATGTGCCATTGTCCAAGTCAGGGCAATGGGCTAACATGTGCCATTGTGCAAGTCAGGGCCATGGGCTAACATGTGCCATTGTGCAAGTCAGGGCAATGGGCTAACATGTGCCATTGTCCAAGTCAGGGCAATGGGCTAACATGTGCCATTGGGCAAGTCAGGGCCATGGGCTAACATGTGCCATTGTGCAAGTCAGGGTCATGGGCTAACATGTGCCATTGTCCAAGTCAGGGCAATGGGCTAACATGTGCCATTGTCCAAGTCAGGGCAATGGGCTAACATGTGCCATTGTCCAAGTCATGGCAATGGGCTAACATGTGCCATTGTGCAAGTCAGGGCAATGGGCTAACATGTGCCATTGTGCAAGTCAGGGCAATGGGCTAACATGTGCCATTGTGCAAGTCAGGGCCATGGGCTAACATGTGCCATTGTGCAAGTCAGGGCAATGGGCTAACATGTGCCATTGTGCAAATCAGGGTCATGGGCTAATATGTGCCATTGTCCAAGTCAGGGCCATGGGCTAACATGTGCCATTGTCCAAGTCAGGGCAATGGGCTAGCATGTGCCATTGTCCAAGTCAGGGCAATGGGCTAACATGTGTCATTGTGCAAGTCAGGGCAATGGGCTAACATGTGCCATTGTGCAAGTCAGGGCAATGGGCTAACATGTGCCATTGTCCAAGTTAGAACATTGATACTCTATATGAGTGAAGTTCCATCTCTTTGTAAGGGCTCTTAACAATAACTGCTGGTTAGTCAGGAATATATTAACATTCTAACTTGTCCAAGTTACGTGGGTCAAGGTCATGTCTTCAGTAAAACAACATTTTATGTTCGTATATTTATGCATTTCATTTGCCATTTAATGACATGAAAATGAGATAATTGAGACAGGAAATAAGGAATTTTTAATCAGATCATTTGTGTAGTTTTTATGCAGTATTTTATTCTTTTTATTTCATACACTTAATCATTAGATAGTAGTTTGTTTAGAAATACTTTTGTTTAAGTTATCTGTCTAATACCTTACATGATTGACTTTTGTATATATTAAGATTTTATGTACATGTAAAATCATTGCAACATATACTTGAAGTATGCAATAAAATGAGTTTACAAATCATAACACCTTTTATTGTAGATCATAATAAAACCTTTCCTTTAATATCTGGCCATGAGAATTATTGAAACGCAATGTAGTTCTAGAAAATAACTGCTGATTTCAAGTATTAATAAATTTGATGGTGTTGGCTTTCAAAGAAATAGACATTTATTCCAATATGTTGAAATATAAGATCTGGACAATCACGTACACTTGTGACACCAGCAACATTCCTGACAACATTTTTAGATACAGATGTTATGTAGTGATTGGATTATTTTACTCTCTACTTCCTCATTAACCAGCGCTATTTGTGATATCTCAGTAGTTTCTTCACAAGCCTAATGCAGTGTGACTGCTTTTTTATTTACCTTTTTGTATGACAAATTGTTTGTAATCATTATTATTATTTTTACAGTTGTGTTAGTAAAAATTTATATTGTGTTCCAACTGTAATTTCATTTCTTTCTCACATGTTATAGCTTTTCAGTACCTGCTTCGAAATGGTAAAGTTTTTCTTTTTTTTCCACTTGCACGATTGATGGCTCTCTCTCTAAATTCAAACACCTAACTTACCTGATGGCCAAGCCTTATAGTCTACAGGTGTCTCCCAGGATATTTGTTTGGGTCTTTTGTTAGTTTTTGCTTACTATTAGATATGATATTGACGTGTCACAAACAATGTCAGAAAGCACAGTTATAAGTGCAAGTGCCTTTAATCATAGTTGACATTAAAGTAATTTGAACTGATTCTCAAGTGATTTACTTATTTTCTTCAGAATGCAAGGTAAAGTTATTAAAAAGAACGCTATTCATTTTTTTTTTTATCAGAGACTTTTTCATCGTGTCACATTCAGTTAACATAGTATTAGGCTATTGATAGGTTTATGTAGATAGTAAGACAGTGGTTGCCATATAAAAATCAAGTGCATTAATTTTATAGCACTGTCTATAAGATAATTGTTTACAATCACTGCAAACTATGAACATTATGCACTTTTGCCACTGAACTACTACTAAGCATTGTTGATAAATATTTAATTTAAATCAACAATGTTTAAAATGCACCATTATCTTTATTCTTCTACCAGTTATACCATTGTTGTCATGTTTTATTGTATAACTCAAGTTACAGTACACCTACTGTGAATTATAACATTGTTAACATTGTTCATCATATACCTATCTTTTTATCGTTTAAACATCTATCTTTGAAATGAACTTAAGTATTTTCCTTATATGAACATAGTTTACATCATTGCATATATGAGTCTACACAATGAATCTACCCTCGCCTGGTTTACTGCCACCTCATGTCTCACCATTATTCTGTGTAATTCCCATTCCAAACATTCTGCTATATACCTCCTGCACTATCGTGTAGTTTGCAATGTGATCTTTTCTCCCTTTAACTGAAGCAGTTGATAAAATAGTGTAATTAAAGATATCAGTGATGTTGAACCTAATTCAAGAAAAGATAGTTATTTACTCTTTTAGTCTTCAAAATTCATAATTCCTGTGTTTTTCATAAATAGTCATGTACTTATATTAAAACTGATTGTTGATACATATTTGACAAAATATTAGATGGACATTACAACCAATAATCTCACACTTTATGTTTGTTTATAGAGGTAGTGGGATGTGTAACACAGTAGGTGGAAACTTGACCTGAGCATGTTCATATGTATTTGATGGTGATGGTCATCGTCATTTCTATAGTGGGATATTATAAATAGGCACCTAAGTTTGACAGTGTTTGTTTTCACAGATTTATAACTGCTAATGCCCACAACAGTTCTTGTTTCAAAACCTCAGAGAAATAGCTAAAAAGTGAGAAAAAAGTTCCAGATTGCTTGTAGAGTGATTTTTTTAGATGAAACCTAACCCATTTCCCAGCAATTATAACTAGATAATAGTAAAATAGTCATAGTTCAAGGCTGGAAAAAATTTCTTTTCAATGACTAGTCCCAGACTAGTAACATGGACAAAAAAGACTTGTCCGAAACTTTGCATCGTTTTCAATTAACAAACACAACAACACAGTTCTCATATCTACAACTAATTTTTTTTCTAGAAGCCTTTATGTATCGCATGTCCTGATTGGATGTTTTGGACAGGTGCACTTGTACCGCCTTTAAGTGTTGTTGGTAAAGGCTGCTGGTATGAATTTGATTGTCTTCATTGCTGATTATAAACTGCTGTTTATTTGTCACTTGTCTGACTGCTGATTTATGACTTGTCCATGACTAATTTAATGGTCAGTAGCCCAAAACTACATATTGACTTGTCCGGAACGTCAGGTCTACCGTATTTTTCCAGCCCTGATGTTGTTAGTGTAATGAAAGAAGCAACATTGAAAAGTATGTACATGTATAATTATAATGACCTAGTTTTTGTTTCTTTCAGAACCATCTCCTCTTGAGAAAGAAGGCTCCCTATCTTATGACGGTAAGGATTGTCTTGATCTTCTTCCCAATTCACTTGTACCGGGACACATGTGGTATCAAACATATTGTCATACATGTCCACTGTACAATCACTGATTCAAATGCATTTTCACCTGTTTCAAAGGATGAATTTCATATATAGTGACTAAGTATAAGAATTATTCCTATTTTTTAGACTTAAAAATTAAGTAAATGCTGATTTGTGATAAATTAACATAAGGTTTCATATTGTATATTTTATCATATCACATAAAGCAAATGAAAACTATGTTAGTGTCAGCAAAACTCATTGTGTATTTAGTTCATTGCTTTAAGATCCAGATCTGTGTATTTTGTTCATTGCTTTAAGATCCAGATCTGTGTATTTTGTTCATTGCTTTAAGATCCAGATCTGTGTATTTTGTTCATTGCTTTAAGATCCAGATCTGTGTATTTTGTTCATTGCTTTAAGATCCAGATCTGAAAGGACAGATACAGTTTTGATTTCAAGAGCAAGAAGGCTCAGTTTCTTGACACTTTAGACTACACAAGTATTTTAAACAAGGCACCAGTATGATTTTCTTTCTGTATGGAAAAAAGTGTATTAGTATTTTTCAAGGATTCCTTTTCTTGGTACATAAAAGTGTGCTATCAGATATAATAAGGAATACAAAGAATAGCATGCCTATAAAATCTGTTTTATGATTGAGCAGTTGCCAGACGAGGTAAGCTACACATCACCTGTATATTTTTTAACCAGTTTGGTGTGATACGAGTTCAGAGATTTTTATAATGTATGCTTTCAGTATATTTACATAATTATAAAATGATATGGAGTGAAAATAGTTGAAGATTTTTGCCATTGTATGCTTTTGACATTTCCCTATGAAAATAATTTGTCTTTTTGCCTTAAAAATGAAAAAATAAAAAGGCTGTAAAAAGATCCAATGATTTTATTGTTTGCTTGTGCTGTGCTGTTTAAGTTGTGCTCATGACTCCCCCTGAATGGCATTTACATTTGTTGAATGTCCATAAATTGTTATCATAGAGTGTTTGAAATGAACTGTTTTCAAATGTGTTCCAAACAGATTTGACTGGAGTGTTTGTAATCCCCAAGCTTCTGTTTAATTCCCAGGCAATAATTTCTGTCTGTATAATTGGTTTGTCTCTTGTGAGGTTGGAATCATTTTTACCATATGTAGAAATGATATGACCAAATTCATCATCATAACTAATATAATACAGTGATTTTCCTGATAAATTAATTGTGCTTGGATTGGTTGTTAGATACATTGTACTGACATGGCCATTTGGGTGACATTAAGCTATTTTGGGTGGAGAAAGATGCCAAACCTTTTTCTGGGTAGAACCACCAGCACTTTGCAAATTAACTGGTAGGACTTCCAACATGAAAGCTCTTGCTCCCACCCAGACTCGAACCCAGTGTTGAGTTGTGGAGTAAAAGGTTAAGGTCTAGTTTGATAGTCTTCTAATATGCCTGCATACTCAGCCAGCTTTACAGTTTCATTCCTGGTCATTGGGTATATTTGTAAATCCAATGTCTGCAACCAAACACATGATACAAGGAGGTCATGTGCATGACTCAAAATCCCTCGCAGGTACTTAATTATACACCTAGGTGGAGTGGAACAATTTGAGGGAAATATATTGCTCACGGAAATAAGCGGCTATCAACCCACAGTTTGAATCATAAACCCTGTGATTCGGAGTCCTGCATCCTACTACTGAATTATCTCTCCTTATAAGTTGTTAACGGTTCACCACAGTTGCTCTCTCCCCATCAAATGAAATAGATTTTTACTTAAAGAGCTTTATGTTGTTTTTTAATTGTCCATGTAAATGGTGAGCTTTGCTTATTAAATTAAATTTTAGCTTGACTATTGTATGAAAAAAGAGAGCTGCTCTAGTTACTGGAGTATCAGTGTCTATGTTGGCATTGCCGCTACTGTTTGAGGTGTTAAAGTTTTGTGTGATAATGTTACATGCAGATTTAAATTGTACATGTAATACATGCAGGTTAATCTTCAGCATGCACGTTCTATGAAGCTTACATTGTCGAGGTTTTTAAATTGTTGACTTCTCTGTTTTGTGATCCAGATTATCTGGAGCTTTTATAGTTGTATTATTTTTTTAATAAAAAGGAAATGACTATCTACAAACTGTTTTATGATACCTTTAAATAAATCTTGAGTTGCAAATACTTATACAATCCAGATGATTAACTGTAACTTGAAGATATGTTATTACTTATTCAGATATTTGTAAATAAAATAGTTTTTGTTAGATGATGTGTTTTCTCAATACTGCTGAAGGTTATGGTGTGGAACAAAAGCACCAGAGCAAGCATGATCTAATACTGCTTTCTTCATAAAAATGACAGCTTCAACATGTAGTCAGATGGGTGATGCAGTAACAGCTTCTTGCTTTCAGCAATATGTAGATGTCTTAACTTCAATTGAAAGATTGCACTGAATTGCTTGAGAATCTTTTCATTGCTCTGTGTTTTGTCTGGTATTTTAAATCTTTACATTAATCAAGGTGACATGTCAGGTAAGAACAAATAAGGCCAGCTATATAAAAGGAATATATTAATTATTTAGAGTTTGTTTATTTGAGATAATGTATATTTATTGTCTTAACTATAATTTCTTCAGCCTTCAAATCAAAGTGTCTAGCACTCATTGTTTGTTACACATTTCTAAATATAACTTTACAATCTTCAATATAGTAACTCCTACTTGTAAAAATGTGCTTTGTATATTTTTTGGCATATGCAACTTCGTTTTAAAGCATCTTTAACTTATTTTTCTTGCTGTATAAAAGTTCATGACCAAAGCACGCTTGTTGGAACTCTTGGATGGTTTCTTAACAGATCAGAAAATGTCTTGACATTAAATATGAAAGTTCATTATTATTAGGGACAATTTCTCCAGTTTTATCTGAACATAATTTTTGTCCATACATGACTTTTCTCAAAGATACCTGCTCAATATTCTTATACAATATTTAAATATTTGGACTGACAGTATACTAACAAGTGTCATACAGTCAGTCCTGTACAGTACCCACAGGACTGTTCATCTACTAAAACTTTGAACCAGCTAATCATTCAGGAGTCATACATGTATATAGCTTTATAATATGGCGTAACCTTAATTCTGACAATAATGTTGTACATTTTATGACATAGCTTTTAGCTCATCTGAGCACAACGTGCTCAAGGGGACCTTTTGTGATACCACTTTGTCCGGCGTCCATCGTCAACATTTTAGCTTGTGAACAGACTACAGGCCACAGTTTATATTCAATCTTCATTAAACTTGGCCAGAATGTTTGTTTGCTTGAAATCTTGAAAGAGTTCATTATTGGGTCACCTGGGGTAAAAAAGTAGGTCACTAGGTCAAATTTTAGGAAAAAATTAGGAACACACTAGAGACCACATTTATAGCCCAATCTTCACCAAACTTGGTCAGAATATTTGTCTGCATGAAATCTTGGATAAGTTCTTACAAGGTCATGTACCGGACCTGGTAGCGCAATCGGTAGAGCGTCGGCTCCAGGTACGGGAGGCCCCGGGTTCGTTCCCAGGCCGTGACTTACCAAAGTCGTTAAAAATGGTAGTGGTATAGCTCCCTTGCTAACGACCGGCCGCAATAGCTCAGGTGGTAGAGCGTCGGCTTGCGGATCGGGAGGTCGTGGGTTCGAACCCTGGCCGGGTCATACCAAAGACTTTAAAGTTGGTAGTAGTGGCTTCCCTCCTAACGCTCGGGGCTAAGGGGACAGCATTACGCCTGACTCGTCGGTGTCAGTATAATGGACCGGCCGGGTTCAGTCCCTGGGCACCTCATAAGTGCCCCTGTGCTATAATGATAGAAATGTCGCTGCGCAGTATCGGTAAAAATGCCGGCTAATCCCAATCCGATCCCTTGCTAACGCTCAAGCAAATATAAGGGCAGTTCCACGACTAGTTGGCCCAATGTCAGGATAATGTGACTGGGTGTGGTATCATGCCAGGTGTTCACGGCATGCTATACACAGTGAAGGCAGCACTATATCTGCTTCAAGTGGACACCGTCTCCAGATAACTGAAATACTGTTGGTGGGACGATAAACCCAACAAACAAACAAACAAGGTCATGTAGGGTTAAAATGTAGGTCACTAGATCAAATCTCAGAAAAAAACATGTGAACACACTAGAGGCCCCATTCATGGCCCAATCTTCACCAGACTTGAACAGAATGTTTGCCTGGATGAAATCTTGGATGAGTTCCTAACTGGGTCATGTGGGGTCAATAAGTAGGTCACTAGGTCAAATCTTTAAAAGCTTGTGAACACACTAGAGACCATATTTATAACCCATTCTTCACCAAACTTGGTCAGAATGTTTGTCTGCATGAAATCTTGGATGAGTTCATTATTGGGTCACATAGGGTCAAAAAGTAGGTCACAAGGTCCAAATCTTTGGAAAAGCTTGTGATCACACTAGAGGCCTCATTTATCGCCCAATCTTTGCTTAACACGATCAGAATGTTTACCTGCATGAAATCTTGGATGAATTCATAACTGGGTCATGTGGGGTCAATAAATAGGTCAGAAGGTCAAATCTTACAAAAAACTTGTGAACACACTAGATACCACATTTATAGCCCAATCTTCACCAAACTTGGCCAGAATGTTTGTCTACATGAAGTGTTAGATGAGTTCATTATTAGGTCACGTAGGGTTAAAAAGTAGGTCACTTTGTCAAATCTTAGAAAAAGCTTGTGAACACTCTAGAGACCCCATTTATGGCCAAATCTCCACCAAACTTGATCAGAATGTTTGCCGGCATGAAATCCTGGATATGTTCTAAACTGGGTCGTGTGGGGTCAGAAAGTAGGTCACTAGGTCAAATCTTAGAAAAAAGCTTGTGAACACACTCGAGATCACATTTATAGCCCAATCTTCACCAAACTTGGCCAGAATGTTTATCTGCATGAAATCCTGGACAAGTTCATTTTTTGGGTCATGTGGGGTCAAAAAAGAGGTCACTAAGTTAAAACTAAAAAAAAAGCATGTGAACACACTTAGAGGCCACATTGATGGCCCAATCTTCACCAAACTTGGCCAGAATGTTTGCCAGTATGATCTTTTGCATATGTTTTGAAGTGGGTCATGTCGATTCAGTAGGTTACTTGGTAAAATTCTAGAAAATATTATCAACCCAGTGGCCACACTAATAGTCTTATCTTCACCAAAGAATTCTAAAGTAAATAACTGTTTATTACTTGATGCCAGATTTGAGCTTACCAAAAGCCTGTGTCATCAGGTGAACAATTAAGGGCCATCATGGCCCTCTTGTTCTAGTAATGAATCACATTTTAAGAAGATTTCATTTTTGTGCAACTTTTGATCCAGACAATTATATAGAAAATCCAAACTTTATTTTGTCATAATGCAGGAGATTATCCACCAATTTTAAAATTGGGAAAAATAGTGTCCAAGTTTAAAAAAAAAAAGATTTTGACAATTATTTTAATGATATTGTGATCAACTTTTTAAAAAAACAACAACATAAAAACACTACTTCAAAACAGTCCATTAAAAAAAGAAGATATCAGTGTCACATTATTTAGAAAACATTGTCTGTTATGTCTTATAACAAAGGCAGGAAATCAATACCATCTTGCTATGACACTGTTATTATGTTGTCATAGTGTATGCTTTTGATGTAAAAATTGTACATTTATGCACCAATATCAATTCCCCACACTTGAATGTTGTTAAGTTAAGGTAGTTTTACAAGTTGCTTAAACACACTGCATTGTCAATTTATAGATTAAAGCTTCTCACTAATTAGGGCTTGAAACATTTTTTGTCAGTGCTTTGGATTTTAAGTAGTAATTTCTATTTTCATTTTGTTAAAAGTTCTATGTAAGGCAAACATATTTTTTACATTACTATTCAACAGAATGTTTAATTTACTTTGTCAACATTTTCATGTTAATTTTACATGAGGCAAGGCAGAAGTTGTTACCTGTATTGTTACCAAGAAACAACCAAAGCAATATCCAGTCATTGTAGAACCATGTCATTGTCTTCTTTATTTATTTACATGTTTCATTTGTAAATATGCAATATCAATTTAGCATTACATTTATTATTGATTTTTTTTTTATTTCATACAGTAAAACTACTATTCATGCCTTGTATTTAGAAAGATTTCCTTAGCTAAGTACTATGACCAGTATTTACATCATATCTTGTGTTTGCAGTGGTAGAACCAACACTGCACAAATCGAGTAGCATTCACCTGAAGGGTAGCCACACCCCCAGCCCTGCAATGAGCCCCTGTGGGTCCCCCAAACTGCACCGCAAGGGGTTTATGCTGCCAGAGAAACATTTCAACCAGGACGAGTCATACAACAACATCAATGTTCATGAACTGGTAGAGCAGTTGGCCTCATCAGAGAATCTCAATGAACAAGCAGACATCATTCATTATCTATACACTAAGAAGTGGGTTCAATCTATACTTACTGTTCATGTTGAAATTGTATTTAACCATTTTGATATTTAAATATTGTCTGTTCCTTAATATTTCAGCACCCAGCCCTGTTAACGTATTGGTTCAATGTGTAGAATTCCACATTTTATCCAAATCCAAATCCAAAACATACAGTGGTTTTACTGTTCAAATCACTGATTTTTATTAATTTCCTTGCATACACATAAAAGTATGCCAAACAGTCAGAAGCCTATGTGCTATATATAATTTCTAATGTTGAAAAAATGCTTGCTATCACTGGGAAATTTTTAAAACACCATATCTGATTCAAGTAAATACCGTTTAAACATTCCCCGTAAATAATTGATTGTGAGCTGGTAAACTCAACCAAAAATTACACACAACATTTAAGGATTATCAATTTTTCAATTACATTGATTGATAAATTGTAGAGGGGCAGACTGGGACACCGAAGTGGATGGCAAGTCATGTACAGTGAAGGAGCTACTGAATGAGCTGTATGAGAAGGTGGGTACTCCAGAAGGTCTCAAGGACTACTAATTGAGACTGTTAATTATCTGGTTGGGGGTGTTCATTAAAGGTCTTAGAACCATAAATTTATTACCAGTCTTAGAATCAGTAGACTCGACTCTGAAATTGCTATACAGTTCCAAGGCACAACCCAGCCCTAGGACTTTCTTTGAAATGCACTTAATTTATTGGTATTATGACCATGAATGGGTCCTAGGACTTTTGATGAAATGGCACCTATATCATATGAATACATTCTATAATTCTCACTTTAATGCTGTGTTATGGGTTCTCATTGAAACTCTTTTTAGTTAAACTTTGGACTTCCATTCCTTCAGAGCTTTTTTAGTTAAACTTTAGACTTCCATTCCTTCAGAGCTGTTTTTAGTTAAACTTTGGACTTCCATTCCTTCAGAGCTGTTTTTAGTTAAACTTTGGACTTCCATTCCTTCAGAGCTGTTTTTAGTTAAACTTTAGACTTCCATTCCTTCAGAGCTGTTTTTAGTAAAACTTTAGACTTCCATTCCTTCAGAGCTTTTTTTAGTTAAACTTTAGACTTCCATTCCTCAAAAAATGTTTTTAGTTTTACTTTGAACACTGTTTCATTTCTCATTGTAAATGCATTTCGACAAGATTAAGCTTTCTTGATGCGCAAAACTTTAATCTTAATATGAACTCCATTTTGGTATTTCTGACTGTCTTGTACTTCAGGCTGGTGCTTGGAAGCAATGGTGGTTGGTGAGGCATGTTGCTGGTATGTTGAAGAAGAGGGTAGAGGACATCGCCATGGTATGTCATTGTATTCCAAGACACATGTTTGATAATCCTTTTTTTATGCTTTATTTGATGTTAAGGAATACAGAAAATGTCAAAAATGGCAATTGCCTTCCAAGTTTTCATATGCGCCTTACAAAACAAAAAATTAAGTTACTAATCTTTTATAAAATGCAATCCTTATATTTTATAGTTTGTGCATTGACTTACAGTAGTTATTGTTGCTTCAGAGCCATATTGTGTTTACAAACTGATATACATGTATGTGACATAGTTTTTGAAGAAATCTATGTCATCATCACAATACTCCTTACCCTTTTGCATTATATCAATATAATTTCTACTTTGCCACAAAGATAATGTTTATTATTTTCTATTATTTTCAATGTGGTGGTTTTATATAGCTAGTACAGGAATTTATTGGCTGTACCTCATAAATGTGTATGGATTTAATTTGATGTTTGGAGAAAAGGGGTGTGTGACATAATATTACACCACTGCCCTCAGTTGTGTATGGCTTATATGTCAATCGGAAATTATCCAGATATTTGAAGGACCTTTTTAGGTAAGGAGTCTCAATGAAATGAGTAAAGATCAAGGCCCATGAAGTGCTGGTCTTAAAGGTCAAGGTCATTAAAGTGAAGGTCTTAAAGATCAAGGTCATTGAATTGCAGATCTTAAAGGTTGAGGTCCTTGAAGTGCAGATTTTAAAGTTTTTGTTCTTGAAACACAGACCTGTAAGGTCAAGAATATTGAAGTGCAGATCAAGTCAAGACCTGCTGTCTTATTCTATGTTGTAGGCAGCGACCGACCTGCTGGTAAGGCAGAAGCAGCTGTCAGTGGGTCTACCTTCAGAACGCGAAAAGATCATTACCAGGTACGTCAACACAACAAGTTTGAGTCTCACTGATTGAGATAGTGTAACATGGTATTTTTTAATTATTTATTGCATAAGGATAAATGTTTTATATTAAACTTTATACAGAATGCTGGTTCTGCCCATGAAATACAAAATAAAGAAATCACTGGTAGATAATTAAGTAAAAGATTCCTTTAGAAAACTAAATTGAATTTAAATTTAAATGTATAAAAAAAGAAAGCTTTATAATTGTAGAAATAGACAATTTTATTTGTAAGCTTTTTGCTGTCTTACCTACAGCACCAGTGCAGTTTAAATGTGTTCAAATGTGTTTCCAGCCCACTGCCCCCTGAGGAGCTGGCTGCCATCATCTATGAGGCATGCGGAGAGGATACCAGTACAGCATCCCTCACCCAGGTAGAGTGATCAAAACACTTCCCATATCCTTGTTCATTATGGCAGCTTACCTCTCACACAGGTAAGGTCATCCCAGTGGCAGCCTACCTCTCACACAGGTGAAGTGATCACAGCGGCACCTTACCTCTCACACAGGTGAGGTGATCCCAGTGGCAGCTTACCTCTCACACAGGTGAGGTGATCCCAGTGGCAGCTTACCTCTCACACAGGTGAGGTGATCCCTGTGGCAGCTTACCTCTCACACAGTTGAGGTGATCCCTGTGGCAGCTTACCCCTCACACAGGTAAGGTGATCCCAGTGGCAGCTTACCTCTCACACAGGTGAAGTGATCCCTGTTGCAGCTTACCTCTCACACAGATAAGGTAATCCCAGTGGCAGCTTACCTCTCACAGAGGTGAGGTGATCCTAGTTCATCTTACCTCGCACACAGGTGAGGTGATTCCAGTGGCAGCTTACCCCTCACACAGGTAAAGTGATCCCTGTGGAAACTTACCTCTCACACAGGTGAAGTGATCCCAGTGGCAGCTTACCTCTCACACAGGTGAAGTGATCCCTGTGGCAGCTTACCTCTCACACAGGTGAGGTGATCCCAGTGGCAGCTTACCTCTCACACAGCTGAAGTGATCCCTGTGGCAGCTTACCTCTCACACAGGTGAGGTGATCCCAGTGGCAGCTTACCTCTCACACAGGTGAAATGATCCCAGTGTCAGCTTACCTCTCACAGAGGTGAGGTGATCCTAGTTCATCTTACCTCTCACACAGGTGAGGTGATTCCAGTGGCAGCTTACCCCTCACACAGGTGAAGTGATCCCTGTGGAAACTTACCTCTCACACAGGTGAGGTGATCCCAGTGGCAGCTTACCCCTCACAGAGGTGAAGTGATCCCTGTGGCAGCTTACCTCTCACACAGGTGAGGTGATTCCAGTGGCAGCTTACCCCTCACACAGGTGAGGTGATCCCTGTGGAAACTTACCTCTCACACAGGTGAAGTGATCCCAGTGGCAGCTTACCTCTCACACAGGTGAAGTGATCCCTGTGGCAGCTTACCTCTCACACAGGTGAGGTGATCCCAGTGGCAGCTTACCTCTCACACAGGTGAAGTGATCCCTGTGGCAGCTTACCTCTCACACAGGTAAGGTGATCCCAGTGGCAGCTTACCTCTCACACAGGTAAGGTGATCCTAGTTCAGCTTACCTCTCACATAGGTGAGGTGATCCCAGTGGCAGCTTACCCCTCACACAGGTGAAGTGATCCCAGTGGCAGCTTACCTCTCACACAGGTGAAGTGATCCCAGTGGCAGCTTACCTCTCACACAGGTGAAGTGATCCCAGTGGCAGCTTACCTCTCACACAGGTGAAGTGATCCCAGTGGCAGCTTACCTCTCACACAGGTGAAGTGATCCCTGTGGCAGCTTACCTCTCACACAGGTGAGGTGATCCCAGTGGCAGCTTACCTCTCACACAGGTGAACAGGTAAGGTGATCCCAGTGGCAGCTTACCTCTCACACAGGTAAGGTGATCCTAGTTCAGCTTACCTCTCACATAGGTGAGGTGATCCCAGTGGCAGCTTACCCCTTACACAGGTGAAGTGATCCCAGTGGCAGCTTACCTCTCACACAGGTGAGGTGAACCCAGTGGCACCTTACCTCTCACACAGGTGAGGTGACCCCAATGGCAACTTACCTCTCACACAGGTAAGGTGATCCCAGTGACAGCTTACCTCTTACACAGGTGAGGTGATCCTAGTGGCAGCTTACCTCTCACACAGGTGAGGTGATCCCAGTGTCAGCCTACCCCTCACACAGTTGAGGTGATCCCAGTGGCAGCTTACCTCTCACACAGGTGAGGTGATCCCAGTGGCACCTTACCTCTCACACAGGTGAGGTGACCCCAATGGCTACTTACCTCTCACACAGGTGACATGATCCCAGTGACAGCTTACCTCTCACACAGGTGAGGTGATTCCAGTGGCAGCTTACCTCTCACACAGGTGACATGATCCCAGTGGCACCTTACCTCTCACACAGGTGAGGTGACCCCAATGGCAACTTATCTCTCACACAGGTGACATGATCCCAGTGACAGCTTACCTCTCACACAGGTGAGGTGATTCCAGTGGCAGCTTACCTCTCACACAGGTGAGGTGACCCCAATGGCAACTTACCTCTCACACAGGTGACATGATCCCAGTGACAGCTTACCTCTCACACAGGTGAGGTGATTCCAGTGGCAGCTTACCTCTCACACAGGTGACATGATCCCAGTGGCACCTTACCTCTCACACAGGTGAGGTGACCCCAATGGCAGCTTACCTCTCACACAGGTGAGGTGATCCCAGTGACAGCTTACCTCTCACACAGGTGAGGTGATTCCAGTGGCAGCTTACCTCTCACACAGGTGAGGTGATTCCAGTGGCAGTTTACCTCTCACACAGGTGAGGTGATCCCAGTGACAGCTTACCTCTCACACAGGTGAGGTGATCCCAGTGGCACCTTACCTCTCACACAGGTGAGGTGACCCCAATGGCAACTTACCTCTCACACAGGTGACATGATCCCAGTGACAGCTTACCTCTCACACAGGTGGCATGATCCCAGTGACAGCTTACCTCTCACACAGGTAAGGTGATGCCAGTGGCAGCTTACCTCTCACACAGGTGAGGTGATCCCAGTGGCACCTTACCTCTCACACAGGTGAGGTGACCCCAGTGGCAACTTACCTCTTATACAGGTGACATGATCCCAGTGGCAGCTTACCTCTCACACAGGTGAGGTGATTCCAGTGGCAGCTTACCTCTCACACAGATGATGGGATCTTTGTGGCAGCTTTCCTCTCACACAGGTGACATGATCCCAGTGACAGCTTACCTCTCACACAGGTGAAGTGATCCTTGTGGCAGCTTACCTCTTACACAGGTGAAGTGATCCCAGTGACACCTTACTTCTCACACAGGTGAAGTGATCCTTGTGGCAGCTTACCTCTTACACAGGTGAGGTGATCCCAGTGACACCTTACTTCTCACACAGGTGAAGTGATCCTTGTGGCAGCTTACCTCTTACACAGGTGAAGTGATCCCAGTGACACCTTACTTCTCACACAGGTGAAGTGATCCTTGTGGCAGCTTACCTCTCACACAGGTGAGGTGATCCCAGTGACAGCTTACCTCTCACACAGGTGAAGTGATCCTTGTGGCAGCTTACCTCTCACACAGGTGAGGTGATCCCAGTGGCACCTTACCTCTCACACAGGTGAGGTGATCCCAGTGGCATCTAACCTCTCACACAGGTGAGGTGATCCCAGTGGCACCTTACCTCTTACTCTGGTGAGGTGATCCCAGTGGCAGACTACCTTGAGGTCTAAACCCATGCATGTAATATCTATCCCTCTCTTTCTCTCTGCTCACATTTGTTGTAAATATGTTTATGTTGTTACTTTATGTAGCTCTTCAGCTTAAGTACAAAAAAGACAATTATCCCAAACCTTTGAACAAAATATTGCCTCAGTCAAAGAACAAACATCAACAATTAATCCTCATAGGTAAAATTAAATGTGAAGGTTTGGACTATGTTTATATTATACATAATATAGTAGGATTTGCTGTTTTGTAACCATTTATATATATTTGTTGTTTGTAGGAGATCCTGATCTACTTGGCAATGTTTATCAGGACGGAACCTAAACTGTTCAACGAGATGTTGCGACTCAGAGTGGGGCTGATCATCCAAGTGATGGCCACAGAGCTGGCACGCATCTTCAAGTGCTCTGGTCAGTGCCTCATGGACACATAGACAAATAGACACACAGACATAAATAAAGACATACAGTTTAAACAGACAGATAACTGGTCAGAGTAAACAGATGAGCACAAATAGACAGATGGTTATCCTTAACAGGTGCACATGTAAATACAGGCAACTAAGTCAGGCTAAGATACATTAATAAAAACACAAATTAAAACCTGTTATATAGTCTCACAGTCACACAAGGTGGACAAGGATCAAAAATATGTGCATTTGAGCTTTGTCCAGACAGTTACCTAATTGTCTGGACAGTATTTTTAACCATCGGTCATGAGGATTTTTATAGGGATGTAAATCATATCATAAAATGATATTTGAATAAGTTTGCATCATCATAGCATTTAACAAGATAATAAGTCATTATGTTCAGTGAGTTTTTTCACTGTAGCATGTGTGTTTTTTTTTTATATTTTCTATGTCCATTTACATTACTGAACCAATTTTGTGCAGAAGCTTCCGTAGATTTATGATCAAAGCATAGTGGTTCCTTTACAAAAACCTACTTTTCTATGGAAATACATATGGCAATATTACCAGTCAGCCACTGTCGTGTTTATAGTGAAGGACTGGAGGTTGTATTATTTTACTAGGTCACAGGTCATTTGTAAGAGAATTTGATCAATGGAGAAAAAGTAAGCAAAGGTGTGTTCACTATCATATTTGTCCTTTACAATATGTAATATTATAAAAATTTAAACTTTTATGGCAAAAATATTACATGTATTATAATAACTAATAAAATAATAAACTATAAATTTACCAGGTTCAGGCAATACTGGATCTACTATGAGACATTAGGCAAACATATTTCAATTAGGGATGTCACTTAAAAAGTACAGCCAATTATTGATCATGATTGGTTGGTGGTCAGATTTATGTTAAATTGTGATTGGCTGATACAAATGACGCTCAGATGTTAATCTGTAGCCCCATAACATGTCAGCGACATTAAGTTACACATACACAAACGACCATAATGACTGTGATTGTCAGGATTACCTGACTGATGATAAACTGAAGTTGTACACCTTTTCCAAATTGTAGTAGAAGCCAAGTGTTACATTATTGGTCTAGCTAAATGCACCACCAACTGACATGCATGTTTGTTGCAAGATAACAACAGTTTCCACAGCTGTAAGCCTGATGATACTGAGTCTAGGTGGGGGAGGGTAGCGAACAGGCAGTGAATACATCTTTAAGTTGATCTCAAAATTAATGGTGAAAAAAAAATAAAGGGTATTTGAATCACAAGATCTCTATTTGGGTACCGACATAATATTTGAATATTTGTTAACATCTTGGACTCCCTGGGTACAACGTGACCAAGGTGAGCTTTTCTGATACCCTTTTGTCCGTCAGGCGGCGTCAACAATTTGCTGGGCTAGGTGGGGTCAAAAAGTAGGTCACTAGGTCAAATTATAGAAAATGTTGAGAATACCTCAGCCTCCACCAAAGATTTCTAAAGTAAAAAACCTTCTAAAACCTTGTCTTCATTTGGGCTATCATGGCCCTTGATTAAATTTTTTGGCACACCTATTTTACATGATGAGACAATGTGTTACTGCAGTAAACCAATGCTGGCCCAAAGGTTAGGGTAACATTTAGAGGTCAAAGATAAAAAATAAGTGCTGAGTTTTCATTGTGGGCTTAAAAATGTGGCCTTTGTCTTCTGGTTTCTGGGGTAAAGTTGAATTTATTTCAACTTGTGTTCAGTGAAATAAATATTTTTGCTATTGAGCTTACACTGAAAAGAATCATCTCATGTGTGCTATTTTTGTAGGTGATGATGCATCAGACCACCTGTTGAACCTCAGTCCATACGAGCTGAAGACCATGCTACATCACCTGCTCAGTGGCAAGGAATTCATGATCACCACTGGTACGCAATCTCATTTCCTGCTCTTTCATAGCAATGCACAGAGAATGTAAGTCAGCCCATATATCCTGAAAACAGCCATTTTATTATAGTAACTCACTCTCTGTCCAGTCTTCATAATAAAATGGCTGAGTGGCAAGTGTCTGGGTATGTCCAGATATTGTCTAGAGTATCTCCCCAATAGCGGGGAATCACTAAAAGCACCATCATTGTGATGATACATAAAAAACTCAAAAACAAAAAAAAACTGTACAAAGATATTATTGAACACATTTTTTGAAAATGTTCACCTATGCTTGAAGTGGATTCAAAATAGAGGAGTTCAGGAAGACACAGCACAAGCAGTGGGATGCGCAGTATAGACTTGGCAACTCTAAATGGGACCAGCACTATGCTTCTGGTTAGAACATAGGGATTGTAGAATGGACTTAGTCCTCTTCATTAGTAAAGGGTTTGGAGGCAAGTAAGGTTATCAGATGTTAGTTATATATTTGTTATTTTGGAAGTATTTGATTATATAGATCTTGGGTGTTGTTTTACTCATCTGATTAATCTCAAAACTTTTGTCCAAAGCACCTAAATCAGAGTATTCATCAAAAACAGAACTACAATTGTCACCTAACTATCAGTGAACAACAAAAATCTGCCCCATTTCTTGTATATACTTTAATGAAACTGATAGGCTGATTGACGTCTAGTAAGGTAATCAACCCTAGTAAGATGCTATAAATCTATGTAATCGCTTTCATATACTGTAAAGTGCAGAATGCTTGACTCTGTGCTTGGCGACTTATTTAGTAGCAGCAAAATTAGTTATGAGTATATACATTATATATGTAAAAAAATATAATAAATATATATATTTATATATTTATTATTTATAATTATTTATAAATCAATATCTTATTTAGATCTTTTTATTGCTATCTAACATATTTTTATTTCGCATCTTAAATTTTTTTAAGTTATGTTATGGTACAGTTTCAGCCCTAGTTACCTTCCATGAGCCTATGCTGCTGACTAAGTTACCTGGGTTGTTTACAAATTCTACCCCAATCAACTAGCTACATGAACATCCAGAGGAACCTGTGGCTGAGTGTTTGGAGTCGCTGACTTTTAACTCTTTAGCCTCTCTCTGTGTTGATTAGAGTCCTGGCCGGAGTTAGAACTTTCATGAGGGACGGTTTTCCAGCTAACCCTTGGTGTGCCGGTGGTTCTACCCAGACTTAAGTCTGGGATCTTCCTCTACAAATAGTTAGCTGGATTTTGCACTATGACCTAATTGTATCAGTGCAATGTAACAAAAACCAAACAAAACAGATATAATCTTCAAATTTGTTTGCCAATAACACATATTGGATTCCATATTTACCATTGGTAAATAATCTTGTTGTGAAATGAAATTCAAAGTGACAAACATTCCATTTAGAATGACTTACATTCTCTGTTGTAATAATATTTATTATGGTGAGTAATTTATAGTGAGGTTTCATTATTTAATAAAAGCAAACAAAAAAAAACAGAAGGAATTTTAAGTTTTATCCTTTTGATTAAATGAAACTGATAAAGATGACAATATTTCAAGCATATTTATAACCTTCAGATAATGTTTTTTATCCAACTCTAAATATTATGTTAAAGTTAAAAAAATCATGAACATTGTTGTCAACTTCTGCCTCTTTTTTCAGAAGTTTATTTTCAATATGCTTTTTATTTTATTATGTTTCTAGTTACATGTAGCAAGTTTGAACCTTTTATTATACTGGTGTGGTTGCTGCTCGTTTCACTACCCAGCTTGAATGGCTTGTTGCATAGCAACTCATGAAGTGGTCAATACTTCCTTTAACTGGCATTTCTGTGTATTCCTTTCACTAATATAATTGTTTTGTTCATGAAATAAGATGAGCCATATATGGAGGTTTATATGTACTTACAAAGTCCTGATGGTTATAAAGCTTGGATTTGAGTCTAAGGCTGTGTATCTGAGAAATAGGTTAACACTTTTAAATTTGTGCTTATATTCTGTTGGTCACAGTTTAAATGATATTCAAATTAAACCAATCATACTAAAGATTGGCCTTTGACACAACCTCAAAGCTACATAACCTTTAGTCCAGCAGAAATGTAAGAAGTTCTAGGGGTTTTTTTAAATCATTATTAAGGTTCTAATTTGTCAGATTTGTGTAAGGGGGTAGGGGGAGGATGGGGCTGATCAATCAGGTACTTTAAAATGGTCTCAGACTCAAGTTCAAGATTTTGATTAGTCAGATTTATGTAAGAGGAAGGAACCTGACCAATCAGGTATTGTGAAATTATCTCAGACTCATATTCAAGATTCTGATTGGTCCGATTTGTGTATAAAAGAGGACTCTGACCAATCAGGTCTTGGACATAAGTTCAAAGTTTGTGATTCCAACCTGACACATTAATGTGGTCAGAGACCCAAGCTTATAAAGGTAAGTGAAAATTTATTTGCAGAAAAATTGTTGAAAATGGATATTCTATCAAAAGAAATTAAGTTAAGGTTTGGAGACCTAGATATATTGAATGCATCAAAGTGAAATAATTTTGAAGTTTAATAATGATTTTCCATAAGAGTATGATATTTTGAAATTTATTTATGATTGTCCATATCAGTATGATTTTGCTGATCAGCGATTTATTTATTTTTTTAAGAGTTTTTTTCATTTTTCTTTTACCACTTTAAAAAGAGTTACATTTATTAAAAAAGGATGTTATACTTAAAATGTTTTATAGTTTTTTTATCTAAAGATACAATGTATTTGTAAAGTAAATTCATGATTTACACATTGTAAGAAGAAGGCATGTATGTGTATTAAGTTATTCATTCACTGTCTTTAAGTATTTTAAATGAATGTATCTTTTAGATCTTTTGTTTCATCAGGTATTCCTTAACTATTGCATACCTAAATTATTATCTAAAATTTTGGTATATTTCTTCAAGCTTCTAGCTAAATTAAGAAAACAGCTTACACTTATTTTCAATGCATGTTTGACATATAATTAAGAATTTATTGACAACATTTAAATAATGTAATTTCTTGCATTTTCTCTATAGTTTATTAATCATTATTATAAATATAATTGGTAATAAACCTGCTTCAACTCTTAACCTGCTAAGCACACATTGATCATTCTTAGTCAAATAATGTTGACATAGATATCCAGCTCACTGCTTGGAGCTGTCTGATCAGGATCTACACACTTGCTACTTAGTTTCTTTTGATAGACTCTGTTTTCTGTAATATAAGCAAAAAAAAACGGCTATGAGTTCCTTAGAAATATAGCAGGCTTAATGTTAAAAGGTTTGCCATGTAAGTGATAGTGGTAAACATGAAATGCCAGGTAAGGGTGATTGACTGTTCAGGCCAGTTTGGTTGGAGCACTAATGTGTGACGCAGCTAGCTAACCAGACATCATCCAACAGTCGTGTCCTTTGACATTGCCTGACAGTGTGCACTGCCCTGTCTTGTTCTCGTCATCTCCAAACGGATTAGATCCCAAACTAATTGCCACATAGTTTTAGGGTTGAAGAGATATAGTCACATGGCTCATGTCAAATCTATCTGTCTCATGAGGGTATATACATTTTTATAGGTGCTTGATTTGACATGGTCCTGGAAGGGTTCTTACTTCAATGGATCTAGGTTTGGGAGGGATTGGAACTGGGAATGCTGAAGGTTAAGATACCAGAAGTTGTGGGTTTTGGATGTGGGGTGGTTTTTACTTCAATGGATCTAGGTTTGGGAGGGATTGGAACTGGGATTGCTGAAGGTTAAGATACCAGTAGTTGTGGGTTTTGGATGTGGGGTGGTTTTTACTTCAATGGATCTAGGTTTGGGAGGGATTGGAACTGGGATTGCTGAAGGTTAAGATACCAGAAGTTGAGGGTTTTGGATGTGGGGTGGTTTTTACTTCAATGGATCTAGGTTTGGGAGGGATTGGAACTGGGATTGCTGAAGGTTAAGATACCAGTAGTTGTGGGTGTTGGATGTGGGGTGGATTTTACTTCAATGGATCTAGGTTTGGGAGGGTTAAGAGCTGGAAATGCTGAAGGTTAAGATACCAGTAGTTGTGGGTGTTGGAGTGATTCTTACTTCAAAGGATCTAGGTTTGGGAGGGTTTAGGGCTGGGAATGCTGAAGGTTAAGATACCTGTAGTTGTGGGTGGTGGAGTGGTTCTTTCTTCAATGGATCTAGGTTTGGGAGAGTTGAGGGCTGGGAATGCTGAAGTTTAAGATACCAGTAGTTGTGGGTGTTGGGAGTGGCTCTTACTTCAGTGGATCTAGGTTTGGGATGGTTTAGGGCTGGGAATGCTGAAGGTTAAGATACCAGTAGTTGTGGGTGTTGGAGTGATTCTTTCTTCAATGGATCTAGGTTTGGGAGAGTTGAGGGCTGGGAATGCTGAAGGTTAAGATACCAGTAGTTGTGGGTGTTGGGAGTGGCTCTTACTTCAGTGGATCTAGGTTTGGGATGGTTTAGGGCTGGGAATGCTGAAGGTTAAGAAACCAGTAGTTGTGGGTGTTGGGAGTGGTTTTTACTTCTATGGATCTAGGTTTGGTAGGGTTTAGGGCTGGGAATGCCGAAGGTTAAGATACCAGTAGTTGTGGGTGGTGGAGTGGTTCTTTCTTCAATGGATCTAGGTTTGGGAGAGTTGAGGGCTGGGAATGCTGAAGGTTAAGATACCAGTAGTTGTGGGTGTTGGGAGTGGTTTTTACTTCTATGGATCTAGGGTAGGGTTTAGGGCTGGGAATGCACTCAGCAAGTGCAGATGTAAAAAGGTCAGTGAATTGGTGGGTAAATCATTTAGAGGTCTTTGGTTTAAGCATGCATTTGGTTTAGTTGGTTGCAAAGAATATCCATATCATATGGAAGGTTACGTCTAATTAATGAAAATATCATTTCATTTAGCTCCAGCAACAATTGAAAAAATGGGGAAAATGTTTTACATGTATAATAGTAAATCCTTTTTTGGGGAATATCTTCTTTTTTTACAGCTCATACATGCGTTCTTCATCTCCTTGTTTGTAGTTACCTCAGAATATGATGACGAGTACAAGATGTCCATAGTTTCAAAACAATCAAAACAGGAGACGTCAGCCTTCAAAGCACGACTGAGTCGCAAGTCTACTGGCAAACAGGTGCACAAAACCACCTCTTTACCTCCGTCTGGGAAGAGTGTTCTAACTTGTCTTCATTCTCACTCTCATTCTTACCCTCATTCTCACTCTTTCTTGCACTCACATCTGAACATCCTGAGAGCCATTCGTCAACAATCCTCACACCTGTTCACAGTCTGTTGTCAGATGAAATGTTAAAGTTATTTCAAATTACGTCTAAGAAGTGTGATACCAAGCTGTGAACACCTGACACAGTAGACATTCAGTTACATCACACTGAGAAAACTTGATACAGTTGACATCCAGTCACATCACACTGTGAACACTTTACACAGTAGACATCCAGTCACATCTCCAGATCAAACAGCCTTGGGTCAGTTTTGTAAGTGGTGTGTAGTCTTGAGAGTATACAGATGTCATTTTGAATCTAATTTGTTCCTTTTATCTGAACTTTTCTGTTTTGGTTCTAGAACTGGTCTTAAACATAACCATATTACCCTTGGGATTGTTGAAATTTGGTTCTAATGATCTGTATATTAAATGAGATCTACCAAGTACAGAAGGTAATTAAACATGATTTTAGTTTCTCCTTATCACTTTGAAATTACAAAGTGCAGAAGGGGATGTAATTAAACATGATTTTCAGTCTCTCCTTATCACTTTGAAATTACCAAGTGCAGAAGGGGATGTAATTAAACATGATTTTCAGTCTCTCCTTATCACTTTGAAATTACCAAGTGCAGAAGGGGATGTGATCAAACATGATTTTCAGTCTCTACTTATCACTTTAAAATTTCCAAGTACTGAAGGGGATGTAATTAAACTTGATTTTTAGTCTCTCTTTATCACTTTGAAATTACCAAGTCCAGAAGGGGATGTAATTAAACTTGATTTTCAGTCTCAACTTATCACTTTTTTGCACATTTGTATGATTTTAATATAGCTCAAATATAATGTATCTGATTTTGGGGCTAAATGTGAGGGCACTTAAAATGCAGTCATTTGTTCCCATATGAATGAATGTAAAATAACTAAAAATAAAAGATGTATGTTATTCAATATTAGGGATTTTTGTGGTGATTTTGCAGCATTGTTGAATTCGTTTTGCTAAAAATTGCACAGAAAATGTCTTAAAAGAAAGTAATTCTTGCTTTCACCAAACTCATCTATGATTCACAAAAATCCTTGTAAAGATGTCATGCTTATAAAAGGCTCCTTGAAAGCTTTGTTCTTATTGTAAGAATGATAAATCTTGATGCTTTTAATTAACTAAAACTCACAAATTGGTCTCTGTAAAGTTAATTAACTATATGCATGCAGATATATATGACTTGTTAAGACATTTGGAACTTTGTACACAACCTAGATGAAGATGCTTAAATGTATTAAAGTGAAAACTGGCTGCAAATGTTTAAAGTAGTCATGACATAATCACCTACTGTGAATGGTTTTATCTAGATTGAAAAGAAAATGCCTCTTAGAAAGGAACAAAGCCTTTGATGTCATAAGTTTTACATTTAATACATTTTAATTAATACATACATTTAATTGACATGCTCACTATATGTGTGTATGGGAGTGCCTGTGTCCAAGTGGCTAAAGTCACTGACTTGTACCTCCTCAGCCTCTTATTGCTTGGGTTTGAGTCATGGTCAGGCGAGAACTTTCATGTGGGGACGAATGACCATAATTATGTAGGCACGGTGTAACAAAAAAAGCAAAAACAAACAAACATGAGTGTAAATATGAAACAGTAACTGAATATTCTGGATGGTAATTACTAGTGTAATATAGATTCTTGGTTTTGTTCAAGACATGTACCATGCTAATTTCTTCCATTAAGCAGCTCTTTCAAGTTTCCATTGATGTCAAACTACAAAAATAACAAAATAGAGAAAATCATTACCCTATTAGTTTAAAGGTTATGGCTATGTTATAAAACATCTGAATCTTGAAGCTGATTGTTCCCATCTTAATTTACCTCAAAATCTAAATCACTTTAGTTCTTTGGGGAATATTGCAGATATTTCCTGAGGCAACAATGATGGAATTAACCCTGTCAATTAGAATAATTAGTATAATCTGCAGAGAAAAATAGTTAATTGACTTACAATAGTGTAAGTTACACAGTTGGTAAATGTTTATTGTTGATTCAATGAACGTATGACATTAAATATGTTACATTTATTATAGAATAGTGAAAGAGTCTGCTAATTTCCAGTAAAACCACATCAAAATTCAGTATTTGGGTGAAACATTTCACCAATATTCTGATCTAAACTCAACCCTGCTATTGTGTTGATAGGATTTAAATAAAAGGATTTAAATTTGGTAGTTTTGCGACTGTGTGTAGTATTAGAAAAACTGGTAGAGGTACTTAATCATGTCCCATTCCTAATGACAATGCAGGTAATTTCTAAAACAATGCAAGAACTGGTACAATCAAATAATTTACTCAATAAATGTGCACATATGAAAGGGAATTTACCTTGACAGTGAAAAATCTTGTTTCCTTTATAGGTACATTCCATTTGCATTTCATTGCACTCAATAACAAGATCTAGATTATA